>JAFELO010000414.1:786691-857930 GCA_017140195.1 Eumaeus atala | reverse complement strand
GGGGGGGGGGTTTGCTGGAATGCGTCACTTTGCCAATCCTGTTCGGATTGAGCCCATATATTTCTGTAAGACAAGATAAGATCTGACAAGCGGATTTCAGCAAATTAACATCTAATTCTATTAACTAATTGACAAAGCCACGCCCTGTGTTTATATATAACGCGTAGTTATTTTATTACCCGGCTGTGTTAGAGGAAGGATAATGTTTTTCGAGCTATTGTTGTGGCGTAGATTTCAATGTCAAGCAATGTAGGAGGGACCCAACAACCGGGACGGCCTGACGAATTTTGAAATATGCAATAGATAACGTAAGACTTAAATTTATGATAATCGAATGGTTTTTCCTTAACAAACCCAAAGATTCCCAAAAAGAAAAAAAAAGACTTGTAGTTTTAATTTTAAAACGGAAACTGAAGTCTTTAATAAAGAGGAGATTAATGAACTTAACCGTTGAAAGTGTAAAGAGAAATTATAGTTATAGAATTATAGTTTTTTTCGGACCCGAACTTCAGTGGAAGCGAAGAGAAGCCCAATACACCTTCATCGGATAGCTTTGAGTGCTCGTCTGGTGACGAGACTAGGTATGGGGTCGAAAGAGGAACCGACCTCCCCCCCTCTCCGCAGATGGGAGAGATGTATTCCGATATGAGAGTGTTTGTAGCAGCTAACTTATATATTACTATCATCGTGGCCACAGAAACCGAGAGAGCCAATGAAATTGATGACAGAACAACGTCTGTCTGGACAGCTATTTGTCAATAATTTCTGCAGAGAAAACTTCGATTTTTTTCACAATTTTATTTATATTTTCGAATTTTCATAATGATCAGAACGTTTAAAAAAATGTTACTCGTCTATAGTCTGTGTTAATCACTAATAATGTATTATTATAACAGTAAAATATTTCTTGAAATAGGTCCAAAACCAAACAAACAAAATACCAAATGGTTCCTCTTTATAATGTTTATAAATTAGAGTCTCTACAATGTAATTTCTTGGATCGTGGCTGATTTATAGGAGTATCCATTAGTTTCCAGGTATATTCTAGGGCTTTCCCTGACTCTCCTACTAAGACATCGAGAGAGAACAACGGTGATGGTTTTGTGGCTGTTTAGTGCTCTTTAGGGCGAGTCCCACATAACCCTCGAGTATCCCCGTGATAGACGCGACACCGAACATGTCAGTTACGAAGAAGATATACCTCCCGTGCCGTGGCGACCCAATCCCGCTGTTATGCAGCATGGCGCAGTGTACAACGGAATTAGAAGAAATTGGACTCTTGCTCGTATTGTTTGTAACTTAAAAAACAGCTATACATTATTTTAAAACGTTCGCATACTCAATTCAGCAGGGCAGGCATAAGTGAGAACTTCTTTAGCCGCGTTAGGAAGGAAACAATATTATTAGATACTGTCAGCAAACATGCCATACGTAGCACATGTAGCAGCACGTAGATCGTTTAAGCTAAGGCCTACGCGCTTCCATACGTAGCACACGTGGGGTGAGTATAGCACTTTAAGATTGTTACAAGCTTCCACTTCTATCGGCAGTCTTTTTTATACTATAAGCGGAGCAAACAAGAAAACCTCAAGTCTTTCGGTGACTAACGATACCATAGACATTCGCATAATTGTTGTTAATTATTGAAGCATGATAACCGCAATAGCTGTAATTTTACCACGGTTTAGTAGCGTTTCCCCCTGCCCTGATTATGGTGTATACCTTAATAATAGTATGAATAATAATCATTTGGTTAGTAAGTAGCCGGTGGCCCATTGGAGGGGAGGAGAAAAGGAGGGCAACGCAACTACATGACAACAATAATGTGTGGGTGTCTGTGGGCTTTAGTAATCGTCAAAAGATTCCATTTGCTTGTTGGCCCCGTAAACTATAAAAAAGTATATAATTTTACAATCACTATCTTCTATAATTCGTAGTGAAAACTGAAGATTTCTCTCAAGATTGAAATTTACTGAATTTTAGAATTTTTAGGCTCAACAATTCGTAAGAGCTGCTTAATTCCCTAAACTCTCGAAATCATCTCGCAGTTCTCATCGAAAGTGTAGAATAATATTTATTACCCTATAAATTGCTAGAACTTTGCCCACGGTTCCGTTTCCGTAGGTGCATTATATCAATTAACACATAACCCATGATGCTCAGCAAAATGTATCACACTTATCGATACCCACTTCTGTAACCAGTCCAATAGTTTCAAATTTCTCCTACAAAAAATGTTATCATTAATTTGTTTGAAAGGCCCGGCCTGAAGGGCCTTAATATATTTTATAAGGACGATCGTAGTTCATAGTCACGCATAATGATGTTTGGGTTATCACTATCAGCGTGAAATCCCTAGAAGTTTTAGCGAACAGTAGGAAAATAAGAGGTAATATTTATTCATGCGGCGCAAATGTCATTAAGGACCGATCACGTAATTCCAATATATATAATTATGTGGATGATACTGCTTGGAAATAATCTCATCTAAATAATTATAATTCTGATGTATTTAGGTATAATGCAGACGATAAATCATTTATAAAATCAAACTATTTGAAAATACGCGAAGAAGATATCCACTGTGCCTAGACGTAGATACATACTGCATTGTTTTATATTAAGTTGATAGGATTTTGACTACAATAGTAGGCTACGTTAGGTTTGGTTATACATTGAATAAAAAAAAACAAAATTCGAATTTGGAATGCCTGAGACTCGAAATTTGAAAGGGATCATTGTTTAGTTGTATACTAGATAGTATTGCAACAACATTTATTATTTGTATTCTTCGCACCATCCTCGTGTTATTCAGCAAATTGAAATCCATAGAATTACATAATAGTCAATCACTCATTTGTAAAGCCATACAAGCTACTTACTGAAAATTTGTGTAACCCCAGACCGGGCCGGTTGGGCTGTATTGACGCGACTTTGCAGTGACAGTGACGTGGCGTGGTAATTCCAGTGGGAGAAATAAACAAAACACTGTCGGCGAATTTGATTTCCACACGCGATTTTATTGAAGATTACCTCTTTTACGCGAGTGGCGCAGCGGCGGAGCGGCGTGCGTATACCCCCCGCTGTTGTTGGCCGACTGAAGGCTTTGGCTGAGGTAAGCCGGGCCAATCGCGAGCCCCCCTCCGCCCCTCGCACCGCGCCCGCCCAGGCACACGAGCTGCGAATATTATACAAAGACTAAGGACATGAACTATAGACAGGTAAAGGTGAATAAATAAATGATACCTACATACATACATACTTGTCGACAACAGCAATGAACATCATGCTGACTTGGCGCTTTACCATTTTTCGTTTTTGAATCCAAATTATTATTCTTATTTTCTATCCCATATAGTCAGACATAGGTACAGTTTTATGCCGGAATGCACACGTTTACAGTACCTATGCTTAGTTGCATAGTTAGTTATCGGCAAAAACGTTTTGTACCCCTGCCCTACAACTAAGAGGAGACTGGGGCTTGACTAAACTATCTTCAAGAATGTGTATTCGGCACCTCACACACCATTGCGATCAATCCACATCCGGTGCTGGCGCGTAAATGAGTTTTAGAAACTTAAAAAAAAAGAGTGGGAGCAAGCCCACAATGAGAAAAAAAAGAGGAAGGAAACGAGGCAAGTTATCTGTCTGTCTTTTTTGCATAGTGCTTTAAAAAGTGTAGTGGAAAGTATAGTAGCAATCGTAAATTTTGCGGAAAGGCTGAAGATGAGATAATAAAGTGTAATTTTATAATTACGTTAATTTCATCCCGAAACTATGAATATTTCTCTGTGCATATGTTATTCGACGTGTCTCTCATCTTCACTCACTATCATTTGTTGGACTTTCGCACTAGCAGGCCTGCCTGTGGCTGCCCTACTCTATGAGATTATTCCCAAACGCCTTGCTAATGCTACCACTAGTCAAGGCGTCAAAACGTTTAGCGCCATTATGAAGTAAAACTTATTTAAGTACACTTGACTCGGGAATGGCAAATGCGTGATGAAGGCGTTAGAAAAACTGTGTTCGGGCGAGGTGAACGAACTAAAGAAGGTTTACGTCGCTCTTGTGGTCTAAAGCGCACTCGGCATTTCTATATTTAAATAGAATATTTTAAAACAATATTATGTAATTAATTTAAAGTGTTGAGAATCTATAGACATATCTGTGTACATTTGTACAATTTGGTAGGTCTGATTTACTCGTATAGTTGATCTATGACACGTAGAGACACCCCATAGCTTCTGATCGTGTCCGAAATTGTTTCATTCATGAAACAATTAGTATAATATATGCACGATCAACGCAGAGTTTTATAGGCCAACGATCAGGGTGTTATCTGCTGGATGTGGCAAAAGGTTCATTCATGGGACAATTAGTTCCATGCGCCCTACATGCACGATCAATACAGCGTTTTATAGGCCAACGAGCAGGGTGTTATCTGCTGGATGTGGCAAAAGGTTCATTCATGGAACAATTAGTTCCATGCGCCCCACATGCACGATTAACGCAGTGTTTTATAGGCCAACGAGCAGGGTGTTATCTGCTGGATGTGGCAAAAGGTTCATTCATGGAACAATTAGTTCCATGCGCCCTACATGCACGATCAATACAGCGTTTTATAGGCCAACGAGCAGGGTGTTATCTGCTGGATGTGGCAAAAGGTTAATTCATGGAACAATTAGTTCCATGCGCCCTACATGCACGATCAATACAGCGTTTTATAGGCCAACGAGCAGGGTGTTATCTGCTGGATGTGGCAAAAGGTTCATTCATGGAACAATTAGTTCCATGCGCCCTACATGTACGATTAACGCAGTGTTTTATAGGCCAACGAGCAGGGTGTTATCTGCTGGATGTGTCTGTAGTTGGTGCGTTTATAGAAGCAGATGTCTCGTTCTTATCTTTATGATTGGTTTTACTAGCTACTATTGCTTCGAGTCTATGTTTTTAATGATTTATTTCTCCTTATGTTGATGAATGATTGAGTCACATATATAGATTTCTGTTTTAATTAAGTATGCCCTCGGTTATATCTTTTTATGTTACAGGGGCTATGCTATACAAAAGATAGATCCAAGACTATGCTCATATAAAATCTAATTACTCTGACGGCCGGCGGCGCCAATGGTAACATAGCTAGGGTAATCCGTATGTCGCGAGTTCCATCCCCCCTAGGTCATACTTTTAGGTTTTTCCAAGTATTATATGTATTTTTATAATATTTTTTTAAATATTTAATTATTACACCTCTGAGATTTACAAGAAGTATTAAATATATTTCCCTTGTCTCAAGCCCGTGACGCAAGTCCTTACGGTGCTTAACACGGGCTAGCGTATTACCCCACGCTAGCCCGTCTGAAGTACCGTAAGGACCGCGGATGTTATCTATACTTATATATAAAGAGGAATCTTTGATTGTTCGTTCATTTGCATTAAATAGGCTCCGAAACTACTGGACCGATTTGAAAAATCCTTTTGCCATTAAAATTTACATTACCTGTGATTCCGTGTGGGCCATATTCGGCTATTAGAACATCCTAAAACGTTTTCATCAAAATAAAGACTTGATAATGTAACAAAAGTGTGAAAAAAATATCAAAATAGATCCATATTTAGCTGCAGAAATTATGACAGATCGCTAACTGCCTGACCCGGCACGCGTTGTTTTGACATATATTAAATGTGTTGTTGTTAAACGTGTAATGTCCACGAGGCCAAAATTGAAATCGATAATTTTTATATTTTTGTAAATCAACGAATTTTTGTCATATTTTGTAATATCCGCGCGTAGCCGGGACGTACTGCTAGTAACTGTTTAAGCCGCTCAACGACCTCTCACAGGCCGAGAATTTGAGGACTGCTTTTCCTCATTCGTCACCAACCAATGGAATGTGGACCAATATTGGAAAAGTGTTAAAAATAACACGCGGCGCCGCAGCTTGTGATTACTACGAGTGGCAGTAGTGGAGCCCGCGCCGGCTTCTGTTATCTTTCGTGTTCCGTACCTTGAAAGGAAAACAATGGAACACTTATTGGATCAATTTGTTGTTCGTCTTTGTGTACACGTTTTTCTCGTGAACACGCGGAAGGATCAAGCAAATTAACCTCAAATATACCCGCTACTTCTTAAAGCTCTAAAGAAATGTACTTTTAATGCAGTTTCTGTCAGACCACGTTTATGGGCATATTTTCTATAGAATCGTACAATTAAAACCTATGGGCTACTTGTAGTTCAGCTAGAATCAGAAAATTTTGCAAGAAGCAAGAACTTACAGTACAGATGTACGGATCAATCTGAAAATTGTTAAATTATAAATAATTCATTGAAAAAAACTTATGTGTGGTACAAACTTAAACTTAACTTAAGCTGTTACAGCTTACAAGCTTGTGTGTGTAGATCACTTCATAAACTAATGTATTCGACGTAACTTTCTTATTGATCATTTCATGCGTTGACGAGAAAAAGGTATTTACAGACGTACACCGGGACAGACTGACTTCAATTCGGAATCCTCTTCAGATATTGTTTTGTAAGAGGTAGTGCCGTGCTGCTTGGGTGGAGGTAGTGTCGTGTACCATATATGGCATTACCTCCTCGTATGCAACGGAATTGCGCCGGCACGACCTGGAGGTAGCTCTCGCTCACTTGATGCCGCCGTAAAGTGACACCTTCGGTGTCGCGTTTCGTGTGGTTTGCGAGTAGCCCGTAGCCCACTGAAGGGCATAATTATGAGGATGTGTCGGTAGTTATCGAAAGGCTCCGATGGCTCGTTTGTCCTACATTATTTTTTATGGTATATATGGCTCTTGCAATTTAATTACATCATTGAAGTTTTAAGTAAATGTGGTAAAATTTTGAAAGTTATTAAAATTATTATATTTAAAATTTTATAAGTAATCACTCGATGTTGTGCAGGCAGTCGGTTTTTTTCTTAATTTTATTCTGGCATTGATCACTATCACTGCCTAAAATCAAAATATTCAATGTGGCTAATTGTTGGCCCGCCACGGAATAATACGGCCGTGTTTTTTGAAAATGGCTAGCCCTAATGTAATCAGGCGATTTAAAGAATACGACTAAGACATATGCACCGCGTGATAAGGAACTACGTTCTAAAATAAGACAGAGAGATACTACGCCTCTGTAATGTTCCGCCGATGATGATTTATCCAATATGACGGAAAACAGAATAATAACAATTGGCACTCGTGTTTCATTTCATTCCCTTATCACTTTATCAGATAAAAATGTCCCCTCGTAATCCCTCTCAATTTGTAAGGGCTTTAGATAAAACTAGCAGAGTGTGTATTATATTATATGTTTTAGTGTTCCTTAACTAATTAAAATTATAAGAATTTAAAGAAAAAGTGACCGGTTTGAATGTATGGAGAGAATAATGAATATGGAGGAAGCGAGACATATCTTTAATGAACATGATATTTGGTACTCGGTTCGCTCTGCCTTATCTGGCGTAAATGTAATAATAACAATAATATATGTGGACTTATCACACCACGTCAGCCTGATCCTGTGGTAAGTACCATTAGGACTTGTGTTACGGGTACTAGACAACATACTGATATAGGAAACATATTTTATATCTTTTATAAATTCAAGAAAGTTTATATATTTAAGATTTTTCCACAGAGACACATATGTAAACATCAATGACCTAGGCGGGATTTGTACCCGCGTCCTCTGGCGTAACACGCGGCCTAACCGCCCCGCCTTGAGGATTCCGTAATACACCCTCTGAGGACTACTAGTGATATCACCAACTTTGGTCTGATATTCACGGTTGGTTAGATAATCTGTGTAAAGAGAATGTGTAACGCCCTTTATACCGATGTGATGTGACTTGTTTCACAGAATGGGAATAGACACGGCGTCGAAAGCCTTAGCCAGATCTAAGAATACTCCCATGCATTTATTTATTTAGACAACCAATTATTAAGTTTTTTTTTAATAATTATTTTTAGCTCCCTTACTAATTTGTGACAGTAATACCTATAGTGTTTATATGCGTAAATACTTTTAATATATTATTATTAGCGTTATTTTTGTATTTTAAATGCAAGTTGTCGCTATCGCGATTGTGACTACGTCGTAATATACCTGGTGTTATCCAGAGCTGTATGCAACGCTTTCTAGGAGGTACGATCTTTATAGTTTTATTATTATTCATGCCAGCCATTATTCTCTCAAGCAATGCTTCGGTAGCCTGGTTAGGATCCCCCATATCTGAAATGTCTGTAAGGTTTATCTTAAATTCCTCCAGGGTATTCTCTTCTTCTTCCATTACACTTCTCCATAATAATAACCTGTGGATTAGTGTTAGCAGGTAACATCAATTAAAACAATTATCATTATCAGTAGAATATTTAACATTATTACTTTACAATATGTTAAAAAAATCACGAAACTATTCACTACTCCTAAGTTCTGTAAATAAGGTGGTTAATAAAGCAAACGAAGCACCTTACAGTAGGTGATAGTGGCTCGTTTAGCCGCAGAACAGAACCGGCTACTCGCAAACCGTACGGAACCCGACATAGCTCTACGGCGGTATCATGCCCGATTCTGTTGCAATGCAGCATGGGTTTGAGCATAAACACGTTCAAACAAATGTTTGAGTACTATAATATTCGTATAGATAACTCTCTTTCCGGCGCGGTTGGTTATACATTTAATTAACCCATGGCTAAGCCCACTTAATCCGCGCCACGTGGACGTGTGTGACGTGAATCACAACGCAAACACGCAACGTGATTTGTTTATCCACACGCAGACGGAGATATTATTTTATTGAAGCTCATTGGTGTGCCACAAGGGAGCGTCGAAGTGACATGCTGCATTGGTTTCCCCGGTTTTTTCGAAACAGTGCTGGGGTTGAAACGGTGGTGGATTTATCTATCGTCAATCAAAAACTTATTACAACTTTTTTAATAGTATTGGGGGGACAAACGATCAATCGGAGCCTTTCAACGACTAACCTTGAACACCAGCATATTTATGCCGATGTGTTGCCCTCCTTTACACCCTTCCCCACTGGCTTCTCACAAACCGCACGAAACGCGACACCCTTTTTAATTCTATTTAAATAAAAACATTTCATTTCATTGCAGTCGAACTGGGTCCGCACCCAGGGGTGGGTGGGGAGGTACTCGCTTACAGTGACAGATATGTGGACCTCAGTAAGGTTTCTGAGTTCCACTGGACGGCAACAGGGACCTCTTGGCTCGTCTGCACGACGTATTCAAATGATTCAAAGGGCTCCGACTACTCGGAGGTCGGGAGGTACCTCTCGGTTACGTGGCACGGCCGAAAAGTGTCAGCTATTTTCTTTTCTGTTGTCACAATAACTTACACGAGTATTACAGCTTAATTATTTATATTATTATTTTTAAATTATTCATTCGAGTGTTTAGTGTTTCGGTGCCCTATTGGTGGGAAGGATGGGAGGAGGTTGACATGTCTGCATTACAGTTATGCTGAAGTTCCTAGGCGTTGGGAGAAAGACTCAAGTTGTACCCTTATGCAGTGAAATGCAGGTTTTGCCCAGTAAATTCTGGAGTTTGTTCGTTTGAACGCGCTATCTCAGGAACTACTGGCCAGATTTGAGAAATTATTTTTGTGTTGCACAGTTCATTCATCGAGGTAGGCTACAGGCTATATACCATGACGCTACGACTAATAGGAGCGGAATTGCGCGGGCGAAACCGCGGGTTGATGCTAGTAGATCAGATTTAAATTGAAAGTGTCAAAGGCAATGGGCATTAACGTACATAAATGGGCATATACTCACCAATAATTTTTTACTTTTTGTCCCCTACTGTAGCCTGATTTCATGGCGTAAATTATGACGCCCTTCCAGTGGTATCCCAGTCACAGCCACCATCTTTATAGAGACTAGCCATATGCGCAGGACATATTAAAGTGCGTAAGTGTTTGCCCTGACACAGGTGCATTCTCTTACAGAGAATAAGAAAGTGAGAGAAGGGCAGTCCGTCACGGGCGGTGTAGAACCAGGCGCAAGATCTCCGGCACAACTCTTCGAGACAGGGGTGTTCCGCCGCAAGTTCTCCTGACTCCTGACAAAACTGAGAAATTGTGAAATCCTAATAACACTTTTTGTTCCGATCCGGAACTTAAATCCGGGATGTCGAACCTTAACGTGATTACCGCCATGAGGTTTTAACACCGTACAGTACCAACATCATCAACATAATCCGCTCTATCTCTGTTTATAGTACAGAGCGGCAAACGAGAAATCAGAGCCTTTTTACGACTACCGACACCGTTGAAGGCCCGCATAATTACTATGCAGATGCGTTGCCTTCCTATGCTCCTCCCTCCTTTGTGCCACCGGCTCAAAAACCGCACGAGGTGCGACACCGAAGATATCAGTTTACCCCGGCCCTACCTCTTACAATCTACCTCATTTAAAGAACACTAAGACCGGCTGCCGCTCGCATTGTTAAATCCAAGCATACCACAGACGGCGGCGCAGCGTATTCGGCACTTGGCTACTTCTCGTTAATGATTTGTGCAACATGAAAATTCAGAATTATAAAATATGTTCTTACCCAGGTTATACTGCCATCATAGGAATGCTTAAAGGAGACGACAGAGGCTGGTATATTTCACGTTTCCAATAAAAACTAATTTATTCACTCTAAATGTCAGCAAAACAAAATACATACCATTCTCGATCGACAAAAACACACAGCCTAGCGTTAATTTCAAATTAAAAGCACCAAGTACGTAAAATATTTAAGAGTAGTTACATACCAACATCTTATATAGCACAGATAGGCTGTCTGTGATCGAATCGGAAATCCCATATGAGGTTTTAGAAAACTTTGATTTGTTACCAAACAAGAAACTTTAATTTACACTCACATAATTTACACTTAGTTATTGTATACCCGTATGGGGAGGAGCCGCAAAGACACAATTGATTTATCTGGAAAGAGCTCAGAGATCACTATTAGAGGCTATTATTGATTATCATTATTAGTTTAAAGAGAAGCCACGCTAGTCAACTTTCGAAATACATAACTCATACAAAATTCGTACTGCCCGCCAGATCTACATATTGAACTGCCCAATCAGGACGCACAGGACACTAACTTATAGTACAAAATAAAAAACTAAACCAGGAAACACCAAGATCTGCTCCCTCACAAAGTACAAAATAAAAACAATACACATTTCAACCATCATACCTTTATAACAAAATAAACAACATGCCTATGACAGGATCTCAGCTTAAGAATTGCATAACAAAGTTATTAATACGGGCCACTAACCTAGTAAAGCGGCCCTTGCTATTTGCATGTAAACAATTACTTGTTACAGAATAAAACATGTGTCCGAGTAGCAATTGTGTGAATATATGAAGACCGGTAATCAATAGGCTACGATTGTTTCCCATACTATAAACGGTCGAATACGATTCGAACTTGCATACCGAATACACCAAACCAACGAATATAAAAATTATAAAATTTACTATCGACGCGCTATTCACGAACCGCACCGTACGGCATAGCTGTCGCTCTACGGCGAGCGTGTTGCATGTCCGGTGCTACCTTACTAAATCCTTTCTAGTGTTATGCACCATGCATGGCACTACATCCTCTACCACGGAGTTGGGCCGGCACGAACGGGAGATACCTATCGCTCACATAATACCACCGTAAAGTGACATCTTCAGTGTCGGGTTTCGTGCGGTTTATGAGTAACGCATCGACATAGTAATTATCTGGATGTGTAAAAAGGCTCCCATTGTTCGTTTGCCCTCCTATTCTATTCAAAAAAAAGGATTATTATGTTTTTATATAAATTGTAAAGAACTAAAACAAAGGAACCATTTAGAAGACTTCCCATTGTTAACGCAATTCAAACACTACAAGCGGCAAATGGCGTCCAGGAGGAATAGATTTTCCTGTAAAAATGTCCCCGTCAATATTTAATTGGTGAGGAAAGGTTTTTAAGTGGGGCCATTAATAAAGTAGTGAATTGTATCGACCTTGACCGTTTTCCTTGTATTATTGTACGAGAAATGGGAAAATGAGTATCTTTTTAAACTTCCATGTTATTAATATCCTATTGATATAAACTCGATTTACTCATCACGAAATTTGGGTATATATGTTTAAAGTATATTGTTTTAACATAATCCAAGGTCCTTTGCAGTCGCAACACGATGTCTAGTCAGTCCCAACTTTTAAAGTATCTTTTTAATGTAGAAATTAAACACTGTTAACACTGGTAAAAAGTCACTGTGGTAATTGTAATTTAACCCCCCCCCCCCCCGTTCTACCGCAGATGTGACGGTGTTTGTAATAGCTAATTTTACTATTATGATCATGGACAGAAGGACCGAGAGGCTGTTGAACGTTTGGCTCATGAACAAGACGGGGAGGGGGGACCACGACTCGAAAATTCTCGTGAAGGGGTAACAAATATCCATCCGTATTTACAAACTTTGCGTTTATAACATTAGAAGGACGTGGTCAATTACATCTCGTTAGCATTAAAAAAATCAATAGCCCATCGTATGTTGGCTTGTTCAATGTTTTATTAAGCCTTTTGACCCGGACGATATCCGGTGTCTGTTTTTTGTAAGTAGTGCCATGCTGCATAAGAGGAGTTAGTGATATGCGAGCGACTGGGTAATCTCATACCCCCGCATGGGGGCAGAGGGAGCCGTATCAGGACTTTGGTCCTCTTCCGGCGGCAGCGGGGTCTCACTCCATTACTATGGAGCGGAGATAGTGATATGCGTGACACTACATACTCCTATGCAACGTAATTGGGCCGGCACGACCGGGGAGGTACCTCCCGCTCACTTGATACCGCCGTAAAGTGACACCTACCGTGTCGCATTTCGTGCGGTATGTGACTAGTAGTAAAAGGAGGAGGAGAAGTCCATGGGCGTCGCTAGTCGTTGAAAGGCTGCGATTGCTCATTTATCCCCCTATATTATAAAAAAGTCTGTTTGGGAAGTATATATTAAAATGTCTCCACGTAGCGTGATTATAGATAGAAGGTAGAGAGCACGTTAGCTCTGCCAGTCGGTCGTAATGCCATTTGGGTACGGAACCCTAAAAAACGAAGCGTCTAAAGACCAGATCGCCGTAGTAAAACTTGAAATACACGAGAAGGAAATTGTGAAATCGCACTTCTCACTAGTGGCTAGTGACACACCTACGAAAATGACTGTATCTCTATCTCTTTCAACATACACTAACTTTTATCTCCTCTCAACAAAAACGCACATGTACTAGCTTATCTTTGCTTTGCGTACAAAAGCTTTGCTTAAAAAATGTGTTCCCCGCAACCATGACAACACTGCCGGCACTTCCCACAAGTCAGAGGGGGTGGATTTTTTATATGACAGGGGTCACCCCGTCGCCGAGCAGTCGAAATACATGTTGACTATCGGTGCGCATAAACATCCGTATTATTCCTATCCAGATACGTTGTTAAACCTACCAGGCTACTTACAAACCGCACGAAACTGTCACTTTAAGACTCATGTCGTCGGCTGCAATGCACCAAGGCATTACCTCTTGCTAAGCCGTGTTGAATAGCCGTTCTCTTCCGTAGTCGTAGTAATGTAAATATAATTCTGAGGACGGGGACCAAGGGTGATGGAACATAGGTCTGAAACAGCAAACAAAACCAGAGAACATATTTATAACATTATATTTCCATCAAATAAAATATTAAAAGCATACTCTAGCAGTAAACTAAGCATTGAACCAAGTTCAAAAAAAAAACGCACGCGTCACGAACAGAATCATTACAAATTGTTTCATAATAACAAAATAAATGAAAATGTTAGAAGGAGATGAGTATATATGGAGCGTAATCGCACAAGTCTCTACCAATTCTCATAAGGCCTAATGGGTTATGACCGCTGTTTGCAATGACTATAGACACACGCTGCGATTAAAGGATTTAATTCTCGTAAAACATGTTACTACCATAGATGCATGGTTTTATGGCGTCCATAACTCAACTGCGCCAGAGGGAAGGTTATATTCCAAAATACTTATTCATATACAGAATAACAAGTATAGGACTTAATAATCAAGAAATGAGGCCACAATATCCGCTCTTAGGCGGCCCCCGGCGGTCGGGAAATCGGAGCCTTTATACGAATAACTGCGCCCATAAGCATCCGCATAATTACTATGCCGATGCGCTGCCCTCCTTAACTCCTCCTCTCCAATATGACCCATTGATCATGGCCATTATGAATTGTGCCATATTAGATATTTCCCGTTTTGGGGTTAATGTTTAAAATTACACCCGCGTAAACTAACTTGAACGGTGTTCAATTTCATATAACACTTTTCACCACTTTCCCCCGAACGTGAAGTGGGGGGACGGCGATCCGCTAGGTATGAGTGACAGAGCAGTATGTGAACAAGCACTTTCACTCTTATTGCAATCAATCCCTTTGATGTGTCACAATAATCGACAATAGAAAACGCGCGGGACAAGTAAATACTACAGCGGCATGAGAACTATCGCGTTTACACATACGCGCCGCCTACTTTCCCGCGTATTTAAGAATTGAGCGGAGTTCACTTTTTTTGCGCAATTTTTATTGGTAATATAATTGTAAAGACAGCCATAGTTAAAAATAGTGTGCACACAAATCATCTATTTTTCGAATTATTAAAATACAAATAACATAACAATCTTATTAACATTTAAATTATAAAAATCTACGTCAAAATTAGCATGAAGTTAGCCGTTTACCTCGCGTATTTAGTTCCTAAATGGTCCGTAACGCGGCTAACTTCATATTACTTTTATTATATTATGAATAATAATAATATTACTTTTAATATTAAAAATAATAATGGTTACAAACAAAATGCGTTGGGTTAACTTATTGTTATTGCTATATAAGCTTTCATTTAAAGAATAGGCAGAATAATATTGAATAAGAAAATAAATGCTGAGTTGTGTTGAAATTGTAATACAATTTTGCCGACCCTTTGAGGGCGATATAATGTCGCCCTAGTCGAATTTCTCGACTGCTAGTGCTCAAGTGTTTGCGCCGACACAAGTACTCTCTATTCCCTCATTCTCCTTTTCCGGAGGGACGACAATCACGATCGGAGAGAAATCCGGCGCAAGACCTTCTTCGCTTCATATAATTATTGTGTTACAATTCGAACAATACTGCAACATTCATCTCCTTTTTAAAATATAAATAAGACAACAATGTTATGACACGCATACACAACTGACACGTCGCCTTCCGTCTTTCTTTTAACGTAAACAAAAGACAAGAAACAAAATGGCGACGTCGAATCCTTTGATGGAGCGCCGGCGAAAGCTAACACCCATTTTATGGTTGTCAGTTTTCCTCAATTAAATCTACCAGCATATCTACTTTTTAAGTAAAAATCTATATCTAAATATACAAATTATTTACAATACCCGCCGCCTCCGTCCGTTACTATTACTTATAATAAAATTTAATGATTTATCATATAAATTCAACCAACAATAACTACAATCACCATATGATATATATATTTATAAATCTATTCCCATCCGCAAGTCCTTGCTATGCTTCTATGGGACTATGTTAAGTCATTGGAACTTTTAATAATCTAATTATTAAAAGCGTTAAGTCGTTACCCAACATACATAAGCCGTTACCAATATAAAGGGCATTATATTACGTAGCGTGTTTAAGACGTAATTACGCGAAAACTGAGAGAATTTCTTATTTTTTTACGCGTCGACTTGTTAAAAAATTCTATAAATCTACATCATGAAAAAAGGAAATACGTGTGTATTATACTTATATTGGAATGGAATATTCTATTTCCGTTAAGTCAAGTGAAAATTTCTTTAGACCTGTTGGGAATTTTTATATGATTTGGAGATAAATTACAGAACTAGCGACTCTGTTACCGACACCACGTGTGGCGCCATCTGTTTATTGTATCTGAGTGAGTTGACAACATCGTTTACACGTAAGTATTTAATATAAGTACAGATGGCGCTTGGAAGTGTATACTTTAGAGGCGTTGGAAAATTATGAAATTTTCGCTGTGCCATTGTGGTTTCTTAATGCGAATAATACATATCATTATATATAAAAAAAAATCAACGGCCACAACGAACTTTAAAGCCTTTAAATAAGAAAGTTTTTGGTATGAATCTTACTAGACAGTACTATAAAGTGCAAAATAAATGATACCTAGCGTAACAAATAGAACTTAATGAAAACAATACTTTTGTATGTTTTAAGTGTGTACTGTTTAGCAAGATATAGATAAATACTTTATCTAAAAAATATCTTTGTTTAAGAAGTAAATTTGATTAACAATATCTTGACACATTCTTAAGCCAACCCGTCTGGTGTTTTCATAATCTGATCGAATTCACAATTGAAGATAGACAAAGTATTTATCAACAGGCGATAAGTGCAGAACTCCAATGACAAAGTGTTTTAATATCTGGCTTTAAGATCAATATCATGCAGGACATATCTGATATTCGTTATCTATAGACTGCACGAAACGCGATAGCATAGCCTCCTCTTTCCGACGGTATCGTGAACGGCAGATCAATCAGGTCAGATTAGGCCGCACTGCAACTATGGCACAACCGCTTGCAAAACTTTGCGACTGAACTGGGCCGGCTTGTATATCAACGGTGTTCGGGTTCGAGTCCCGCCAGCCTAATGTATAGACTTGTTGATAATTGAATCTACGTCATAGTGAGTGGAAGAATGTTTTCATGCGTATGCCAGAATTTACTACAAAACTGCAACTATTTTTCGTTGCTACGTTTTTTTTAGCCCTTTCCAAAAAACAAGGCCGCTCAAGATATCAGCTATCTGTCTCAACCATTTCAAATTCAATTGTAGCAAACAAATAAACCATTATTTTTTTATATAGATTCCCATCTATATAAAAAAATAATGGTTTATTTCAGCTTTTAGCATTTTCTACTCCAAAAATAGTATATACTAAACCAATATACAAACTTGAATTATATTTTAATTTTGTATTTAAAGTCTATCTACACGATCCATTTTGCGACTTAAAGACTGATATTGCGTCACAATTATATAGATTATAAAAATTTAAGCCTACCTACGTGCCAAGGCTGTAGCCAGGGATTAGGTGGGAGGGCGGATTACATGAATTAAAAATTCTAAACTTTACCTACCAAATACCTTCCCCTTAACACACTATTTGAAATACTGCTGAATATACTAATTCCGGGAGAAAGGGTTTCGGCACACCAACTGCTGGCCACCGCCTTAAGGCTTTGGGTACGACATGGTAACGGATAAGTTTAGAATGCAAATATTTTAACATCATGACATACAAACCGCTCAGAAAAACTGGCAATGTAACTAGCCCCTTACCATTAACACTAAATTATATATTAAATAAAGCTTGGAAGGTTGTTTGGCGAAAGGAGTCCTTTATATACATTTATTTATTAAATACTAAACAACTAAACATATATGTACACGCCGACTGGATACATTTTCATCAATCAGAGAATTAAAACATTGTAGTTGGAATAGTAAAAACATATGAAAAATATTTAAACTAACTTGAAAGAATAAGTAAGTAATTTGAAGAAAACGTGCAGGGACTAATAGGCGCATACTATGGTCACCGTAGTCTGTGCGTGGTGCACGGTGCGGGCGCGTCACTGTCGATGACGCGTCGGCCCTCTCATCAATGGTCCAAGCGACATTGCTAACACCTTATCAACGCATCCAGTAATTGGTAAAAACAAGAAATCATTTTATTACATGATTTGGATGAGAATCGAGTACAGAATGCGCTACTGCAGTGATGAAAATGACTCACTAGTCAGCATGTATATTATATATCTAATATGATAAATATCAAATTAAAAGGCTTAGGCACAGAATTGAACTAAAATGATAAGATTTGTAATGTTTGATTTTATTATATAAAATTAAACTTTACAATCTTTTAGTTGGAGCTCAATGAAACTGAAATGCGTCACGGCAAATAGAGTGACACTTATCTCATACTTTCATAGCTATCCAGAAAATAAAATCTAGCGTGTAAATTAGATATAAAAAAAAATGTGTAACAGCTCTGACACGTCTGGAGATTACTCCTTCAGACCTAACATGACTCTGAAGTAAAAAGAGACCTAAGCGCCTTAAAGCGTTACGCTAGATCACTGTTTACGCGATTTTAATTATTTTTTGTAATAGGTATTTAGTCCATTAAATTGTAATCTCGTGGGATCGTTCAGAGCCACGTGTATGCATCTATATTATATGTAAGTAAATATTTTATAATTTTTCAAACATTTTACAATACATTATATATTTTAATGTAATATCTAATAATGATTTTAGAAGACATATTTAGGGTTTGACGGGACTGGCACGCCATTGTAGACAGTCCCTAAGTTAATTGAGAATATTTCTCTCCACTAAAATATTAAAGTCATTATTCAGTGCTTTTATAAGTTGACTTTTTAAATTGATTTATACAATTTTGTAATTTTAAACGCTTTTCTAAAGACTTCGTTTTTTTTACATGTGACAGAATCACATCCTAACAATATTGCGATATGTGTTCCCAAAAACGTTCGTAACATATATAAAAATATAAATCAACCGCAACGAAACGTGAAAATGTCTTTATATTTTACAGTGTTCAGTTGCTGTGACATACTTAAAAGAAACAATCCAATTTTGTCAGGGTTTTTGGATTTACAGTCCCCGATCTGAATATCTGTACGGCACGGCACGGTTGTGGCCCGCCAAGAAGTGCGAACTAAGCGTAACAATTACTTGGCTTCCTACCTACTGTCACCTTTACCTTTGTTTTGTCGTTTTCTCGAACCATCATAACTTCAGTCTAGTTTATAGGCACTAACTACAAATTGAACTAAAAAACTCTGAATATAACAACATTTTTCAATCATCAATTGTCAAATCAAAATCAATTATCAATTGTTTAGTATCAACTTCACGGGTTCCTAATGTCCCTGTAAAATTTTTAGGAACATAACTGGCAAATAAACTTAAAAATTTCATTACAGTTTCCGGATAGGTGTTGGTAATTACTACTCGGTCACATTATCTGTAGACTTAGTTGGAATGAGCTACCCCTCCCCGTTCCCCTTTCACATAACTGCGCTATACTTAATCCTAGACCTGACATGGATGAAGTCTACAGATATTGTAGCCAGGCTGTAGTTAAAGCATATGTGTGATAGTTAGGATATAAGTATTGAGTAGCTACTTGACACTTTGATAGTGACCTATGAAAACGACCCTTAATCTGCTAAATCACAACTGTTAGCATATCTGTGAATATGAAAAACCAAAGCATTCCTGTTATAAAATCCAATGATATCATTAATTAAAGGCGAACTTAGTATGTTGTTTCCCTATTAACATCAGAGGTTTGGACGAAGGAATCGATAAAAACTGGTAAATTGTGTATCATACTCATGTGATATTATATAACAATAATTTTAAAGGAACAAAATTAGTCATTTAGATAGCCACAAATAATTTAAGTAGGTTTCACAGGTTCCCATTAAAGTATCCTTTGGCCGATTGGAAACTAAAGTTGTTAGTAAACTACAATTTTCAGTTTCACAGGTTAAAAGTGATTAACACGAAGATTTCTGTGGTATTTAAGAGTTAAGCATTGACCAGCTGACACTAAATAGTAACAAGAAAACTGAAACAGAACAGGTTTGTGGTTCTTTCAGTTACTGTTGAGCAACCAGACATTTCAAGTTCTTTCAGTTACTGTTGAGCAACCAGACATTTCAAATGTCCTAGATTTATATCGACATCACTTTATAATAAAGATATTTTATATATACATAACTCGATTACAATGTACTTTACAAATATATGGTGCCATGATTATTATTGTCCAGTGATTACTGGCATCAGTTCTGATTATAATCAAACCATTCTGCTAAAACTGAAAAGTGATTGGTGTGATTTCTTAAGGGAGACAAATAACATATATTAATATTTACTGTGATTTGAAACAAATATGTATTATTATAAATAAACATATCTTCTTCATCTTCACTTATTTTTCTAGTAAGCTACTTTTAAGCAGTTTCACACCAACACGTGAGAACTGTACTCACACTTAAATTTCTAATGAAACCATGGCCCCATAACACAATTTAAATGTTTAAAATATAAATATTCCTTAATTGTTACATAAAGAACTCTCTATTTTCATGTGGTGGTCAGGTGTGCCTCAACTGACCAGTGGAGTTACCAGTAGGGCTCTGACAGTTTGGTACGTCTATGATAGTTATCTCAATAACTCTTAAGCCTCTAAGTATAGGATCCGTTATGTGTATACCCCGTGGATTGTACACTCTTTCGTTCTGCGTTGAAATGAATTTCGATATTTTCCTTAGATGCTGAAAATGTGGAAATAAACATATTAATAATTTAATTTTATATTGCAAACTACAAGTAATAAATTCACTGTGTGAAAGGGACTATCAATTTAATGACTATTGAAGAGACACCCATGAACGTTCACTAAAACATAGGTAAACATAACACGAAGAGTTACGTCATCACCATAAGTGGTGTTATGCTAATGTATAAATCATAGTTTTAATTTTCAAAAAACCTTAAAAAGGAGCAAATAGTAATCTACTTCAAGTCTATTGCTATGGCTAGCTTTATTAAATAACATATAAGTATTTTTGGTGGAATTTCACTCAGCCATATTTAATCTGGTAAATCATTGGCCTGCCACCAAACAAAATGACCCTGGAGTTGAAAATGGCTTGTAATGTAATATGCCAATTTATACAATCAGACCGCTAATCTGGCCACAAAAAGAATCTAATCAGGACTGGACTTGTGTTCAGGTCCAGACAAAGGGTCGCACTTCAATACATTCCTAAACTTAGCTATCACATCTCAGTATAGTATCATAAATTTTAAATCCTAACTTTAGTAAGGACTAATATCTAGAAAATATATTGTGACCCATTGTAGGGGAGGAGAAAAAGAGGGCAATGAGACAAGATAGTTAGTGATGATAAATGAAGACTCCATCTCCATTTCATGATTTATTCTAAATTCTTCATATAAGAGTAGCAAAAGAAATTTTTAAAAATTTTTATATTTAGTGGCTATCAATAAACATGGACATCAACTAAAAAGGGGATCAAGGATCAATTAATTTCCTAATTAACACATAACACACAGAGTGGCAGAAAGTAGTGGTTACTAAGTCCCTGTTGAGAGGTACCTACCTAGCGAAACTAAAACGTAGCGTACTTAAATCAAATATATTCATCATTTCCTCATTATCAGTCCTTATTAGTCCACTTCTGGATATAGGTCTCTTTCAATGATTGCCAAGACAACCGATCATCTGCTACTTGCATCCATCCCGGACCAGCTACTGCACGGAGATCATCTTCCCACCTGGTGAACGGTCGAAGAACACGTTGCTTCCCTAAATGCGGCCTCCACTCCAGAACCTTAGTGGCCCAATCAAATATATTAAGTATGTAAAATCACAGCCTTACCTTTTCATAATGCGTTTCTGTACATATGTAGATGAAATACGCTGTAAGACATGCTAGACAACCCTCACAGTATGTGCTGCAGTCAGCCGTCTCAGCCAACTCAAAGTGTTCATTCAGTCTCTCCATTGTGTATTCATATGTCTGTCGGTCTATCTGTAATTATGAAACACATTTTTTACTCACAAATGAAATTGGAATTATTTATTTTTGTAGATTCATATTTCTACAACTTAATAGTCCCATTAGAGTTAAAGACGTCTGAATAGTATATTTATAGATATTGTAATAGTTAACTGTTGTGTTAAAGAGTGAATTTAATTGTGTGAGTTGAAACTAGCTACTGATTTCTATGTAAAGAGGAGATTTACATTATAATCAACATAGTGTTTCCATTATGATAAGCACACAGTATTTTGATCATATTTAGAAATTAGGTTATGTTTAATGTTATTATATATTTTCTGAAAGTAGCCTTTAGTAAACACTCATTTAATAATGATTATTAGATTCTGGAGAAATATCGCAATATAGACTATGTAAATCGCATATTTTTTCAACATTCTTAATTTTTGAGGTTAAATATGAAACTAATCAATGAAACAGTACATGGTGATTGATGAATGTAATTTACTATCAAGGACTTTTAGGGTGTGTTGACATAAGCTTTCACTCACTCTGTCTTCTAATTCCGATGGAAATCTTGTCTGAAATTTCACCGCCGTGCCTTCAGAGTAATCCCTTTGTATGAATATCTTTATACCCTGTTGTGTTGGCGTTTGTTGACTGCCAGGCGTATTGGGTCCTGATGGAATTCTGTTGTTTGCCATATTCAATAGTTCTCACAATTTCACAACAACATAAACATTTGTTTTCGTCCACTACTTTGTTTGTTCTCTATTTATAGATATAGCAGCATTAGAGAATCGCAGGTTTTCTAAGATTAAGACAATCATTTACACGGGAATACAAATACTTTATCAAAATTTCCTCTAAATTGGGGCTGTGCTGTTTTTCTAAACGATGACGTTTTAATCTGTCAATGTCAATTTATCAGGTGACATTGGTTGGTTGTAAGATTCGTCCTTAAGGACAGGCTAAGTGATTATGATCATACCGCCTCGTCTTTAGTAGTTTATTTTGCTCTAATTGCTTTACAAAATATACGTCTTTAGTTCGCCATTTTATCAATAATCCTATCAGGTGACAGTTACGATTGACATAATTTTATAGTTTTATAATTGTTGGTTAATAAAGAGCTTTAATTTAAATTACACAGCAATTGCATTATGTTTGTAATAACGTTGTCACTTTAGCGGGAGTGGTTATGTGTTGTCAATTACAATAACGACACATGAAAATAACGTGTTATTTCAGATTTAAAAAGAAAATCTATCTAGTCTCGCCATAAATATTTTAACAAAAAATATATTTCAATTGCAAATAACATTTATTACTTTTATAGTGTATTAGTTTAATATACAATTATAAAACAATTAAAAATATAAAACCTCATTCAAAGTGGTCACCATTTGCTGCAATAAGAATTGTATAGTAGCGGGTCTCCGTTGGCTGCAATGCAATTCAAACGCTGAGGCCTATTATCAATAAAGGCACGCACTCTTTCCATGGCGAAATTCTTCACTGCCAATCGTATTGATTGTTTTCGGAACTCCAAATTATCATGGCGTTTAGAGCAAGCTGTACTCCCTAAAACTGATCAGAAATCATAATCCAGCGGACTAAGATCGGGACTAGACGACCGCCAGTCTTCAGTTCTGATGAAGTCCGAGACGTTCGTTTCCTACCAATGCTGCGTGGACCGAACTTTATAACCCGGCGCCGAGCCTTGGAAGGACCATACTTGGTTATGGAGCATGGTGTTATTAAGGGGCTTATTATTAACCCTCACAGGAATGGTATCTTGATACACTTGTGCCGATGTTTTGATACCTTTATCACAAAAATATGTCACTCTTTCGTAGCTAACACCCCACCGAACCATTTCTGAAGTCTGATAATGCCCACGTTGCACTCTGTCCATTAATTGGGAAGCTTACTTAGAGATTTGAGCATAAATACGCTTATTTTGTTTGTTAAAATGTTGCTCAATTATAATCACAATGGAAACGAGATAATAATAATTACGAAGAGATGTTGGCTCGCTCTACATCTTCTACCGCATCTACAACGGGAAATGTTCCGAGCAGCGGAATGCCACTCTCGGACATCTCGGCAGAACTCTAAGTTCCACAGTCACCAACTTGATGTACCCTAGTCTACAACTGTGCGTTTCAAGCGCAAATTCTTACTGCGCCCAACATCGATGTGTAACCAACTGCCACCGTCGGTATTTCCGAACCAATACGATATGGGGCTCTTCAAGAAAAGAGCTTACTCCCATCTTAAAGGACTGCAACCGCCTGCATGGTCATGCGGATGAATATGGGCGGCGGTAATTCCTTACCACCTGCTCGTTTGTACTTATTCGATAAAAAAACGTATCTGAACCTTCACTCTAATCCTGAGATCAATTATATAAAAAAAGTTCATTCGTAAACATTTATTTTTCTGTGACTACCCTTTGCACACCGCTTCACTAATTGTTTCGGTTGAACCATCCAATTGAGATGAACAAAATATTTAATTTAGTAGTTAAGAAATGGCTATCTCTTATAGGCTGCAAGTCATACATCATCTCTTAATGTACACGACGTGCTTCTAGGTGCTATTTTCATTTCCCGAAATAAAATAATTTGCTTCCACATTTCTTCAAATTATTTCCTTGCCTATTAATAGTCCTGTACGTAGAGTCGCGCACAGAATTGCATTTTTGTCGGAGCAATTTTGTCGTCCTTTCAATATCATACCGGTGCATCGGTATGATATTGAAAGGACGATAAAATGTCGTAATCGATTTTCAAATAGTTTTTATAAACGCATTAGATAAGTTGATATTATACTTTTGCAGAGGGGCACGCGCTAGTAGGGCTTATCCTGTATTTAATGATCTAAGCTACTCAATTAGTGCTATGGGTTAGCAATCCATCGTATTCATATTTCTCTTTTTTTTCTTTCATGCGATATGGATACAAAAGTGGCGCGATATTATATCGCAATACAAGTACTTTTGTACAGTTTTTTCCCATTTTGCATTGCATAGAGATCGCAAGAGTAGTTGATAATGGACCCCATAATTTTGCAAAGCAAAGGGGTTATCGACATCGGTCGATAGTTACATGGGTCATAGCTGTCAACTTTTTAGGGGTCGTGTGCACTAAAGCTAACCTTCAAGAGCTGGGAAATACGCCAACAGAGTAGATGAATCTGAAAAAGTGCAACAATACTGGAGCTCTGGAGCACGTATTAGCAGTATAGTCGGACCGGCAGCATCGGAGTCCGGGGAAAAAGTGCTTTACGCACGGCGCTCTACGGGAACATAATATCCGGCATCTACTAACCACGCAGGATAGTAGGCGGTGTAGTTCCCTGATCATTCGAAAAGGATTTCGACGCAAAAAGAGAGCCAAGAATTTCTTTCTCCTTTGCGGCATGGGCCAGCGAATCATCATTCGGGTGTAACAAAGGGTGGGATGGCTTAGAAATAATCCCTAAAACAGCCTTAGCGAGGGAACTGAGTGCACGAAAACCAACTAGTGAAAACTAGGAAAGCGACCTAGTGCCTCGCTAATTTTGTTCACGTGATCTTAATACGTGTTTTGGCAATCAATTCTTGAAGGACCTAGGTCCTTCAAAAGAAGGAGTATAATTCTGAGTCTAGACGCAGAATTATACTCCTTCTTTTGGATTTGATCTTTTCGTTGTGCATACGCTTGGTTGTACTCCAGTTTATTGTTAAGTGCCAACTTACAGGAGCGTCTAAACCAAGGTTGCCACTTGTCGCCAATCGGTACCGTAAAGAACGGAATGAAAACTTCCACTCTTTGAAGCACCACATTAGCGGTAGACTTAATGGCTTCCATATTGTCCAGCGACAAGTAAATCCACCGCCTTGGGTAGGATGCCAAGAATGACCGCATCCTATCCCAAATTCCTACTGGATTGAAGGACTACGCTACTATAGCTACGCTGTGGAATGAGGTATGGCACTATAGCCATACAGAAGGTAAAAGAGCACCATAATTCATTAATTCATAAACATAGGTGTATTGTTATTTTAAACGTGTCGAAACTCATCGGGTACCACCGCAGCTAGACCATGACAGAAATAGTTATGTCGGAATTGAACCGACTAGAACTTACAGTGTACCTAGCCGGTAGTCATTGGCGAGGTGCCGAGGCATACCCTAGAAATGGTGATCCC
Organism: Eumaeus atala; assembly: GCA_017140195.1. Lineage (NCBI taxonomy): Eukaryota > Metazoa > Arthropoda > Insecta > Lepidoptera > Lycaenidae > Eumaeus > Eumaeus atala. Next base: position 832,014 of record JAFELO010000414.1, on the reverse strand, counting down.
TGGACAACCCAGGAGACTTACACATCTTCAGGAGACGACACCGTTGCCCAACAGGTGATCTCGCCAAGAGTTGAGGAGAGCACAGCCCCCTTCCGCTTTAAAGGAACGCCCAGTATACCTTACCGACCGAAGGGGTTGGCCCCCTTATTAGCGCTTCCCTAGAAGCGCTTATTTAGGTGGGTGGTCTTTAACGTCCGATGCGTCTTCTGCGACATAGAAAAGTACTGGTACTTTCCCACAACCTATCCGCACTGTCTCGCAGGCACCAAAGTAACTTAAGCATGAAACTTTGACCTAATTCGCGTGAAAGTTCAGAGATAGAAGATATGAAAAAGCGAAGCGAAATGCGATCATTACATCACTTCGCGTCGTTTTTTACTAAACCAGATTATTGGGTAATATGGGGTTACGTAACCCAGGTCAAACCAGGCCATCATCATCATTATCAGGCATTATCGGTCCACCGCTGGACATAGGCCTCTTTCAATAAACGCCAGGACGGCCGATCCCCTGCCACTCGCATCCATCCCGGACCAGCCATTGCCGGAGATCGTCTTCCGACCTGATGAACTGTTGATCAACTCTTCGTTACTCAAAAGACTCGCCTACACCACTTAACATGTACTTTGTTATAAGTGATGTCAAAAGTGACGCCACGAGACCAATATGCTTATCGGCTATTTCGGCTCCTGATAGAATTGTTATGGAAAACGTAACACTTGAATAAACTGCGAAAAAATCCGTTAAAGTAGTTTTATTATAATGTGTAACATTCTCGTAAGGCTAAGAAATCTTTAAATAAAATTTTGTTTTTCCTAAATCATTTCCATTTGCTTGTTATTACTGGAATGTCCTGAAAATGTCTGTATATACCGTGTTAGTAAATTGGTAAATTGTGATTTTGTCGTCGGCATCATTGCTAGCCTCTAACCCAATCCACTGCTAGCCAGAAGGCTTTTTCAACTAACACCAAGACTAAACCCTGCCACTCACATCCGCCGTAGAAAATAAATTAAACTTATAAAATTGTATTCCACTGTTTCCATAGTCACAGGAGGTACCTCTCGCTCACTGGCGTAGGAGTGATATTTTCGGTTCGTGCGGTATGTGAGTAGCCAGTGGCCCATTCGGGGGACATCGGCATAGCAATTATGCGGATGTTCATGGGTGTCGGTAGTCGTTAATGGGCTCAGATTTCTCGTTTGCTCCCCTATACTATAAAAAAAATAGTCATCTACAGTTCCTTCTTTCCATTGATGACGGGGTATAGACGGGAGCATCGGACACACAGATAAACCTTGTTAATGTTGTCTTGGCGTTAATTGAAAGCAGTGGACCGATAGGGACTGATAATGATGATTACGATGATGAATGTAAAATAATGATAAAAAAAAAGAAAAAACAACGACACCACTATAATCTATTACCATACTGTCTCAGTATTTAAATGTATGGTCAGTAAAGGAAAGACGTTAAAATACCCTAATAGTAATGATAGACATGGGGTATTTTTATAGTTTCGAATACAACTTCATCGAAAATTAAGTTTGAGGTCAGGAGACCGAAACCCCATCTCCTGCAGATGGGACAGATGAATCCCGATGCAAGTATTAAACTATCTAATTGAATATTATTGCCATATTCGAATGGTTAGTCTATTCGAATATTACAATAACATTCGAATGGACGGGACTAAAACTTCACGTCTCTGACAAGGCAAGCACCCGCGCGATATATAAACGTTCCCAAGTGTGCGACATAGCGTGGCAACTTTTCCATGCTTTATAGTGTACGACGTGACGGGTAGCGCTATATATTAAAATATTATGGAGACATTATGCGGTCAAATTCTTGAGCCCAAATTAGTAGCAAGAACATTCAAGTCACCTAAAAGAAAAAAATAGTCATACGGCATACTACTGCTCGATTTAATTAATTTATCAAAATGTCGTCAGTAACTTCGGTCCTCTTAATCGCAGCATCATAGTATATAGCCTATAGCTTTCCTCGATAAATGGACTATGCAACACAAAAATATTTTTCCAACTCGAGCCAGTAGTTTCTGAGATTACACTGTACATTTGATGTCATCATGAGATGCACTGTGGCGGTGGAGGGGATTGACCAGCCGTCGAGGTGCTCTGATGATTTATAGTTCCGGGGCAACTCACCAAGGGCGGAACTGATGACACCCGTGGTGGGTTCAGTGTGTATTTGGCATTGCAATGTGCCGCGAGCCCGACACACCACTGGACACCACCCAGGGCGGGTTATGACGCGTACATGTATTTCCCCGCAAAAAGAGTAAGTACATTTAGGTCATTTTGGTATAGATACAATGCTCACCCTACGATACGTTACGTACGGGCGACACGCGCGCCCTCACGCTACGCCTCACGGTGCGGTACTGGATTAATAAATACTTGGGTTAGGTTACGTATCAAACAGATAACTATCTCTTCCCCAATCCAAAAAAACCTGTGATCATCACATCAGGACCTCACTACTCTATTGTCAACCACAAACTAAATGCCACTAAAACTATTACCGCTATCCATACCCATTATATAAAAGAAAGTGACACCGACTCGCATTCCTTACGTAATAGAGGGCGCATTTCTTATGAATTGTTGATTCAAATCATACCGCCGAGTGAAAGATGTCACTGTTAAACGGATGCTCGTATTCGTGATGAGATTTTATAATAACGCCAAGCCTACGGCGCTTCCTAGGCTGAATGACAATGTAACAGCTGATGGCAATAAATCAAGTATCGAATAAAAAAATATGTCAGCCATTTTGTAATGAAATTAAATATGGAAATACGCGGGTTGTCAAACGAGGAACGTTGGGATTAGCAGGTTGTTTTTGCAAGAATTAACGATTTATGATCTTTATGAAGCGGTTGGTAATGACAATGTGGTTCATAAGCAATAACTACCTATAGTTATAAAGGTTATTTGTTCCAGTAAAAATAAATTCGAATGAAATAATCAATGGTGCTATATCTAATGTTTCTGGTGCATATACATATGTAATTTTTCAGAAAAGAAGGTCAGCTTTTCTTACCTTTAAAAATCGTCCCTGTAATTATATGTAAGAGCTGAACAGTTTAGAAGCTGTTTGGATCGACTCGATTCGTCCCTGTCTGGTAGGTCAGTGGGACTCCATGTTCTGTGGGCTCGGTGTGACTGCTAAGTGTAGAGTTTGGAGATACCTTCCGCTACTTTACTTTATACATGTGAACTGACATCAGTGTTAGGCCGTTTTTAAATAATACTAGCTTATATGGTCTATGAAAGAGGCATATGTCCAGCAGTGGACCGATAAGGGCTGATAATGATGATGATTACATGGATTACGGTCTGAAAATAAATGATTTTATTATTTATCAGTTGCTTCCATGGTTTCACCCGCGTAACTCCGGTCCTGTTAGTCGTAGCGTCATGGTATATAGCCTATAGTCTGCCTCGATAAATTGATTATTTTATAAATCTGGCCAGTAGGTCCCGGGTAAGCGCGTCCAAACAAACAAAAAAATAAACATGAGAACTATTCATCTTTACATTACTTACAGCTTTAGATTTATTATTTTATTAACATAGAAGTTTTTTTCTATTTGTATATATAACATATCAATATTATTATTTTGAGTTACATTTATAAATATTTTTTCAGTAGATGTAAGGCTCACTTAATCATATGATGTATATGCCTTTAAATAAAGATTAAAAAAAAAACAAAAACATATGTTACCTTTGGCGGTAAATTTAGGTACCAACCGACTCCCAGTCGACACACAGTAAATAGAAATAACAAATGATAGACAGTCCAGATAAATGTGGTAGTATACTAATAATAATAATTTATTAGAAATTGGTCTTAATATCCACTAATTAACTAGTTATAGTCATCATAAGCAAAGTCCGTCCAAGAACACAAGCAAAGACACCAAGACACGCTCCCGCAGTAAAATGCCAATAGGGCCAACTAACGGATAGCAGTTTTTAGTCGGTAGTAGCTATCGCTTCACGACCTGAGCCCGACACACACTTCAGGCCCCCTTGGGTCGGCTGGATGATGCGAAAATGCATTTTTCCTGCTGGAACCAATACGATATACACCGCTCGTACCGGTCGAGCGATGAAATCTTACATATATTGACACAGTTATAACACATATGACTGACAGAATGTCAAACTCACACACCGCTTACGGAAACGAGTCCGGGTTCGAATCCGTAAGTCGAGTGATTAGATTGATAGAAATAAAATAACGCGACTTTAGACAGCTCTAATAATAAATAAATTAAGAATACGGCTTTTGCCGATTTGTAGCGAAAATCGACCCCCTCCGTCGGGGGCGAGGAGGCCGGCCTCCTCGATAAGCCAAACACTAAACGAGCTCAATTATCCTTATCCACGACACCGCAACTTAAACGGCATCGTGCGCGCGCCGTCCCACTACAGTGGGGAGGGGGACCGTTTCCCCCTTTTCGGTCCCAAAAATAATCACCATAGGGTACGCCCACAATCAACCCGGTTCATGTCTTCCCATCTGCGGGAAAAGAGGGGGGTCTGTCCCCCTATAGTCTCCCTAAACCTGAAGACAAAAAAGTCTTCGTAATCAGTCGAACTGTTGAGGCTGGACTAGCGCCGTCAACCAGTATTAGGTCCCTCCGAAAAAAAAAAAACATCATAAGCACGAGAAGGATTAAAGATCTTATTCTAATGAAAAGACATTAAAACATTCATAATTTTGTTGCGAACCAATCAGCATCATCAGTCAATTATCTCAGCTGCCCCTGCTGACGTCGGGGGAGGAGGGGCATACCGGTCCTTCCGGCCAAGATAATAACGGTTAAACTAGTTGTTATAATCACTCTCATATCGAGAATGCATCTCTTCCATCTGCCATTATCCGCATGACGATCTCTTCCATCTGCCATTATCCGATTGACGATCTAGCCTCGTCGCCCGACGAGCACTCATACTAGTCGGAAGAAGCTGTACTGGGCTTCACTTCGACAACCTAAGTTCTAGTACGCCAAAAAAGAAAATCTGATATTGGATATACGCATCTTTTGATGAACGTTAATGCCGCCGATCTCCTGCAATTTGCACCCATCCCTGACAAATTACTTACCCGGTGCTGTATGGAGATCTCCTTACCACCGCCACCCTCGTAGTATCTATTAGATAAACCACCATGGCTTTGGATGTCTCGTCGGGCAGAAGAAGAGACGGATATGTTTTAGAAGTAAGACTTAGTACCTTACTTTATTTCATACACTGGCAATGAGAGAAAGAGACGAAAGAAGTGCGCTCGCACTTCTACTCACTCACTCACTTCGTATATTGCTCGTATACTTCGTATTCTTCACTTAGGGATCTACAGAAATATACGAAATTTTCGTAACACACTACTCTCAGCTTAATTTAACACTATTTTCACCAGCTTACTCACAAAATGAGGCGCGCATAAAGAAGATTTCCTTCAAAAGTGTTGTTAAGACAAACTTTATAAGACCTTTTTCAAATATAACGGCTACCTGAAAACTGTATAAAACATCTCCAGCCATTTGACCATAATAATGTCGTCTTGGCCGAGTTTCGGCTACACATATTATAGTGGGACGGCAATCCAAGACGACCGGAGAAAACCAGGCGCAGGACCGACGGCTTAACGTGCTCCACGAGACACGGGGGTGTAACACCGCCAACGTCCTGACTTCGGACTGTTATTAGAAATTGAATAACACGTTGGTCCCACCCGGAACTCTTACCCGGGACATGACCTGTGTGGTTGCACACGCTTGCTACTAGACTACAAGCCAGTCTAAACAAAACGAATACTCATCGATTGTGCAAATTATGTTTCTAAGATTCCCCCATGAAATATTCACACCGCCATGGGCATTTTCTTATCAGAATTAATTGAAAACAACTAATTAGACGCAGTTTGCAATCACAGCACAATCGTGAATGACAAACAAACAGATGTTTATTCATATTTATAGTGACTACCTACTGGATTAATACGAATCTTTGTATGTGTGGAATGTAACAGAACTTTTACAGTAGGAAAATGAGCAGTGGGAGTCTTTTGATGATTACCAATGTCGGTAGATTTTGGCAGAACTGTTATGATGTTACTGTTCTATGAACCACCGGAGACTTTAAAACCGCAGAAGACGTGACAGAATATATGTCGTTTCACGGTGGTATCATGCAAGCGAGAAGTACCACCCCGGTAGCATCTCCTCAAAGCAGCATGTCACTACCTCTAACTAAAATATTATATTGAAATGAAAGTACTTTACAAAATATTAGCAATCCGCCCCGGCTTCGCGCGTGAATAACAAGAGCTGAATTTCTAACGAAAACCTTCCTCGGGAATAGCTCTATCCACGGACGAAAACCCCATGAAGTTCCGTTCAGTAGATTTTGAGGAAATCGATCACATATAGACAAACAAGTTTTGGAAACTTTGTTTTATATATAAGAAGAGGTAGTGCAATGTTGCATAGGAGCAGGTGGTGCCATGCATGGTGCATGACACTACATCCTCCCATGCAACGGAATTGGACCGGCACGACACGGTAGCCGGTGGTCCATTGGGGGGGGGGTGATAAGAGGGCAACGCATCTGTGCAACTATCATGCGATGTCCGTGGACGTCTATAGTCATCAAAAGGCTGCGATTGCTCGTTTTCCACCTCATGCTATAAAAAAGATGTATGGCACCACCTGCTCCTATGCAGCATGGCACTACCTCTGCCTACTTCCTTCCTTCCTTTTTATCTCCCATCTGCGGATGAGACGATCGGGCCCTCGTTTAGATCTTAGCTAGTCTTGTCACCCAATGAGCACCTACAGAGTTTACAAGTTTTATTAGGCTTGGTGCTACAATCAAATGATGAAGCCACATGGCTGGTCGATTTTATTATCTACTAGATGTCCTGACACACTTCTCCTGTCCTAAGAATGCGCTATCATGTTAACGTGTTATGTTATGTGATCGAATTGTCAATCTCGCAGTGGTGAGGTTTTCCAACCCATTTTAATGGTTTACGTACAATATTCCAAATGTATTTCTACATTCAAAACTCGACTATGCCGTACCGAAAGCACAAATAAAATAATTATCAAATTCCATACTGTGATTCTGAGGTTACACGCTTACCAAACTTTGGGAGGTTCCATTTTTATTATATAGATATAAAATTTTCTCAGGTAAAGATTATTAAAGGCAATGATTCCTTTACCTTTTAAAATATTGTTCGAACATTTTGAGAATACAAATCACTAAGAAGGCGAGATGAATTTGAAAGCAGATGTATTTCTTGGCAAGCTTCGAAAGGTGATCCAAATAACACTACAAAACGTTTATTTACAAATCGATTCAAGAGTCAGAGAGTATAGGGTGATGGGACTAGGTTTGGGGTTAAAAGGGGGACGCCCCTCTCTTCTGCAAGTGAGAGATTTTCTGCAATTAAGTAATATCATATCAGAAGTGATCGCGGAGTCCTAGAACCACGGTAGCAAAAGTGGGCACAGCGTTGACGTAAAAAATTGGCACATGAGGAAGCGAAACCAAAGAAGGATGACCAGGACTTTGCTTCTCGCTCTTTGTCTTTGAATGGGCGTCGGTAATCACTTCGCAAAAGGGTGGCTGCAAAAAACTGTTAATAGTGTATATCAGGTAAAAACTGATAGAAATTTTAAAACTACATAACATAATATAACACTATAACAGAAACAGTCCATGGATTCATTGATACCTTCCGAATATCACACTAAATTATTTTCAACACTAGACACCCCTGGTTCTTCCACGAATAACAGGGAACTAATGTCTATAAACTACTCTATTTTGCAGTGAAAGTTCCAGCGAAATCTACCCAAAAAGAATGATAGATAACATTTAGACTGTTTTTAGGTATTGGTATCGTAAAAATATCACACTGCAATCGAAAAATCATAGTCATTTTGAAATTACTGACTGACACTACATAAGTTTAGTTACTTAACATATCTCATTCTCATATCACGACGCTAAGAACTACCTTGAGACCCTACTACTACTAGAAGTGTTTGATATCATGTCAGTATCTTGTTCTTTTGATAAAGCATACTTCAATTTGTAGAAATGCTAATTATAATTGCGCGAAATCATTAATCAGGTCACAAATTACGGAACTCAATTAGTAGAGACATCAGCATGGGTGACGGTTTTCTAATTCCATAGCACCTTTTGATTAAAATGTACTGCAGCCTTAACTGTATGTATTAGCACCATAACACAATCGAAATCACGTCACGTCTTAATGCTCGTATATATACCTCGCCCAGTCTTCCCTGACGGACATTGTGACAGCTGGCCAGACGGCATCCACACGTACTGCCGTCAGTGTTTAACAGTGAACATGTTTAAACTTGTTGTGATATTGGCGATAGCCGCGTGCGCCAACGGGTATACGGCATCCAAGTTGGCAAAGAACATATACAACGAATGCCTAAGTCAGTATTCAATAGAGTGTGTGAAACCGAGGACTTTAGAGTGGATTTCTCGCGTCGGTAATGACGATGAGATCAAAATAACGGATAACCTCTCCGTCGTGAAGACAGCGGTGCTGGAAGAGGACAACGATGTTGATCCACGCATGGCAAAGGATGCCACTTATGCCATTTTTGATAAAGTAGACCGTTTCCTCCAAACGCATTCCGTTAAAGTGAAAGTACCAGAAGAAATTGCCAGCAGCGCGGCTTCAGAATACGTGCCAAGATCTCTCCTTGCTGATTTGCCGTCTGAATTGGATATGCCTTTGGATGGAGAGGAAGAGGTTGATACCTTCGAAGGCAGAAAGAAGAAGATCAAGTTACCCAAACCCTTGAGGATTAAGAGCAGTAGGTTTCTTTTCATTTCAAAACATAAGAAAGAAATATTAAGCTTCGCTGTAATGATCTGAGAATAAAATTATTATTAAATAGATATTATTGGACCATAATATTCAGACCAGAATTCTAGGAAGTTCTTCAAAGATTGAATCCTAAATGAATAATTAAGTAACAAGGTTGCTTGTGAAATTGCTGAAAATTTAACTGTTTTTTTTTTATCTTTTTAGAAAAGGGTTTCATCAAGAAGGTGCTGCTGCCATTCCTTCTCGGTTTGAAGTTCAAGGCGTCAGTTCTGGTGCCCCTGGCTCTTTCTCTAATCGCGCTGAAGACCTGGAAGGCGCTGACTCTTGGTCTTATCTCCTTGGTTCTGTCTGGTACGTTACATTAGTTTTATCCTCATTTAAGGTTCACTGCGTTTTCTGGGTTTCATAAGGTGTTTGCTTTAATTAACCTAATTACAAATAAATACATTGATAAAATTGATAAATAATTTCAAAAAAGATCTATGGAAGCTATAAAAATAAACACTACAGGGATAGAATGAACTAATCAGGCTGTCCTAGCGTACGATAAGAATTTTACGTGAATATTACCGACTGATTTTCAATGATAATATGTACATTTTTCAGGAGCGATGGTAATTTTCAAGTTCACCAAACCCAAGGTCGTCAATTACGAAGTGATCCATTATCCCCAACACCACGTTGAACACCACGTAGACCACCACGCACCATCCTGGGACGCCCACGGTCCTTACCAAGCTCGCTCATACGAAGACGCCCACGAAATACCCCACGGGCCTTTCCAAGCCCGCTCCTGGGAGGACGCCCACGAAATCGCCTACTCCGGCCAAATTTAATTTAGAACAAACGCACGGACCTCCGATTAATTTAATATTTATTAATTTATTATATTTCTGTAAATAAACCTTTACTGTATAAGTGTGAAATTGAAACCAGGGATATTTTAATCACCTACCACAAAATCCTATCCACAATTTAAAAAAAAAGCAATTTTCGAGGAAGTGTTCTGGAAACTAATATCTGCTCGTTCTATACTCAAATTTTCGTCTCCCGGCGAGCGTTCTTAGCTATCTGGCAAAGCATAAGTTCAGGTCCGAAGAAAAGAAACCTAAATATAATTGCAATTTATTGTATCGATGACTGCATAGATTATCATTATCATCAAGACCGTTGATCTCCTGCTACTCGCATCCTACGCAGACCAGCTCTGCACGGATCGTCTTCCCACCTGGTGAACGGTCGACCAACACTTCGTTTTTCTAAGCGCGGCCTCCACTCCAGAACCTTACTGGCCGATCTTTCGTCTGATCTTCCGGGTGTGTCCAGCCCATTGCCACTTCAGCGAGCCTATACGTCCCGTGATATCGGATACCTTAGTTCTCTGCCTTATGACTTCGTTACGACGGATTCTGTCGGACAAATTTAGTCTACGTTAAAATATGTACAGTCCACACGTATCCTTACTGCTCCTGACAACTTCACGGTGATATTAAAATTTTGAGATCATTATCATCATCAGCAGCAGGGTGACGTCCAGCGCAGGACATGGGCCTTCCTCATAGCGTTGCATCCATTGCTCCCTGCCACCTTAACTTTTGGATATTAAAATTGAACACGTTCATGAAAAAATAAATTAGCAATTCGTTGTTCATCTGTGCGGCTGTAATAACCTAAATGTTTCCTGGGAAATGATAATGAAATTTCGAAGAGATAGTGTAGACACATGTCAAAATTCAACTTAACATTGTGTAGTTCGACGCCTTCACACGCAGTCGACGTGTTGAGGGTGCGTGCACTCACCGACTGCGTTTGAGTTTAACACTTTGCTACGCTCATGAAAGTGCCGTGTTTGTCAATGTAACCCCGCAATGAACGTGTGAAGCGTAAGTTTGCAAAGTTTTCTAAATTGTGATGTTCACATCACTCCTTGGTACGGATCTCGTGAACTATGCTTGACCGATTGTTACAGGTGCTAACGACAAACTCCACAACGAAACACCTTCCATCCAATACCAATAGAATCAAGGGAGACAGACGTAGTCGTCTCATGATCCCCAACACCACCGTATTATACCGTATCACATTCGTATAAAATAGTCACCTTCTTCCCTTACAATGGGCCTACTGAAACTCACAAACTGTACGAAACGCGATAGCATGAGGCTGTCAGTATTATATGTGTGAGAGGTGTCTCACCGGTAACACAACACGATAAAGAAAGGTGCAGGTAATTATACCTTCTGAAGATCCCGGTAGATTTGTCATATGTGGATATCTAACTTAGAGAAGCTCACCCAAGAATGTGAAATGTCGTATCCCTCTATGCTCATGGTCCTCTGACCGAGGGGTCATGATGGCCAAATCACCTGACATTTTGACGCCTTGCCGCCCTATGGTGCGTACTTCATCAGTTTTACAAAAAAAAATTTAGGAGGAGAGTTAGATCAGTAAGAGTTAGTGCCATGTTGCACTGATGGTAAAGGCCGGTACGACTGGAGAGGTACCTCTCGCTCACACGATACCACCATAAAGTAAAGGCCTTACCATCCACAATGTTCATGGCACGAAAAACAACGCGAGTGCTATCAGTGCCACCTTTGGCGAGGCGTCCCGGAACTACAGCTCATCAAGCGCCTCGACGGCTAGTCAGGCCCCTATGGGAACGACGCCTCCTCAAATGCAAAGGGGTGAGGTTCTCGTCCTCGCCCCTTGCCCCGTGCGCAAAATCGCCTCCGCCTGTTTTCCACCCTAGGCTACTGAAACCCAACGCCAAAACTCTTACTACCTACTAATGTTACCTAGCTTGATCCTATATGAGAAAGATGATGACCAGGCGGGAATTACTCACATCATAACGGACGCAAGGATCATTAAGCTCACATATAATGACATAAAACCTATACTTATTATAAAAAAAGCTCAAAAAGCTGTATATGATCGAGTTTTCAAATTACTGAACAGATTATCATGCGATTTTCACGCCGAATACAGTTTTTGAATGTGGTTTGTGTATACACTAAACACTATACGTTAGTCTAGCCCCGTATTAAGTAGGTTTGCGTCAATGATATTCTTTCTACATTTTATTTACGTATAGACCGAGTTATATAAAGTATGACACATATTACAGATAGAGAACGGAAGTTAACTTGAAATGAGGCAGTCTAAGTCGAAAGAGACAGCAAAGCTTGCTGTTTGTATCTCTTTCTCTCCTCCATGAGTGTAGTATTGTGTTATACCTTCAGTCGCATTTCTTAATACTCACATTTAACTTCCGCTGTTATTCTATCGCTCTAAAACAAGTAATGGTATGTATGACAATTTCCGCAGATTAAAAATCACAATCTAGAATAACATAAATATACTATTTAACTCTCTAACCTCAAAAAATTGGGTTGTTATAAGTTTGACGTGTGTGTGTCTACCTGTGATATCGCATTGATCGTCTTCTCATCTGGTGAACGGTTGACCAACACTTCGTTTTCCTAAACGCGGCCTCCACTCCGGAACCTTATTGGCCCATCTGCCATCAGTTCTTCTGAATGGGTGACCAGCCCATTTCCAGTTCAGCGAGCCTAATCGTCGCGTGATATCGCATACTTTAGTTCTCCGCGTTATGACTTCGCCACGAATTCTATCGGACAAAGAAACACCCAACATAGCATGTTCCCGTAGCAATAGTCCGCTGAGCTATCGCAGACCTGCGGACCGGTCCAAAATTAAGAGGTCATGTTTCGGCCCCGTAGGTCATCACGGGGAGAACGCGAGGGTTGAAGACTTTTGTCTTCTAGCTCTGCATAGGCGACGTGAGAATGTGACGAAGCTTCCAGGGTGCAGTCCAACCCAACGATGACAATGAAACATGGATAGCAAGTGAAATGACAAAAGTTCTAGTTCTAAATCTAGTTTAAAAACATTGTTCTAGTTCTCATAAGAACACACTCTGGTATTCTTTCCCTCAAGGCACATCCTTCTATTGAAGGTCCTACTATCTAACTGCTTTTATATCACGCATAGTGTGCAAATCATTCGCCTTTCGGCGATTACCGAGATCCATAAACATCTGAAAAACCGAAGGTCATGCAGACGCGGTCTTCCCATTTCCACATTCCCAGTTAGCCACCGGACCATCACAAGCCGCAGTTATAGCCATCACTTCGTGCCTGCCCAATTTGGCTGAACTAAGCAATGAAACTCTATCGCCATCCCATTCAACATTAGCGTACAAGCCGCTGCTTACTTTCCTACGACATCGCGTCCGGCTTTTCACTTGCACGTGCATCATGCATACAAATGGCGGATCCGATACCGCGGCATACATTACTCAATTAAAATATATCATCATTATCAAGCGCGCTCGTCCAAAGTTGAGAGGTAATGCGATGCATTGCATCCGAACTAAATATGCACATACTCCCCTTATGACACCGCCGTAAAGTCACAGCTTCGCTGTGACGCTTCTTGCGGTTTACAAGTAGTCGATGGCTCATGAAAGGGATGAGGCATGATTGGCGGATGTTAATGGGCGTTTTTAGCCACCAAATCGCTCTGGCCAGTAATTTGCACTCCTATATATGCAATAAAAAATAATTATAAATCTGATGAGTTAATATGACATGGAGACCTCCGTAAAGTATGCCGTCGCGTTTCGTGTGGTTTAAGTAGCCGGTGGCCCAAGGGTGGATGATAGGAGGGCATCTGCGCGACAATGCTTTTGTCTTTTTTATGGGATAGCCAATCGGAGCCTTTTTACGACTACTGAAGCTCATGAACATCCGCACAATAACTATGCCGATGTGTTGTCGTCCTTTTAACCTCCACATGGGCCACCACCTGCTCACAAATCACACGAAACGAGACACCGAAAATGTCACTTTACGCCAATATCATATGAGTATGCGGATGTCTATAGGCGTCGGTAGTCGTCAATATGCTTCCATTTCCCTTTTGTCTCCTCATACTATGTGTGGTTAAACCTCAGGGACTGCCCGTACGATATACAAAATCCTTTCAGTGCTTTCTACCGAGGAAGGTTATCAGCTACCCCATCACGCCGCGACGAAATGTGAGCGGAGCTTCCTGGTTACGCGAGTAAAACTGTAGACGACAGTGTGTAGTGCACCAGTTGAACTAAAATATTGACACAATAATCTTAACTGTGAGATATTTGTCTTTTTTCATAATACATCCCACAAACTATAATATAGAATAGAAAGGAGCGCCCTTTGCGTGTCCACCGCGTGGTGTCGTGTCTGAGAGCGTGTTTGCTGAAACCCTTTATCAGTAGCCATGATGTGGTCGTATTCGTTCGAAAAAACGTGCCATCGACGTCAGAGGGGGACGAGGGACTCTCCATATCTGGCCATGATATACTTAAATTAGCTATTATAGATATTCTCATATCGGGATGCATCTATAGCGGGATAGTGGGGGATTTTTCCACCCCAAACCTTCGTCGTCGCCCGGTGAGCACTTTAGCAATCCTATGAAGCTATGATGGGCTTCCCTTCGCTTTCACAGCACAAGTTCAGGTCCGAAAAAGAAAATATTGTAGCGGAACTGGGCCGATAAGATCGGGGAGGTACGACAGCATAAAGTAACAGTTTTACTGCCTCGTTACGTGTGGTTTGTGAGTATCCGGTGGGCCGAGGGGAGGAGGAATGGCGGACGATGAATTTACATAGCTATTATGCGGATGTTTATGTACGTCGGTAATTACAAAAATACTCCGTTTGTTCGTTTGTCCCCCTACAATATAAAAACAACAAAACACGCACATATGCAGAGACAAATGCTGATTTATTAGCTAAAATATGACTACTTCTGCGTTCGCGAATTTTGCTTTGTCCGACACTTTTGATGGTATCGCGTAATAGTCTCCATGATCTAGATTAGGTATCACTTTATCATAATAGTTCTCATAATAGTTCTCCGTTCTAACCTCTTCAGTAACCCAATTTTGTTTTGGAATCCTGTGAACGTTGCCAAGCTTTATTTTATCATTGTACTTGTCCGTTAAATATATTTCTTCAGAGACACACAGAGGCACCATTTTGTTCCCTTCGCCACTTTCATTATGATTATAATTCAAGACACCGCCGCCGTCCGGCCTTGGCAGAAGAATGTGATCAGAAAACTTCTTGAATACATTCGATCGTTTCAAAGGATTCAATTTGTACAAATTAAGCAGCACGTTAAAGTTGTCATCGCTCGCTCGTTTGCCTCTCGTTGCATTTGATATATGCTGCAAGCAAGTTTAAATTACACATGAATAGAAATAATATTTAGTATCTCGCCGAATCACGGCTAAAGCGGCCAGCTCCATCGAGAGTGGTCTATAAATCATTGATCGTGTGGTTGTCAGTGGGCGTCTGTAGTCAGCAAATGATCGTTCGTTTAGCTCCTAACTGGCGAAAAGCGACATACTTGCCTCTGATGGGCTCCCTCGTAACAAACAAAGCAAACCAATATCACATAAGCCACGAAATCGACATCGTTCATTCTAATTATCGTTTGAAATATTTTCCATCCGTTCCATTTTGAAAAATAAAATTGTTAAGGGAGTGTTACCCTTAATAAATTTAATTTCAAAATAAATCATAGCATTTAATTTTCAGACATATGGCACTCATAAACTCCAAATAAAACGTCTGTGACACGGACGGACCGACAGACGGGCGGCAGACAGACAAAGATAGGATAGACAAACGGACGAACAGACCGATCCACAAAAGGGCGCATGACGAACTTGTAAGGGTCTTTTGCCATTTGGCAATTTCGTGACTCTCAAAACGAGCGTGCCTATGGTCCGACCAAGTAAAACTTCTTTAGTTATGCGAAACCGGTTATGATAGAAAGAGGAAAAGAATGTGCTCGAAACTCTCACTTTTCCCTCAGTATCCTACAGTAATAATATACTAACGAAACTGAACTTTCTCTCTATCGTCTTGAACTAACTGACCGTTGCGTAGTCTTCCTCGCTAGACTCCTTGTCCCATGTGCGAAACTGTCTCTTAATCAGTGAGTTAGAAAAATACCAAGATATATAGTGTGCGTCACAAATCCGTCCATATAAGAGATGTGCAACTGCCAAATTATGCACCTTGTAAAAACAACTTAAAGACATGCTCATAAGGGTGACATTTCATGGAAATATGTTTAAATTGTGCACATCTTTTAAATAGAATCGGGATCCTAAAAACGACTTAAAATCATACGCATGTGGCAATTTTTCCTTTTTTTTGTTGAGGCCCCACATATCTCCGTATTACCGCCTTTTGGGAATGAGATGACCCCGGAACTCTTAGCGACAGGGTCACCTCGACGATAGATTGGAGTTTACTTATAGGACCCAGACTAACCTACAGCTAGGGGTATCGTCATTGCATGGCATGGGCATACGATACATCACCCACGCTTTTGGTTTCACCGGCGCCCACAAACATACGCACTACTAAAAGTTATGTAGACGTGTCGCTCTCCTTCAACAATATTATAATTGTAATTCCAGTTAACATTAGACGCATGTTGTATATTTACTATTCTTTGTCGCAAACGTACGAGTACTTAACGGATTAAGATGAAATTTGCCACAAACAGATTATATTAAAAAATACTTTTGATCTTGAAAAAAAAAATATTATTCTCTTGGGATAGCTTCAACGTGGGACACAGTTAATAATTATTATGTATATGTCGATATAAGCTCAATACAATAAAACTACTTCCACGGATTTTATCATATAATAAGTATTGTTTGCGTCATTCGAAACAACTAAATAATTGTAATTATTCGGGTAGTTTTAATACAATATGACATCAGGACATCTGTCATCTCAGTCCACCCGTGACCATGGTTGCTGTAAAGCTTCTGAAACGTCGGGCTAGTTAAATAATTAAACAAACCGCGATAAAATCTGTAAGAGTAGTTTTATTGTAATGAGTAATATTCGCGTAAACTTAACACATCAACATCGATATATGCTTCTTTCTCTTTTTTTTAGTATAGCTGGACAAACGAGCATTTGGAGCGTTCTCACTACTACCAACGCCCGTGAACATCAGCAAAATTATTAATTACTATGCCGATGGGTTGACCTACTTTTCACCTCCCCCCCAAGGGGCATTCGACTAGTCACTTTCCGCCAGTATCATGTGAGCGAGAGGTACCTCCCCGCTCGTGCACGCCAAATTCGGCTGCAATGCCAAATTGCAGTACCTCTTGCAAAAAAATCCTTTATTTGACTATTATAACTTACCAATAGAAAGGCAACGATAGCTAAACTGTAAGCCCGCATTGCATAGTTAGATTAAATAGGTATGTTTAGTAAACAGTCATTCACGTCGAGAAACTGAAATACAATGGACGCCGTGTTCCAAACATGGTTTTGTTCTTTTAAATAAGAGCAAAGAGCGAGTCGTCTAAGGAGTACGGAACCCCTGTAACAACAAACCAAAATGCCTCTTAAGGTACCAAATGGATTCTGATCAAACCAATTTTGGCTTGAAGGTTTCATTGAATATTAAGCCATTTTTTTTTTACTTTTTTCAAGGTAGTTAAAAAGTAAAAGGACTCCACCCTCAGAGAGAGACCATTTTTAACACTTTAGAAGCGAATATCACGCAAAGTATTAGTATAATCAAAAAGTCTTGGAAACCTTCGTATCATTTACAGGACCTCCATCACGCCACGACTCTTGGAAAAAATGTATCCCACAGTTACATGTATTGAATGTATAGCACTATTTTACATACAACAGAGGTCGCGAATACAAATCCCGCCTAGATCATGGCTGTTTATATATGTATTATATGTATTGCTGTAATAAAAATCTTAACTATATTTCCGTTGTCTAGTACCTGTAACACAAGTCCTTACGGTACTTAGCACAGGGCTGGGCTAACGTGGTGTGATAAGTCCACAGATATTATTTTAACATTCTCGACCATATGTAGTTTTACTGTTAATGTCGTCCGTGCCAAATTTCGGCTACAGCGGCCATCTCTAATCAGAAGAGCCATGTGTATACCGCAGATGCATATGGCTCTTCTCAATAGAGATGCATGACAATAACATTGGTGATGTCTATGAGCATTGGCAGTCGTCAAAATGCTCCGATTGCTCGATTGCTATGATAGAAAGAAAAAATAAATACTCTGTGAATATAATCATAGAAAAATTTATTCATTAACATCTACCAATTAAAACATAAACAATAAATATGGCTTAGGGAAACGACAGTGGTTAACACAATCATAAACTGTAAATAGAATCGGAGCCAGGACAGAAAATAATAAAAAAATTTAAAATAATCTATTGGTTGATTTATTTATATGCAGTTTTGCCATCTCTAATCCTAAAAGAGAAACATTGCTAGGTTATAGGGAAATTGACTGTGTCACCAAATATTTGTCAACATTTTGATTAGTGACACATCACTAGTCAAAGACGTGCAGAGTAAGGACTAAATTAGAAGTGGCCGAAGCCTATTCTCTGTTGCTTTAAATACTCAAGGTAACGCTCAAGTGCTACAGTCAGAAATCATCAGACGAAAGCGACGGTTATGTATCATGGCTCACAACGACATATTGAGAAACTGACATATCTTTCGACGCTGGGTGGGTCCATCTCATGCCCTAGCAGAATCAGGCCGAAATGGGTGGCGTGACATGTTCCGCGCACGCCTTTCAAGCTGAAGAGATAACTCTTGGCGATACCATATTTTGGGCAACAGGTTGTCAAAGCCTGTTGATGTGTCCAGAGATCGTCCTTTCAAGGGTATTACTGGACACCTCGCCACTGACTACCGTGATGGAACACCTTGTGGTCGGTTGAAGTATGACATAACCATCCCAGTCAGTGCTGAGATGGTACACGAGGCGGTTCCCACACGAAAAAAATGCGTGTGAATTCGAATTACACTTGAACGGTGGCAAATCATATTTCACCTCTAGACTAGAAACTAAAACAATAATAAATACTTAAGTGCTAAATAAATTAGTTTGATTTTATTTTCTCGCCTCTAAATCTATAAATAAATAACAAATACATAGCTTTTGGATATAGCTGTATAGGTTTAATCTACTTATAATTAGTTTTATAATTATAAATGCATTTTTCTGCCTTATACTATCTAATTGAGCAACAGCTGTTGTTTGTCCCTTTTTAACCGACTGTACCTAATCGCTTTATTTTGTCTCATGTACTTTAAGGCCGTGGGTATGTTACCCTTGCCAAAACAACTTTCTATTTTAACGTGTGTTGTAGTTTCAGATTTATTATAAAAGTGCCACTTATGAAAAGTTAGTTTGGCTATGTGGAACCACATGTGTAACTTTTATATTTAACGCCAATGTGGACTCAAATTATGTGTCAGACTACACTACATACTAGTTATTATGCCAGACTACAAGGCCAGTGGAGGCGAGCGAAGATAGCATCCTTCCGATCGCCTTAACTCACCAGCCACCTAGTATAATGCGATATTCGTCTGGTTTACATTCGGTCGGTTTCTTTTCAATAATTTCAATTTTTCACATTCTAAATTACTCTTAATAATACTTTGTTAAGTAAAAGAAAAGTTCTGAGAAATCCATGTCAACATTATCTCATTCGCGTCGGCAGGGCTCAGAATGAAAGCTACGCTTTAATTTTAAATCAATTAAAATGTGTTAGTAAGTATAACAAATTTAACCATCATCCAAATAATCTTGATAAAATAAATTGAAAATGTTAGAACTCCTTTGCTCGTTGTGAACGTTACAACATGGTCACAACATCAAAGTTTGGGGACCCTTCTTTGACTGGGGCTCATGGCCGAGTGGCCACATAGTAGTCTAATTCATTGCAGTACTCCCGTATTAATTGCCGTCCGTACTGCACTGCGGATAGAGAGAGTGACAGTCTTTGTTCTCCTGTCCCTCTCTAGCGGCTGTGACGTATCTATAGTAGCGCAGCGCCATCTTGCTGTCAGCGGGCGGGACTAATTCACTGGAGTCTCTGTAATTTAATTATTCATATCTATTAGTAAAATATATTGTAAGAGGTAGGTAGGCCACGTTTAATGAGGTATGTTGTTGATGAACTCAATCTGGTAAAAAAGGCGATTAACGCGCTTAAGGCGGTTCAGGAATTATACAAATTGCAAGAGATCGAAAAAAAAATGTTATGGTGATAATGATGATAAGATATGGCACGAGGTACGCCATTCTATGGGGCAATCATACTCCAGTTTTTTTATTCTCTGGCATCTTACCAACTGTTGTAAGAATATGAAATCACTTTTTCAACCACTCCCTCGCACATGAGATTGCTGTAGACTTTAGCAACTGACAGGTAGTCGTGATTCGACCACAAGACAGTAATTGCATCTTACAGGTACTTGCTGAGCTCGTTGGAGACGAAGTTACTGTAAGGCATATGATTGAAAGGATCCTTGAAGAGTGTGCAGATGGCTCATTTTATATATAAAGCCTAGTTCCGAAGTGCCTATTGAGCTAAATATGAAGCAGCAATGAAACTGTCTTATGGACAAGTGCAAGACAACTCACTTGCTAAGCTCGTTGGACACGAGGTTGCTGTAGGGCGTGTGTTTGAAGGGATCCTTGTAGAGCGCGCAGATGGCTCGCTCCCTGCAGCCCGGATCCGCAGCACCTATCGAGCGCAATATTCCGTCCACCTTCTCTATCAGAGCACCGTAGAACTGTTCAGCTGCTTGCGTATCCTGGAAAGGATTAAATATTTTTTAGCGAAGGTTATTTCTTGACGCCGTGACAATACACTGGGCGAGGTCAGGTTTAAAACGACTTTATGTTGCATTGGTGAGAATAGAGAGAGTAGTAAGAGAGTAGCTCTCAATTATAACTCTCAACCACGTTGCCAATATGAAACGATCGCCAAGCTGCTGGGTCCCGCACGTTTTGTGCGTCTGGGTGGGAGGTAACTAATGTGCTGAAAAAGCCATTTCTGCTTGTGTTATAGGCGAACGACGTCTACTAAGAGACGATGACGCGTACTGTAAAAAAAATCACAATTTAACATAAATGAAGGATTATACAATTTGAGCTCTCCGTGAAATTCAATCTCTTGTCATGGCGGTGGTCACTTGGTTGAAGCTCTTCACATACCGGGTCCTGTGCGGCCAGGATCTCCTGCTGCTGCTTCACCAGGCTTGTCTCATGTTGTACCCGGTTGGTCTCCGAGAGCTTCGCCGCAGACACCCTTAGCAGTTCGTCTCGCACCGGCGACGGTGGCGCTTTCGCAGCTAGCGCAGCCGCCCTTATCTACAATTATATCAAGTTATTATTATACTTCTGTCTTTAGTGACCATATCTTATTACCCGCCATCAGAACAAGGACATTCACTGCTCCCGAAGAACGCCTTAGGGCATGGTCACCAGCTATTTGGATCCAGCGGCTCCCCGCGATTTTAACCAATTCGTCAGTGCACCGGCTACAGTATACATCAGTATACATGTCACTCTAAGGCGGTGTCACGTGAGCTTAATGTACTTCCCCGGTCTTCATTCATTTAGCCGGCCCTTAATGCAGCAGGGCACACCTCTTACTGAAACCCCCATACTATCTTCCTCTCAAATTGGCCACCGGTAACTCACGCACCGTACGAAATACGACTGCTATAACTTTGAGGCGGCACAGTGGGAGCGTGAAGCTATCGTCATCAGTCATAACGCCACAATTTAATATGGTCATTGCACTATCCCACACTAAATGTAACTGGTCTCACCAAAGCTTC
The DNA here is from genome assembly GCA_017140195.1 of Eumaeus atala. Taxonomy (NCBI): domain Eukaryota; kingdom Metazoa; phylum Arthropoda; class Insecta; order Lepidoptera; family Lycaenidae; genus Eumaeus; species Eumaeus atala. The sequence goes on along the minus strand of JAFELO010000414.1, from coordinate 810,337 downwards.
CTTTTCCGCTTGCATGGGGTCTCGACCGGCTAGTGTATTTCGATAATACGGATTCGGTGGTCCTTGGGGCCTGAAAAAAATATATAATTCATTATTAGTAACATTTTATGGCCAAATTTCATCTCCAGTGTTCACCTGTACAGTGTGGGATCAACCCCGTAACATAAGTAGCAATTATTACGAACCCTGGGCTTAAAGGAATCCCGCTGTGAGACAAAGTCTTTCTGGCTTACAGGGCATATAGATTTACATATTCTTAATACGCAAAATGATAAGGGTATCAAGAGCCCAAAGTAGAATTTAAGGCCCACGCATGCTTAATCCGGCCCTGTATTTCTATTACTGTAGGGCTAGACAACGCAGGTTAATTCGCAAGTGTGTGCTTAGTAACAAGTGCAATCTCTATTTAACCATTCTCTTATTTGGATTTGGATTTGCCGATGGAAAGGCAGTCCAACACGACCGAGGGGACCCGGTAGGACCGACAACTTAAGAGTGGTCACGGAGGCACGGGGGTGGAACACCTCCAACTTGCTGACTCTTATACAAAAACAAACTTCTATAAAAAAATAAAAAATCATCCTAGCTAATACTTTTTGTTATAACCCAGGACTCGAGCTCAGGACTTCAAGGCCTATGGCTAAATATGTGACGTACTAGACAAACGACAAGTTAACACATTTTGATGTTTCTTTAGGACTGGATGGGCCCCGCTGTTTCACCAACAATCATTATTAAATGGTAAATTTTGTATGCTAAAAAATTGTTGGACAGCATGCAGGAAATGTTGCACGGCCTACACTAATCCTCCCGACGGTTTTGCACTTAGGACCATCCTAAGGTCCTAATCCAAGTCCATATTTGGACAAGACAAAGGTCATGTTCAACGAACACGTTCTCGCTAGGCCGGTCAGCGTCGATGGTGCTATTTTCGAAGTCGTAGATGAATACGTCTACCTCGGGCAAATTATTGCAATTAGGTAGATAGAACTTCGAGAAGGAAGCCGATAGAAGGATTTAGTTGGGTTGGGCAGCATTCCGGAAACTACGTCACATTCTCGCGCCTCCTATACCGCAGAGCTTGAAGAAAACTCTTCTACCAATGCGTTCTCCCCGTGATGACCTACGGGGCCGAAACATGGCCTCTCTCCCTCGAAGGGCTATTGAACGTGCTATGTTGGGTGTTTCTATGTCCGACAGAATTTGTAAAGAAGTTACAAGGCAGAGAACTAAGGTATCCGATATCACACGTGGAATAAGCTCGCTGAAGTGAAAATGGGCTGGTCACACACTCAGAAGAACAGATGGCAGATGGGCCAGTAAGTGGACCAGTAAGCTGGAGTGGAGGCTGAAGTCAGGAGCTTAGGAAAAGGAGGTGTCGGTGGTGAAAGATCGACCAGACCGTTCACCAGGTGGATAGACGATCACCGTGCAGTCGCCGGTCCGGGATGGATGCGAGTAGAAGGAGATCGGTCGTCTTGGCGTTCATTGAAAGAGGCCTATGTCCAGCAGTGGACCGATAAGGGCTAATATTGATTGATTGAAGAAAAAATGTTATAATTATTCCGTCTTCCTACAGACAGCGTTTGATAACATTTTTACATGCCGTAAAAATGTTATCAAATGTATTGAAATAAAGCGACGACGACTCTGACGTAAAGTGCGCAGTTCACCAACTACATTACCGCTAAGTTACGGCCACGTTATCACTACGTCGCCTCTACTAATCTCACCTGCCATTGTTACTCGTCATCAAGTTGGCTCCGTTTGGTGCGACCACGCTCGCACTGATGGTGTTACCGCTGGCGTATTCACCGATGTTCAGGGAAGCACCTGGGTATATATGATTTTTATTCAGTTTATACATAGCATCTGCAAAATTTTCATCTAAAAATGGTGAAACATTTTATGAAATTACAAGAAAATCTGTCGGAAAAAGCGAAAGTTCCGCTGGAGACCCACTCATAGTAGATACCCTACTACAGGGGGCTAGTAGATGGTATTTACCTGGTGGTAGACCAAGACCCCAAGCTTTGATGTCGTTCACGTCGTTCTCTTGAGGTCTGAAGCTGGCTATTGCATTCCTGTTAATGTCAGATATGTATCTGAAAAAGTAAAATTGTCTATGGTTATCGAAAAGGAATAAAAATGGAAAATGATATATCGAATGTTCCCCTTGGACATTAAGAAGTTTTACACTTTGAATTATCATTGTGTAGTGCCTTACTGCATTGCAGCTGAATATTGCTGGCACGCCTGGGGAGGTGACTATAGCTAACATGATACAGACCTCACTTCTGTCTTTTGTTAGTTGCTGGTAGTTCATCGGAGGAGGAGAGGATGCACTCACTTCTGTCTTTTGTTAGTTGCTGGTAGTTCATCGGAGGGTGAAAATGGAAGGTCAACGTGTCTGTATGATAATTATGCGGATGTCTACGTGTGTCAGCGTATGTTTTTTCTACTTTTTGCACTGGGGAAGGGAATTACTCTTTCCATAATCTCCGTGTTAAATTCGTGAAGGTTTTCGGACAGGGGAGGGAGGAGGGAGGAGACAGGGGCCTTTCCCTCGGGCTCCCTCCCTCATATCAGAAGGTCATAGTGATTGATGCTGTCGATCCTGGATAGACAGGAGTAGCAATGAATGGACCGAAAGAGGCCAGGACCGTTAAAAAATATGCCATAGCAAAAAGCTAAACATCACTCACTCCGGGCCTAGTCCAGGTCCAGAAAGCTCCCAGTCCTGCGGGTAGTGCTCGAACGACGGCTGGTGCACGTCCTGGTGCTTCACATGTACCTCGCCGTGCCCGTGCTTCAAGGGCGGGGGCGGGCCATACACCGGTGGGTGGTGGCTATGCGTCGGCTGAAAATAAGAATAATAGGGATCAGGTGGTGCCAGGTTACATCGAAGCTAAATTGGCTCGGCGCGAACAGGTGCCTGTGCCTTTCACTTACACAATACTGCCACAAATGAACATCTATGCGCTGCACTTTGTAAGCTGCCGGTGGCCCGTCTGTATATTTGTAGAAAGTGACGCACCTGTATATGACTATGTTAATGAGTGTCAGGAGCCTCTGTGTGACTCCGATTGCTCACGTGTCCCTCCTAATAAATCAGGCTTACATGACCTGACGATCAGATGAGACAGGTTTAAGGTTAAGCCATGATGTCACGTTTCATGCTGTTCGTGAGTTTCTTGAGGCCTATTGGGAGTGGAAGAAAAGAAAGGCAACACGTATGCAGGACAATACAATGACAATTATTCGGATATCTATGGACGTCGATAGTCATCAGATCCTCCTCCTCCTTAGGTTTCTTGGTTTCCCCATTATATTATGATAAAAAGGTGAATGCTTAAAAGTGTAAAAAATGTACCTTATGGTGATGAGTTATCAAGTGGTGGTGGTGGTGAAACTTCGTGGTGTGGTAGTTCTGGTGGTACCACGAGCACAGCTTGAATATGTGGCTTAGGGCAGGGAACAGGAAGAGGAGCAGTTTCAGGAACATCTTCTTGGCTGTGGTGACGCCCAGCACTATCGGCAGGACGAACACCAGCTTCAGAGCTATCAGTTTCACCACAAGGATTATCGCCAAGGCTGCCATCACTAATTTTTTCTTCAAATATTTTTCTGAAAAATTCCAATTCAATTTGGTGAAAAATAAATTATCATTTGATTCTGATGAAATGATAGAACTTCTTTCTTTGGGAACTCCACAAAAAAGAGGGGCCAGAGTGCAATGCAATTCCATTGCAGCGGAATAGGGCCGGCAGCACCGGGGAGGTACAGCTGGCACACATAATAGTGACATCTTCAGTGCCGCATTTCGTACGGTCTGCGAGTGGCCGGTAGCCCATTGTGGGGGAGGGGGAGGGCAACGCATCGGGATAGTAATTATGTAGATGTTCGTCGGTAGTCGTAAAACGGCTTCGATTTCTCGTTTGCCCCTCTATTCTTAAAAAAAGAGCCCTTTATGTATGTTATTATGTGTAGCTATGAAACTGATATTAGTGTAAAACAGTGTAACTTGTTGTTAATTATTAAACAAATGTTTATTCTGTTCTATTCTATACAGTGTCTGCTATCAGTTTAGTGGAATGCACAACCTATATCAATGCAGAACTCGGAAACTATTCGTATTACAACCATTAAAAAATAAACAAAAAACACTACCTCTCATCTTCTTCTTGTTCTTCTTGGGCAATATATATATATATATATATATATATATATATATATATGCGTCTTCTGTATATATCATGTACCTCAGTACATGTTAATAATATATACAAATACAATACAACGCTACCTAATTAGTGTTAATGTAATTTTATATTTCATTAAAAAAGATTGTCCATTTATTTTCCATTAATGTTTGTAACATAGAGAGTATATAATCATGAAGAGTAGGCCAACTCTTCATGTTTTCATACGATTTTCATATGTTGAGCTGGCGTAACCGGGGAGGTACCTCTTGCTCATATGGCGATACCGACGTAGACTATAAAGCTATTTCGGCTCTTGAAATACAGCACAGTGACAAACAGATGGACAAAAGGACAGACGGGCAAACCTACGGACGGAAAAATGGACAGACGGACAAAGGGGTCTTAGTAATATGACCCCACTTTTGTACTTCGGGTAAGGAACCCTAAAATTACCCTTGAAAAGATAAAAAAACAACTTACTAATTTTATTAAAAAATATCCGCCCTACTCCCACGTCGTCTTTCTTCGGCTGTAACTCGATGTGTACTAGGGCTCCGGTCTTGGTGAGCGCCCGCGGAGACACCCTGAGGGTTGCTCCGTCGAACATCATGTCGGGTAAGCTCAGCTTCATGTCGTGGGTCATAAGGAAATTCACCCCCTTCCCGTAGAGCGCGTCTGTGACCTCCTCCAATGGGGTCTCTGTAACGTTAAGCTAATTTAACAATAATATTAATATGCATTATATGTATTTCTATAATGAATTCTTAAATATATAAAATTTGTTGAATTTATAAAACACAAGTCCTTACGGTACTTAGCACCTTAGGGCTAGGCTAGCGTGGTGTGATAAGTCCACAGATATTATATATTATATTATTATATTATAGTTCAAAAGTGTGTGCGCAGGCACAAATGCACTCCCCGTTCCCTCATTTACCTATTCCGATGGAACGCAATCCGATACGACCGGATTGAAGTCAGGCGCAAGGCCGACGGCTTGACGTGCTCTCCGAGGCACGGGAGTGTAACACACCAACTTCCTGGCTTCGGACTGTTATTATAAATTTAAAAATCCCAATAACAATTTGATCCGATGCGGGACTTGAACCCCAGTTCACGACAGTGGTGGTACATGCTCACCACTAGACCGGGAGGCTATTTCTAACTTAAAAGATAACGGACTTTCTTACACATTTTCAACCCCTGCTCACCCCCACAAAACAAAAACAAAAAGGCTATGAAATGTACATCAAATTGCAGCTGCTTCAGCACAAAAGTATTGACTCTGCGTCGATTAGTCGGTCACAGTGAATCCGACGTCCATAGACATCTGTATTATTGTTATGCAGATCAGTTGCCCATCTTTCCTACTCCCTTCTAATGGGCCACCGACTACTCATAATCCACACGAAACGGGACAGACTAGCAGTCGCTATACGGCGGTGGCATATGAGCGAGAGGTACCTTCAGTTATGTACAGTTTATGATTCAATTTTGTATATCACCCGGTCGGCAGAGGGAGGAACCCAACCCGAGCTCTAATTTCGATAGCATCACGGATCAGCCTTGGAAGGGATCGGTATTCACTAGTGATTATGTGCGCTTTTACGAATCTAATGTAGTGGCGAGGGCCAATTTCAGCGTGCTCAGCATGTGCTCCTCTCCGATTGGGACCCAGCAATAAACATGATCAAATCAGAAGCTGAACACAACATCATAAAGCACCAAGACATAGTAAGCGGGTGCAAACAGCATCTACTTAATATATCTTTAATCTGTTAATTGGAACAACAAAATATTTATAATTCTTGGGGTACTTTTAATAACCTGTGACATCTGGACATCTGCCATTCCAGTCCACCTGTGATCGTGGTAGCTGTAAAGCTGCTGAAACGTCTGGCTTTTATTACTTTTACGCATTTTATCGCGGTTTATTTACTTATTTAACTAGTCCAACGTTTCAGAAGCCTTACAGCAACCACGGTTACGGGTGGGCGTCCACCCGTGACATCTGTTAATTAAATAAACCGCGATTAAATCCGTAAAAATAGTTTCTTTTGTATTGAGTAACATTCGTGTAAGCTTAAGACGTCAATAAGTGCAGTAAACAGTTTTAATAAGTAACTAGTACAAAGAGAAACGTCACAAGTGTTACGGGAGTAATTGTGCAAGCGATTGAATGTGTAACACTTATGAAAGTGTTACAGTTCTAGAGACGTTTTCGTGTGCCTGCGCAGAAAATCCCGCCATACAACAAACAGTTACCATAAAATACGTAAACCTTTATTATTTTCATTCACAACTCAGTTCACACGGCAAAGAAAGTGTAATTAATATGTTATGATAACGCAATCCCACTTTATGAGAATAACGCTTTCAGTTTCGTCGTGTAAACGTTTTTTTTTTTTGAAAATTTCTCCCATATTTACATATTAGATGTACTAGCAGTGACTTGTGGTTTCACTCGCATTAAAGCAAATCTTAATATGTGTATAGCTTATACCTTGTTTTTCTGATATATCAAGTTTCATAGAAATACATTCAGTAGTTGTTGTACTCGTATGACGTTGTTGAGTAAAAACCCAAACTGTCCCATGTATAAAACTGACCGTATGTGGTGTCAAGAGTCTTCGGAACCGGCGTGTTTGTATGAAGAGTAATGAATGTGCAGGAGGCAAGGCTTCTCTCTGCTTACCCTTTTGGGAACGGGAAGATGTAATAGCATAGTGACGGTGTACGAAAATAATGTAAGCAAGATCTTCAAATCTGGTATTCTTTCCCGTAGCCCAGGCGGCATTTGACAGGTATAATTTTAAATGGATTGTAAATTTTATCTTAACAAAATTGTAATGATTCTTACAGGACTGCCTTTACCGGAGGTTAAATATTTACTTTCACGTTTAATAAGAGATATGTATGTTATAAGAATCCTATTTGAATAGAAACATTTAATGATTTCTGAACAGTACGCGAACAAATGAAACAAATAATAAAACCACTTAACGCATTTTATTGCGGTACATTAGATATTTTGCGATCCCGAAGTTTCAATAGCAATATTTACTTTTCATAGATTTTACGACCAAGTAGCGAAGAAATTACAATGCCTAAATTACAATTCATATATTTTTTAATTTGCAAAAAAAAAAGAAAAATTGCCTGACGTAGAAATCATACTTGTCTCAAGCACTAGAGAAGTAATAATGATTCGATGTCATTGTAGTGACAACAAATTAAATTCATGACAGAACAACGTCTGTCGATGTTGTCAATAACTTCTGCAGAGAAATAAGGACTTGCTTTGATATTTTTGGTTTTTATATATCGTTTTAGAAAATGATGATAAAGTGTGAAAGAATTTTGAAATCGTTCTCGTAATTTCGGCGCCTATTCAAAAACAAATAATCAAATGTTCCCTCTTGATAATTTTAGTGTATACAAAGTTTCAATAATATGTCTGTCTGTATGAGATTGATTTTCTAAAAATGTACTGTACGGATTTCCATGCGGTTTTTACACATAGAGTGATTCCCGAGGAAGGTATTAATTTATTTATGAGCGAAGCCGGGAAAGATTAGGATACGCACATATCCTCCACCACGCTTCGGGGATAAGGCAATTTTAGTTTTGTCCATTCAATATAGTCGCAGAATAAACACCTGGAGCCTAAGGGGTCTCGTGGTGAGCGTGTTCAACCACGGTCGTGAGGTCCTGGGTTCGACTCTCGGGTCGGACTAAAATGTTATTTAGACGTTTCAATTGCCAATAATAGCCCAAAGTTTGAAAGTTGGTGGTGTTACGCCCCCGTATCTCGGAGAGCACGTGGAGCCGTCAGTCCTGCGCCTGATTTCACTTCGGCCGTCCCATCGGAACGGGGGAATCTCCCTTCACACATTCACACATCTGCCCTATGCAGGGGGCTCTTCTCTATAGAGAGAGTCCTGTGCAGGGGGCTCTTCTCTATAGAGACGGCCGCCGTGGACGAAATTCGGCTAGGACGACATAATTCATTACTATTGTAATAGGCTTAGCAGAGTAACCAAACCTTCTCAGGTGAAATGTATACGCATATATTATATCATCCTAGAAAGGGTTGAGTCGCAAACGCTCCATTAATAAATTTAAAAAGTAGTTTCTTATAGTATAGGGGGCAAACGAGCGACCTTTTTACGACTACCGACACCCGTGAACATCCACATAATTACTATTATGCGTTGCCCTTATTTCCTCCTCCCCCCCTCCAATCTGCCACCGGCTACTCACAAAATGCATGAAACGCGTCACCGTTTGTTTCGCCGTTCGCAGGGCAGTGGTGGGGTGGAACCGCTTGCTATGTTTACTTCCTCACGTTCTATAGGTAATTATTATGATTAAAAAATATTTTCATTTTCAGTGACCATAGACCGAATGTCAGAAATAGGTTATGTCTTCCTGGCTTATGCCATAACAACTGGTACAACAGACATATGAGGACGACGGTATTCATTCAAATGCTCCTCTGTTCATTGGACCCGTTAGTAGGGTACACTCCCATTAGTAGGGTACACTCCCATTAGTAGGGTACACTCCCATTAGTAGGGTACACTCCCATTAGTAGGGTACACTCCCATTAGTAGGGTACACTCCCATTAGGGTAACGATTCCGGGAAATTGAGCTTGACAAAAAATCGAAAACTCTTGAAATCATATTTGAGTTCTCCTATAATAAAACAAGTTTCAAAAAGCGTTCTGTTGCGTTTGTGTGTGATAAATTTTCTGAAAATCTACAGAACGGATTTTCAGCCGCTTTCGCGCTATAGGAATGCTCGAGGTATAATTTGGTCGCTGTTTTTTACGGCCGAATCCTGGACGGATCGCTAGTGAAATTATAAAATAAAACTATTTGCGTTTGCAGTTTGCGTTAAAAACTGACAATAAAAGTTATATACTTATTTTGATATTTTTTTTTAGAGGAAATCCAGTTAATTCGTTGGTGAATCAAATCCAAAAAAAAGTCATAAACGTACGTAAATGTAAGATTCTCGACAATCCGAGAAGACTCGAAAGGTGTGGAGTATTCTAGCAACCCGAGAAGCAATTGATAAGCTCCCTAAATCATGAACCTATCGCATCATGACTCGAACCTAAGACAAATCCTTGTGTCAAAAGTAGTCTCCAATTAGGTATTATCACTACGTACAATTAGCACTAGGCAACCGAATTGCATAGAAAGCTGGTGAAACGATGTTTGCACATGAACAATGCAGACATTCATGCCACGTTTAGTCACGTCCGCGCAATGCACATACAATGTGACCATAATAGCTGGGACCTTTAAACATGTTTTAAGTCAGTTATTAGTTTCACTATTAAGATTTCTGAAGGTTATTACCGTTAAGTAGATAGGATTTGGCCTTTACTCCTCAAGGCCGAGGCCAAGGTTGGATAGACAATACAGCCTGCAGATACGCGTTTCACGTGCGATGTAACAATACTAGATTCTTCATAGAATATAGTGGAGTTTGTTGAAGAATTGCTGGATATTATTACACTAATATTATGCACTTTATACATGAAATTCGCGTCAGCTTTATATATCTTCTGCCGTAGAGGAGAAGGATGGTAATGTTTTTGGGGCGTGTGTATGTACGTAGATTTCTCCAGCGTGACGGCTGACATATTTTAATGGATAAAACGTATGGTGTGTTAGGGTCGTTATAATCTTAAGAAGCCGGTAGGCCGTGTGGTACTAAGTACATCCATATCCAAAGAGGAAACATTTCATTGTTCCTTTGTTTATATTGAATACGCTCCGAAACTACAGGACCGATTTAAAATTTACCATTAGAACACGTAATCGCTAATGAATATTGGCTATGTAATATTTTCTAAAACGTTCTAGATCATTGTGGAAACTTCGATAATATAGCTTAAGGTGTGAAGAACATCAATAAGGATTGCGCTGCTGATATTATTGAAAACTTGCCGCCAGTCGCTCATATAATGTTTACGATAGCTAAATTTAAAATCTATTGTATTATCTATTGTAAATATATTGTATATCTATTGTAAATATATTTGCTATGTGAAAGGTTATTTTAATTTAAAACTCGGAGGTTGTATGCGAACATCTGCATAACAATGACGCAGATATCTATTAGCGTCAGGAGTCTCTCAAAGCCTGCTCATTCGACTTCTTATATTGCAAAATATTTCAGTTACTCGTTTGTGTCCATAATTATACATATAAAGAGAGTTTTATCATGGATGTATTTAAATTCACTATTACATCTTAATACAATAGTACTTAAAGAATACTTCAATTTATAGTACGAAAGCTGGGAGACACTTTAAGTAAATCAAATTGAGTCTTTTTTATGGCAGAAGAGGCAAACTAAAACGAGCCTTTTCACTACTTTTTTTTTGACATTCGCATTATTGTTACGTAGATTCGCCCTCTTTTCCCCCTCCCTTCCGATTAGCCACGAGCTAGTCAAAAATGCCATACATGGTACACGGCACAACATTTTATGCAACGGAATTGAGCTGGCATGACCAGGGAGGTACCTCTCGCTCAATTGATACCGGCGTAAAGTGGTACCAGACAGACAGCACTCACCGATCATCCCAATCAGATTGCAAAGCATGACACTGCCTACACTCATGTCTGTGTTATATTACCTACACGTCGATTGAAACAAGTTATACTCTTTTACGGCACACGTAGGACGTGTATAGGTACTGCAGCCTTCTTAGATACAAGTTATAAACTTGTGAAGCTAGTTTATCCACTTTATATTCCAGATCTTTCTCACTTTTCTTCTACTTTAACTTTCTTCTTTATCTTTACTTTATATCCAACAGATCGGAGCAAATGCACTTTGCAGCTGGTGTTAATTACAAGGTCATTGTTCCTTATTGCATAGGGGACTAGCAGTCGGAGCCTTTGAGAACCGATGCCCGTAGACATCCACACAATTAATATGCAAATGCGCTGCCCCCTTCTCTCTCATCGGCATCGGCTACTTAAAAACCACTTGAAACGCCAATGTTCATCACTGATTGTGCAGTATTCCAAAGGTACAAGATTTTTCCAAATCGGTCCAGTAGTTTCGGAGGCTATTCAATGAAAACAGACAAACAAACGAATAGACAAACCATATAATGTTTCCTCCTCATAATATATTTATAGGAGTATTGAAAAAATAGTTGTAAATTTATATAATTTTACGTGATTTCATCAGACGTGGACGGAGTAAAAGAGACTTCCCTCTACCTCGCTCAGGCTCAGTCCATTTGAGACTTTACTATACGTCATACTTTATCGAGCACGCAACTAGCGTTCACAAGGCGTTATCACGTCAAAAAATACTGCAATATAAACAAAGGAATGTCGGTCAAAGACACACAAACGAAAACCCGGAAAACTCGATCATGTCAACCTACAACTAGAGAAACCTAATTAAATATTTATAAAGACGAAAGCGCTCATCAATGGACCAACTTCGATCTGATACGCAATGAAAGTGAAAACGAGATACGCTTGAATTATGTAAAACACTCTTATCATTACCACAGTAGGATTCAATTTAAATCAGCCAGTTGTTATGTCCTTTTTCTCACACGTGCGTCAATTTGAAATGCAAACAAACATGATGGGACAGGTTAGTATTCATACCGTGTTTTGTATTTCCAATTCTCTTAGGTCATGATTAGCCTAGAAAGTTCTTTCTTAAGGTCATTTACGTCAACCATTTCACTGTTAATATGTGATTACAGAAGTCAAGGTCACAGCATTTACAGAACATTACACACTAAGATTGTTAACTTATCACACCAAATTTAGTATTTGTGCGTCAACTTAACTTTCTTCTATTTGGAGATTTCTTTTTATATTATATGGGACAAACGAGCAATCGGGATCCTCCTACGACTACCAACGCCCATGAGCATCAGCAAAATTACGATGCCGATGCGTTGCTCTCCTTCTCACCTCCACCCCCCAATGGGCCACCGGTGACACCGTAGATGTCGCTTATATAAATGGCGGCATAAACTGTACGAGAGGTAACTCCCCGGTCGTGCCGGCCCAATTCCGCTGCATGCACATGCCACTACGTCCTACTAAAATTACTGTTCTGTCATAAATTGAATTTGCTGTCGTTGTAACGTGTAAACATTAAAAAGAATGTTAAGAGTGAACAACCCTCATCACTTAGGGGTATGTAAAATAGTAGCCGATTCTCGGAGCTACAGAATATAGATATAAAACTTGGTAAAAATCGGTAAAGCCGCTTCAGAGGAGTAAGGTAATTAATTAATTGTGACTCGAGAATTTTGTGTATAAGATATAAAACTCCGTTATTTCTCCCGATTCGATTGATCTACTTGTAGATAACGCCCACCAGAACTACTGTTCTGTAACACTTGTGAAAACAGTTTTGTTTTGGAGGATTAGAAATAAATGAATGCATCGGTGTTAAAATGAGAAATGGCATGCTCCTATGGTTCGAACATGTAGAAAGAATGATGGATGTAATGTTACCGGAACAGATGTACAATGCGAATGTGGAAGGATGTAGGTACCGGGGAAGACGCAGACTAACATACCACGATCGAATTTGTCGGGTACTTTCCGGAGGAGGAAACTAAATGAATTGGTAGGAAATAATAAAATTATTGTAAAACTATGATATAATTATCGTTAGCTTATATTATTATTTTCATACTGCATCAGATTCAGTAAAACAAATCAATCTCAATGGTGTGATTAAAATATTTTTACCAAATGGATCAGTTCGCAACCTCTCAGTTTTCTTCTGTGGAATTTGAATATCTCTAAATTGGCCCGTCGTTCGATGTAAACGTTTAAGTGACACTCGTGTAAACTACTAAAACGTCTTCGGGAAGTACCCTTTTTTTGTTAAAGCGGGGAAACGCATTTACGCGCCTTCACTGGCCCTGAGTGGGGTCCAATGGTGTGTGGGACTCGAGGCACATGATAGTGCCGAATACCCACAAAAACTACCGTGAGTGCCATCACTGCCGACCTTTGTGTGGTGCCCCGGAACAAAAATCATCAGGGCACCTCGATGGCTAGTCAGCCCCCTAAAGGACCAACTCCACCTCCACAGATGGGGTTGCCCAGCACTACATGACAACCCCACCGACTTTGGGACAGTGCAATGGGGCGAGGTTCCCATTCTCGCCCCTTGCCCCGTGCGCAAAAGCACCACCTCCTGTTGCTCTTAGGTCCTCTCTTCTTATAAGAGGGGTACCGAGCTCTCCTTAGCTTACCTTAACGTGCTCTCCGAGACACGGCGTGTAACACCGCCAACTTCCCGATCTCGGACGGTTATTAGAAATTGAAAAATCCCACTAACACTTTGGTCCCAACCGAGACCTCGAGCCCAGGACCTCACAACTGCGCTTTAACATGCTGACTAGGTAAAACCGATTGGTGTTTCATGAGTAATTGAATATCTACTGATTATAGAGACTCAACTACTCAACACTGGCACGTTCTTTGTCTTCTTACGCCGCTGTCATATTAATGACAGTCATATGGGAACATTATCAATATGAATACATATTCACTTCCGCAGGTGAAAAGCATCGACACTAAATGTGGAGCGTGAGTGTTTGAAAGTAAAGACAAACGGAGGAAAACCGATCGACTTTCAGCTGGAGAGTGAGTTTCCGTGGTAAAAGTGTTCGGATCGAGTATAGTTCACAGGCATTGTCACGGAAATGCGATATTGGTAGAGCTTTTTGCAAATTTCATATGATTATTGACTTGAATACTAGTTTTCTCTGTAGTCTACGCAAGCGAAGTCACGGCTACTGCTATGCTTGTTGTCAATGATGTCAATGCTTCATAGGTATAATTAAAATAACTTATTAATGTGTGCCTGCACAAGGCTTTTCTATATAGAGCCGCTGTAGCTACACGCTCTTTTTTACGCGGGGAAACGCATTTACGCGCCTTCACTGGCCCTGGGTGGGGTCCAGTGGTGTGTGGGGCTCGCAACATATTTTGATGACGAATACAATACTTTGGTTAGGTGCCCCGGAACAACAAGCCATCAGGGCACCTCGTCGGCTGTGGTTGAACATGCTTACCACTTGAACACGAGGCAGTCCATATACTTCTTAATGAAGCAGTTTGTATGCTCGTGTTTTAGCCTTGAGACTGTAGTCGACAAGGAATGACGCACTTTCACATCCGAATGTTCAAAAGTCTGGTGTTCTCTTGCTTTTTTTGACGTGATAACGTCTCATAAATTGATAATGATAGCGTGCACGAAAAGTAGGACGTCATAGTAGCGTCATAGAAATATAAGAGAGAGAGAAATATGCTGTCTCCATCTCTTTTTCGTTTTATTATAGCATAACGAGCCCCCTAATGCTATAAAAACGCATGATTGCTACGCAGATGCGTTGCTATCTTATCATCCCCCCACACCAATGGGCCTCCGGCTACTCACATTTGTTATGGCTACTCACACACCACGCGAAACGCGCGAGCGAGAGTTACTTCTCCGGTCGTGTCGGCCCTATTAAGTTGCATAGGTGGATGTAGTGTCATATGCACCATGCAAGGCATTACCTTCTCCTATGCAGCATGGCGCTACCTCTTCCTTTTCATATCATAAGAGGGCAAACGAGCCTCGTCATGGCCGCCTCAACATACGTATAGTTGTTATGTTCCTTCCTCCTCTCCAATTTCTGCGTCAACGTATCATGTGCGTCAGAGGTCCCGGTGATGTCCCCCGATTGGACTGCCATGCAGCATGGGTCCACCTAAACCTTAGTATTACCAATCATGTCACTTTACAGCCCGAAGATCTCAAAAGATTTGCTTGGTACCTAACAATGTAGATTGTGCGGAAATTAGAAGAAACAATTCAGAAGACTTTAATTACTATACGTGGGTATTTTTTGTATCATTGATATGTTAATAGCAATTACTAGTATTACGTTAACAATTATTTATCTTCTATAGTAACATTAGAAACATTTTGAATAGGCTCCGTAACTGCTAAACCGATTTAAAAGTTATCTTACCGTTAGATTCCTATATTTTCGCTGATAAATATAGGTTATATAACATTTTCTGAAACGTTATAACTAACGTTGTAACTTCGATAATGTGAATAACGGTGTTAAAAAATATCAAAGTAAATCCTTATAGAGCTGCAGAAATTATTGACAACTGGTTGTTCCGACGGACGTTGTTCATAAATACAATTATTTGTCATGTATTATAATGTGTAATACTTACGAGGTCGAAATTAAAATTTATAATATTTGTATTTTTGTAAATCGATATGCGAATAATAACGTGCGAAGCTGGGACGGACTGCTAGTAAATTATGCGTTGAGCTACGGTTAAAAGTAAAATGAAAATAATTACCCGACTCTTCATCATCGGGAATTCCATTTTCTTCGTCTAGCGATCTCTCTTCACTTTTTTCACCGGTCAAATAAATAATGTTCGCTTCTTTGCTATATTTGTTCATATCAACATTATTCTTCTTAAAGCACACACCACTACCAACATTCACATCACCACTAAAATCTAAACTCTCGTCCAAATAAGAATAAACGTTTTTCTGCAAACATGTAACAGTAGGTTGAAAAGTACACTTGTTCAATATATTGTCCCACAAACTATTGCCAGTCCGGAAAGTTCCATTCTCATAGATATTGCCAACCCAGGCTCTCCCTGATACCGCTTCCACAAACTTCAGCTTCTTAGGTATTTCGTCTTTGATTCTTTCAATGCCTTCCGTTCCATTATAGCTACAATCGACTAGTGATATTACTACTAAGACTAACACAATTGTTTTACACACTTTACATACTTCTGCCATTGTCAGTTCATTACTAATATGCGGCAGATTGTCTGTTTCATTTAAATAACATCAGACAATACGTAGATTAGCGAATTCGGTTAACTGTATGACTAATTCCATTTTCTGACACACGAAGTTTTGAAAGTTCCGGTATCAATCACGTTCCACTTCCGAATGGAAAATTTGTGTGTATCTGAAAAAGAGAAAACATTAAATTGGATTACACGTGTCAAAAAAACAACATTCTTTTTTATGGGCGTATAAGATGTTTTGATGGAGAATTTATGTGAAAAAGGGAACGTAACAAATGTGATAATATTTATGAACCGGCATAATACATAAATACACGTTCTTTTAGGTTTTTACATCTTGATTCATATACATTTTCTTTTAAGTTTACTTCATTTGTCTCACAATTTATTTGCAATGGTTGAGGTGAATATCATAAGTAATGTATTTGTTTAGTATTTGTCGTAAGTATCTCGACAAACACATCCCGTGTTCTGAGTTAAATAAATTTTGTGGAAATAAAATTTTGTGTAACAGCAAATACATTTGTGTAACAGCAAATACATTTATGGTATCCCATATGCGATGGCGATCGAAATGATCGATGATTTCATTTTAAAAACTTGCGAGGTAAGACGTTAATATTGTGTGCATGTATGTTTGTTACACAAAAAATAAGGCATACAATGCTATGTTGTACGAACTGATGATGACAGTAACAACTACTAATTGTACTACAGCACAATTGTCATCTGCGGCCCCCGATTATCGGGCAACGTACTGCTAAGTGATCTGTGCTTTCAAGAAACCCATGTCACAGATGGTTGTTTAAAAAATTACCAGCAAAGCAGTGGCGAAGTATACTACGGACCTCTAGTATTATTCGATACACTTGAAGGATTTTGCGGTTTCACAAGCGTAACCCAAAGCCGGTTACGCGTGTGAAACCTCCTCTCCTCTCTTACTCGTCACAGCATGGTTGTATATAGCTTATAACCTTCCTCGGGAAGTTGCCTATCTAACGCCGAAGTAATTTCGCAAAATGGACCAGTAGTTTTATAGGGTAATGCATAATATTGGTGAAGAATTTAGATTAAAAAAGTAAAATTAAAATGTACATTTTTGAAATATCTCATTTGTTTCATTATCTCTACAGCGTAACATAATGTTAGTCGAAAAATCTTTATTGCTACCTTAAAATGAACTGAATTTCTAAAATATGACACAGTATATAAGCTCGTTGTAAATTCTAACATGACATCAGATAAGATCTAAGAGCCTGCTCAAATTTTGTTTCTATTTTTTTATAATATAGGAGGGCAAACGAGAAATCAGAGCCCTCCTTTCTCCCCCCCAATGGGCCACCTGTTACTCACAAACCCCACGAAACGCGACACCCAGGGTGTTACTTACGGCGGTATCATGTGAGCGAGAGGTACCTCACCGATCGTGCCGGCTCAATTCCGCTGCAAAGAAGCACGGCCTTTTACTAAAATATTTAATGGCATATATATTTTTTACACTTTAGAATATAATCATTATGACGGCCTGCCTTCTCCGTTAGGAATTTGGTGTGAAGTTGTGTTGTTGGTGTTGTCATTATGTTGATATGACGGTGCTGATTTCTAGCAATTTGGTTAACAAGAGTAAACTCAATAAAGAATTGCAATTTTTTTTACTGCCGAAATCCCCCCCCCCCTATGTCAACATAACACAAGAGAAATCGGAGGCTTTTTACGACTACTAACGCCCATTAACTTCAGCACAGTTTCTATGGCAACTGGGTATTCACAAACCGCACAAAATGCGATACCGGAGCTGTCACTTTACGTCGGTATCGTGTAGGCGAGAGTTACCACCCCGGCCGTGCCGGCCCAATTACGCTGCGATTGTTGGAACAGCCAACCACAACGACCTGCTCAGTTATTATAAACCGTACGGATGTCGATGGTCCTCGGGCATTGTTTGTCCCCCTGTGCTACAAGATAGATGCCACAATAGACAATGCCTTTTTTCTGGTTTCGCGGAGAAATGCATTTGCACGCTACCGGTCTTGGGTAAGATTCGATGGGTGTGTGGGACTCGCGGACGAACCGAATACACACTAAAACCCCGCGGGCGCCATCGGCCGCATACACTGCGTTAACCGGGAGCTTTCAACAGCAGGGCGTCACGATGGCTGGCCAGTAACTCAGATGGGAGCAGACTTGTCGAAAATAGAGGAGACGAACTGACAACCTAACCAACTAGCCGACAAACAAACCGACAAACTAAATAGACCATTCCCCAAAGACTCAAGTGTCTTCTAGGTTTGAGAGACGATAGGGGGACAAACCCCCTCTTTCTCCGCAGATGGGAAGAGGTGTACCGGGTTGCTTGTGGGCGTTCCTATAGTAATTATTTTTGGGACCGAAAAGGGGGGACGGTCTTCCGCCCCACACTAGTGGGACGGCGCGCGCAGTTTATGAGGCGGTGACGTGGATAAGGATAACTGAGCCCATTTATTGCTAGGCTTGTCTAAGGAGGTCGGCCTAATCACCCCACCTCTGACGTGCGGGATCTGATTCGCGTTCGGAATCAACAAAAGTCGTGTTTAATATTTACTTTATTATTAGCGGTCTTTAGAGATGGCGTTTGTGTTTATTCTAAGATAATATTAGTTCCCGGATCAAACTAAAGGATATCCACCCGGGTTCTTGTAGGTAAGCGATGTGTGAGTTTGTCATCCTGTCTGTCATATGCTAAAGCTGTGTTACGCCTCGACCTGTTCAAGGCGGTGTAGATAGTATTGGTTCTAGCACGGAAACTGCACTTTCGCACTATCCAGCTGACCCAAGGTAGGTTTAAGGGTGCGTCGGGCTCAGGTCGTGAAGCCATAGCTACTACCGACTAAAAACTGCTATCCGTCGGCTGACCTTATTGGCCTTTTAAGATACACATGTTTCATACATGCTTGTCTTACGCAGGTGCCTTGCTGGCAACACGTAACATTTTAATTGTACCGAATAGCTATACGCTTTCTGCGGCGGTAACGAAAGAGACGTTATCTAACTAGTGTTTGTGGAATTACTTCGTAGTCCGGTGGCATGTCTAACCATAGAGCTTGGTATCCCGGCTTTAAGTCAAAGAAGACAATCAAAATCCAAATATTTTATTCAAAATGAGATTTTACAAAACTCTTTTTGAACGTCGCCGCTTTACTACTACCGGTTCAAGCCAAAGCCTGACCTGAGAAGAAACGGCGAAACAAACTCGGCGGGACCGTTGACTCGAGATAATTATATAAAGGTCACATTTCATATTACATTTTAGCGTTTCTCTTCAATCTTCCGAAATACTTTTACCCTATAACATTTACTACATGAAGTCTCAGGCCAGACCAAAAGTATTATTGGGACTTTTCAGTTTATAATAACAGCTCGGAGTCGGGAAATCGGCGGTAATACCTCTTGCCTCAGAGTGGCGGAGCTCGTCTGATTTCCAAATCCACGATGCTAGTGATGTACACACTACAAGCTTTAGGATTTTCAATATTAATTATCTAACAGCTTTGAAATCATGATATCCAATTGCGTTTTCTACGGGGTATCGAAGGAGGGCAACGCATTTACATTACTGGAATCAACAAGCTCATCCTTCGAGACATCAATTTCTTCCTTCTAGATCAGACGTCCGTTGAGAATCATTTCTACCGAAGAAACACGTCTAGAAATTGATGTGTCTAGTTTTTAAAATACGTCGCCGCTTCGAGGAAAAAAGTTAAACTATGTATCTAAAGTGTGTCTGTTGGTCACAAGCCCGTCGTACCAGATGTGTCTGCCGGCGTGTAGATGCCGACAAGGTACGGAATGGCAATGGGATTCTTAGATAATTCACACGAGGCTTGATCTCCAGCTGAGCTTGCGTATGGTAGGCCAATGGATCGTACTTGCTCGGTTTCTTGAAGTTATACTTATTGATGTCTTAAGTTTACGCGAATGTTCTGCTTCTGCGAAGCTTCTGAAACGTCGGGTAAAAGTAGTTTTATTGTAATGAAGTTATACTTTTTTGGCACGCCACGAAAAAGTGATGTGAGATGATGAGAGCAAACTATTACAGCAGAAGTTAACTACAGTCATTTCGGTTTTTCTCTTGTTGCACCATAGAAGTATAACTTCTAACGTGTATACGTAAGTACACACACACAATTTTTTTATTTTATACGGGGCCGAATGAGAAATTGGAGCCTTTTTACGACTACCGACGTTTATAGACATTCGCATTATTGTTGTGATGCGAATGCGTTGCCGTCCTTTCATCCCCCTCTAGGGAGTCATCGGCTACCCACAAACCGCACGAAACAAGTGATCACAGCCCGGTCATGCAGGCCCCATTCGGGTGCAGTGCAGCATGGCACTGCCTCTTACATATGGTAGGCGTTTTTGTTTTTTCCTGACTGCTTTCAGCCACGGTGACTATTTCTATATACAGATATATTGATAATTATCATTACATTAAGCCCTTTATGTGTCCCATTGTTGGGCAAAGTCCTCCCCTATATCTTTCGCCTTTCACTGCCCAAAGCTGCATCGAGCCAGCCAGGCAGGTATCAAGTTCATTTCGCCATTTACGTTTTGATGTGCCAAGTGGCCTCTTTGAGTCTGGGTCCCATATCGTGGCAGTTTTTGCCCAGGACTCGACAGACCTGCGGTAGACAATAATATACGTGAAAAGGATAACACTGTTAAATGACTGTACGAATGGAGGAATACGAAATTTGGTTCAGTTGAAATTTGTATTGTGATGAAGAAAGCTAAATTGAAATAGAGTTTATTATTTTAGTTAAATGAAATTACACGCACACCAAACACGCACGCATGCATTCACTTGCGCAAAACACAATGAAGTGCCAAATGTCAAACATAACAGTTTGACATTTAATATTTTTTTACGAAAAGGATTCACTTTTTTATAATTGGAATTTCGATCGCTGGGGGATCAGTGGTTATAATTAAAACCGATATAATGCATTGTAAAAATTAATTTTAAATCACAAAAAAGAATTTCAAAATAAAATGAGAAGAATACGACGAAGTTTAATTGATATAAAAAAGTGCCTTCACGACTGTTATCCTCGAAGAGGTAGGCAGAGGTGTGCTAGTGCATCCCCACCATGGTTCAAGCCTTGTCGTGGCGGTGGGGCTCAGTAGCCTGGGGTTATCCGAGACACCTTGGGCGAAGCCAATTGAACCGAGGAGATGGCGGCTCTTAGTACCCCTCCTATAAGAAGAGGGGACTAAGAGCAGGAGGAGGTGCCGCTCTTTGTACCCCTCTTATAAGAAGAGGGGACAAAAGAGCAAGAAGTGGCGGCGCATTTGAGCACGGTTCAAGGGGCGAGGATGGGAACCTCACCCCATTGCACTGTCCCAGAGTCGGTGGGGTTGTCCTGTGCTGCGAGATAACCCCATCTGTGGAGGTGGCGTCGGTCTCTTCGGGGTCTGACTTGCCGTCGAGGTGCCCTGATGATTTGTTGTTCCGGGGCACCTCATCAAAGACGGCACTGGTGGCACTCGCGGCGGTTTTTGTGGGTATTCGGCACTATATAATGTGCCGCGAGCCCCACACACCACTGGACACCACCCAGGGCCAGTGAAGGCGCGTAAATGCGTTTCCCCGCGTCAACAAAAAAAAAACAAAAAAAAAAAAAAAAGGTGTGCTAGTGCATACACAACTCGTAAGGCCAGTAGATATACCAGCACACCCACGATTAGCCAATTTAACAAATAAATTGTTAGTTACCTTTACCGATTTTTACCAAATTTTCTTTGCATATTCAGCAGGTCTGAGAGTCGACTACTATCCATTTTGCATACCCTAATTATATAATAAAAAAGGGCTGTTCAACCAACCCGGCAAAACAACTTTTATAACATTAATATTACGATTATTAAGCCACACTTTTGAGACTAGCCAACTGCGTACACCGAACACCAACTGCGTACACCAAACACAAGACTGTTGTTATAACGTTCGTGCCTGTTCTTGTTGTCCTCGCTGCACAAGAAGATATAACTCCCGGCGTATGCAGAAAGGAGAACAAAAATGTAATTACTCTGTCATTGTTTATCAAACTTATTCAATTAACGACGCCTTTCGAACTTAAAAGAATCTGGGTTTCACCCGCCCGTTGGTGGAGAAGCACAAGATTAGTAATGACAATAGATAATTAAAAAACATTTTTTTGAGTTATTTATTTGGGTACCTATTTATAACCAAAATCTACAATCGCAAGAAATCGCATGGCTTTGGAAACTAAGTGCGACGGATGTTGGAAAGACGCGCTTGAGATTATTTCGTAGTCAACCATGTTGAACTTCGACACTTTTTTCTTTTGCCGGGGACCCCGTGAGCAAGGCACTGCGACCCCATTGGGGATAGCGACATACAGATAAAAATACATTACTCTATGTTATTCAAGATAGTTTTTCCCGTAACTGTAATTTCAAGTTGAACTCATTAATTGACTTATTAACAAACAATGAACATGCGATACGTTACTCGGAAACGCCTACCCACTGCTTCGGAATAAATACGCATGGGGAAATGCGGTCTAGCGGTGTTGCGCTTTGATTCCCGAGCACCCTTCGGTTTGGTTCGGTCGCGCTCGTCGAATCTCTTTCTAACAAAAAAAATACATGCCACAAAAGAAAGGCTAACATTGTATATTATACCTGTTCTAGTAATACTGAAGCTGCACTGATACGACGTGTATTAAATATATTACATGTGTCAATTACTGGTTCACATTAAAACAAAAAAACTGACGAATAAAAATAATCGTAGCGGATGCATTCTCTTTGTTCTTTAGTTTTAAAGTTTAAAACGAGATGCCTGTCTTCTTCATTGAGTAATTGACGAGGAACTCAGTTAGGGTTGTCTGGGCCCTGTTAGAAGGGCCCAGTCAATCCGGCGCCGGCGTCGGCGTTGTCGATTCCCGATTAATTTCATTTGAACCGACTTTATTGCTCCCTCAGAAGCCCTTAGGGGATGAGTTGACCGGATCAGTTGGCAGTAAGATCCTCGACGAGAAAGCTTTTGTCAGCAACTAGTTGTTAAATGTCTACGGTAAGTCATGGCACAAAACATTTGGCAACGCAATAAACGGAGCACGTCGACGCACTAATATTCCGTTTCGACAAGACATTACGATACTACTGGTGTTGCACACCGAGAAGACATTACGATACTACTGGTATTGCACACCGAGAACACATTACGATACTACTGGTATTCCGCGCTGAGAAGACAATACGATACTACTGGTATTCCGCGCCGAGAAGACATTACGATGCTACTGGTATTCCGCGCCGAGAAGACATTACGATACTGCCGGTATTACACACCGAGAAGACATTACGATACTACTGGTATTGCACACCGAGAAGACGTTACGATACTACTAGTATTGCACACCGAGAAGACATTACGATACTACTAGTATTGCACACCGAGAAGACATTACGATACTACTAGTATTGCACACCGAGAAGACATTACGATACTACTGGTATTGCACACCGAGAAGACATTACAATACTACTGGTATCCCGCGCTGG
>JAFELO010000414.1:751234-786483 GCA_017140195.1 Eumaeus atala | reverse complement strand
CTATCCCGCGCTGAGAAGACAATACGATACTACTGGTATTCCGCGCCGAGAAGACATTACGATGCTACTGGTATTCCGCGCCGAGAAGACATTACGATACTGCCGGTATTACACACCGAGAAGACATTACGATACTACTGGTATTGCACACCGAGAAGACGTTGCGATACTACTAGTATTGCACACCGAGAAGACATTACGATACTACTAGTATTGCACACCGAGAAGACATTACGATACTACTAGTATTGCACACCGAGAAGACATTACAATACTACTGGTATCCCGCGCCGAGAAGACATTACGATACTACTGGTATCCCGCGCCGAGAAGACATTATGATACTACTGGTATCCCGCGCCGAGAAGACATTACGATACTACTGGTATCCCGCGCCGAGAAGACATTACGATACTACTGGTATTCCGCGCCGAGAAGACATTACGATGCTACTGGTATTCCGCGCCGAGAAGACATTACGATACTACTGGTATTACACACCGAGAAGACACTACGATACTACTGGTATTACACACCGAGAAGACATTACTAGGCGCTTTCATTATCGGCGTATTCCAATAATGCATCGCGTGCCGCTCGCGGCAATTTCCTTTCTGCATAAAAAACTAATCAAGTGACGTCTAATGCTATGGCACGCATTCTGCTTCTTTTCAGAGTTCCGCACAAACATGGTGCATGGCACTACATCCTCCCGTGCAGAGGAATTGGGCCGGAACTACCAGGGAGGCTCACATAATACGGTGCGGTTTGTGAGTAGCAGGTATCCTATTGTGAGAGGGGGGGGGGGAGGTGATGATAGGAATCGGCAATCATCAAAAGGCTCCGATAGCTCTTTTGCACTTTTCTTATAGAATAGAGAAGCAAACGAGCAATCGGAGCCTTTTTTGCGACTCCAGACGCCCATGAACATTTACATAATTACTATGCCGATGCGTTGCCCTCCTTCTCCCCCCTCAAATATGTGAGCAAGAAGTACCTAGGAGGATGTAGTGTCATGCACTATGCATAGCAATACCTCTTTCTAAAATGCAGCATGGCACTATCTCTGCGGCGCTGGATGAGACGTATTTCTGCTCGCCGACGAATCCTGGGAGACAATGGCCTCTTTCTCCTAGACGGTCACGTCATAGATACCACTGGGCAGTGAACCCACTGGGCAGGTCATACAGGAGTAGGAGGAGTATGGCCTGCCTTACAAAAGAGTTAGACGTTACGCGTGAATTATCCCGCCTCTCTCACTGGGTCCAGGAGTCTGCCGATGGAGCCGATCTAGGTTGGATTAGGATTAGGATCTGGATCTGCTTCCACCAAGAGGGGGGCACGTCGAGGAATCCGGTCTCTTAAGGGGGACTGACCGGTCGCCGAGGTGGCTGCTGCTAATAGGTACAGGACACTATATAGGCGGCGGATGGCAACGCCGGGGTTTTAGTTGGTATACATTTTGTATAGAATTCAAGACAGAAAATCAACAATTTCTTTTCAACTTCCACCATACATTTATATATACAATCTCAATCAAAAAATCTCCTAAGCCAATGTCTTCCCATCTTAATGGCTTTTTGATAATTAGCAATGTTTTATCTTCGACCTTCTAGCTACTTGAGCGTTAAATTTGATTAAATGAAATCAATGCTTCGGACTTTATCGTATATATACCCTCGTATTAAAGTTATGACAATAATTTGTTTATATTGATAACTAATTGTTAATATTAAATAATATAATAATAATAATAATAATATCTGTGGACTTATCACACGACGTTAGCTTAATCATGAGCTAAGTACCGTAAGGACTTGTGTTACAGGTACTAGACAACGGACAATAACTTTAATATGTTTTATAGATTTAAGAAATATTATATTTTTAAGATTTTTATATAAAGAAGTACTTTCACGCCTGTTATCCCCGAAGAGGTAGGGAGAGGTGTGCTAGTACATCCACAACTCGTAAGTCCAGTAGATATACTAGCACACCCACGATTAGCCAAGGTACTGAGGCCCATGATGTCATAGGTGGCAAGCCTATGGCCACTTCGGGCACATTCTAATCCCGGACAATATAATGCGTGCTCAGAATAATCAGACAAACATTTAATAATAGTTGCCCGACCTGGGGATTGAACCCAGGACCCCACGCGGCTAACGGTCTTAACGGGTGACACCCGCACCATTACACCACAGAAGCGATTTTTATTACAGAAATACATATAATATATACATATATATCCATGACCTAGGCGGGATTCGAACCCGGGACCTCTGGCGTAACACGAGTACTAACCGCCACGTTACCAACTGAGACAGCCGGTCGTCAAATTTATTATTGTAAAGGTTTTTTTTACAGTAAGTAGGTATTGTAGTAAGAGGTATAGTAATGCTGCATTGCAACGGAATTGGGACAACATTACCTGGGAGGTATAGTGAAATTTTCGGTAACATGTTCTGTGCTGTTTGTGAGCAGCCGGTGGCTCATTGGAGGGAAAGAGACAAGGAGGGCAACAATTCGGCATAGTATTTAAGCGGATAATAATGGGATGTAGGCTGATAATTATGGGCTGTAAAAAGGCTCCGATGGCTCCATTTGCGCCCCTAGATAAAATAGTACATTTTCAACAATAATGTTTCTTTTTATAGTATAGAGAGACAAACGATTAGAATCCTTTTACGACTACCGACGCCCATGAACATCAGCATAATTACTATGCCGACGCGTTGCCCTCTCCTTCTTCCCCCTCCCCCACCCCCCTCCCGGAGGTTCTCAAACGGACAGGGATGCTGTTATTTTACAATATTTATGTACCTTTGTCTTCTTTTGTTGACACATTAAAGAAACACTTTCGTAAGGTGAAAATTGTGACGTCAAACTTAATTTTCTATTGTCTATAGATTTCCACTGTCAATGGGACATACTTCGACCGCAAGTTCTGTTTGATTTTTCAAAATTAATTTACAATAGCCAATAAACAACTCGCTCCTTGCCGTCTTTGACAATAAACACGCTAACTTACTGTTGCATATATCTTATCACAGATTACTTACGTGAATATGTGTCGGCATCTGAATGGAATGGCGCTACGAATTCACCCGAATAAGTGTCACTGTGTCACACCTTCGATCAGAGCCCTTATAAATGACTATCACCCCGCGGTTTCACCTGTGTAACTCCGGTCCTGTCAGTCGTAGCATTTTGGAATATAGGCCATAGCCAACATCGATAAATAAACTATTCGGCACGTTAATATTGTTTTATTCGGGCCAGTAGTTCCTGAGATAGGCGCGATCGAAAACGAAAAAAACAATGAGTTTTGCTCTTTAGATTATCATTGTAGGTGTGCATATGTCAAATTGCATATGTACTTTGTGAAAACAACTTAAAATCATACGCGTAAGGGTGACTTTGCAAAGAGATATTAGGTTCATGTACAATCTCGGATGCTTTAGAGTGACAGTTCATTATGAGGTGGTGTATCTTGTATTTTAGTAAATCATCAGAGATGAGACTATTTCATAAAACTTTCAACTTACTTTTCACACCTTAAGGGATGAAATTTTTAAAATTCTTCCTCATCAAACACCTACATCTAAGCCTAATGGTCAAGCCCCGTAATTTCTTTTAAAAGTATAGGGGAACAAATGAGAAATCGGAGCCCAATTCCGACTACCAGTACCGAATACCAATTCCGATGCAATGCAGCATGGCACTACCTCTTGAATGAGAGAGTGAGTGATTGGTTCACGGATCAAACAATACTTCCTCGTTTAATTGAGTATAATGTTATTGTAAGTAAAAGTTAAGAATATTTTTTACAAACTGTTATGTATTTAATTATTATGTAAATTACATAAAGGGACGTTACACCACATAACATTTGTAATGTTATTCGAATAAAAAATATTCATTGTAAAAGTTTTGAACCATTTAAGTCATGATTATCATCATTATCAGCACCTGTCGGCCACCTCTGGACACAGGCCTGTTTGTAAAAAAGAAACGCCAAGACGACCGATCCCCCGCTACTCGCGTCCATCCCGGACCGGCTACGGCACGGAGATCGTTCTCATTTAAGTACGTAACTAAAGTAGTTGCATACATTTGTAACTGTTTATGTTTTAACATCAAGACAAGCAAACGAAACTTTAAAAATATAAGCAAGGTTTAACTGTCTATGCAATGCGGTTTTTAACCGTCTGCGTCGGTAGTAGGGTGATGGTTTTCGGGAGTTTGAATGTAATGTATGTATGTAGATTTTTAGTTTCCTTTTATGTTAGTCCCGATTGTAATATATATCGGTGCTAAAATCTAAACAAGTCCGTACTGTAGTTTTTGTGTAAAATAATGACAATGACAAATACGAACTTCCACATTTGTAACATAACTATAAATAGATACATAATAAGGTTATCCCCAAAAGCTTTCTGATCGATTGTCGACGCATCGGCTCAATTATGCTGATGGTCATGGGCGTCAGTAGTAGCTGACAGGCTACGAATGCTCGTTTGTTTTATAGTAAGTCCAAACAATAAAAGGAAAGTTTCATAGTAGGTGAAGTTGTCCTCTGGTACGAGGCAACCCCTCTGAGGAGGAGGCGTCGGTCCCTCAGAGGACTGACTGGCCGTCGAGGTGCCCTGATGGTTTGTTGTTCCGGGGCACCTCATTCTCGGGGTAATTAAAGACGGCACTGGATTTACTCGCGGTGGTTTTTGTGGGCATTCGGCATTATGATGTACCACGAGCTCCACACACCACTGGACCCCACCCAGGGCTAGTGAAGGAGCGTAAATGCGTTTTCCCGCGTCATCAAATAGAAAAGCATTTACATAATTGACAGTAAAAACTGTTTACCTTCATTATTTTTTTCGGCCCTGTAAATATGTGTAGCTTATTGCAGAATAAATGGTTTTATGATTGTTAACATACTGTATATTCTTATTAATGAAGCGTTTTATACATTTTATCTACTTAACTGTTGTAGTGAATTATATTATTATTAAAACTTGAGAAAGGGTTTATTTTTTATATCAAGTGGTAAAACATGTTACGATAATTATTCAAAGTTACCTATTCTAAACCTAATTGTCTTTACATCTTTGGTTTTTTTCCTAAAAACTTTGAACACTTTGAAAAAAAAAATGCTGAAAATGTAAGTCATAAGTATAAAAAACATCACATAATATGTGAAATTAGTGTAAAAAAATAGAAATAATAAGTGTTGTAGTTAATAACTTTATTTATGTATTTTTAAAAATTTTACATACTAACTTGTTGAGTGTAATATTCGTAAATGTACATTGATAATCAAAAAGAAGTAGTAAGTCTTTATTGAGAATATTTTTGTAATAATTATTCAAATGTAACACTATTTGTTTCTATAATAAAAACATAAAAAATAAAGATAAGTAGTCAAGTAAAACGATGTGATATAGTTTATAAGTCCTAAATTGTCTCACAACAGCTGGACATAAGTTATTCTGTAACCAGCGATAACATAAGTATTATAATATTTGCTCATGGCGATCGTAAAAAACTATGTTGGGTCAGCTCTCGAGGTGGACTAAAAAATTAATCTCGGCTCTTGTGTAGAACGTACTAATTGAATTAAGTCAGGCCACGATTCACAAGTGGGTTGAAAACGGTTTGTTGAGCTAACAGTTTAACAACGTGCAATTATGATGTTTCTTTGTCCAATAGAATTCGTAACGAAGTCGTAAGGCAGAGAACTAACGTTTCCAACATCACGCGAAGAACGAGCTCGCTGAAGTGGCAATGGGCTGGTCACACACTCAGAAGATCAGATGGCAGATGAGCCAGTAAGGTTCTGGAATGGAGGCCGAGTTTAGGGAACCGAAGTGTTAGTCGACCGTTCACCAGGTGGAAAGACGATCTCCGTGCAGTAGCCGGTCCGGGCTGGATGCGAGTAGCAGGGGATCGGTCGTCTTGGCGTTCATTGAAAGGGACCTATGTCCACCAAGGGACCATCCATAAGGGCTGATAATGATGGTGATTGTGTATTAACGTACGTGCTATGAAATATAGTGCTTTTGGCAAGGGTTCCTTTTTTTTTTCAGCACCCAAAGTGTAAAAGTGGAACCCTATTACTAACAATCCGGTCCTCCTGACCCGGCTTGAACCATGGTAGTTAGACAGTCAAAACTTTACCACATTATGTATTTCTATTGCCACTATAACGACAAATGCTAAAAACTGAATAATTTACTTATTTGATCCTTAAGTTCCCACACAACAACGTGTTTTTGCCGGATTTTCATAGGTAAACGGTATGGAACACTTCGTCTGCACGCTGGACTCGCACTTGGCTAGATTTTTTCATTGGCGAGTCCCACATACTCGTCCAAAAAAATCCCCTTTTCAGCTGGGGGCTCTTGGTATAAGCCTACCCTATCACTGTGGCCTCTACTCGACCCCACTGCAATGCATCAGGGTGGGCTTACACTTGCTATTTTAATGAGAACAGCAAGTGTAAGCCCACTCTATTATTATACAGTTTACAAGATCCCACTGCAATGCATGGATGCTAATTAAAATCGCAAGTGACTCTTTACAATTCGCACACGTCAAGAATTCTCTCAGTTGAGTAATCGCGAGACTTCGGAATTCTCCGGCCGATCCGTTCCGCTTTCGAGTTGCGCCCAGCATCACAATTTACGCGTTACTGTCGCGATCTAAGACGAAATGAATGAGCATCATTTGAGTAAGATGTAGCGTCATTTTCTATAGATTTTTCATATATCTTAACGAGCAATTGGAGACATTTTACAAGTACTGGCGACCATGAACATTCACATCATTGCTGCCCTCCAACGGGGCATACTATGTGTTCCCGCCAAACCTAACGATTGGTAGGACATAGGTGTCTCCTCACTAGAATGACAGATGACTTTAATCCCGTTCGTCGATATCAGCGCACAGAAACAAAACGTCTCGTTCCCGAAAGTATCGGCCGGCGGCCGGGGCATTTACTAATCTAAAAACATCTTTTTTAATATTCTCATTTGTCATACATCTCTGCTTAAAACTTTCGTTAAGATAGTGTCGATGTGTGTGTGAGGCACAACTTAGTGTTAAATAGAGAGCAGAACGTGGGATACCGCGTGCGTTCAGCCCATCATACCACGTCTCCGGAATACAAGGTCAGTAAACGAACTTATCCTAATTAGCTCTTGCACCCAGCGAGAGTGGGAGCTGGTGCGCTCACACTATGCTTTGCTGCATTGCAGCCATATAGAGATCACGTACGGACAAGTACCTCTAGCTAGCACGACACTGCCGAGAACGGACAGCTAAGTTTTTTGGTTGGAGTGGAAGAGAGAAAGTCGGTAGCACGCTTCCATAACAATTAAGCGAGTAAATAATAATTAGAGTTGTTTTTACAGTAGGGTGATCTGTTGGGGGCAGCACTCGGATGCAACGTATCAGAACCCTAAATTATAGGTGCCGATAATAGCCAATAAATGGACACTAAAAACAAATTAAAAAATCGTTCCGTCTTCACTAATTCATATCCCCTTCACATTGTTGGTCTTGCTACCGTAACGTTCCTCTCTAACGTCACTTATTCACCAGCTTACACTCCAAGGCAGACGTATGTTGAGAAGTTTGACTTTAAATAATATAAATCATTGAACACAGGTTAACGTTTAACTGTGTTTTGCCGTGTAGTTAACACCGAAACGCCGTACGCTAACCGGATACTACACTATCTAAATTAGATGAATCAATAACGCATTCCTAGCACGACGTAAACATAAACTTTTTTTTTATATTTGCATACAAATCATTGGACCATATGTTTACCGACTTTCACTAAGAAAGTATAGGTCAAGTTCTGTTAGAATTCCACTTGATATTCCATCGATGTTTAAATTTATGGGGATAGTGTTGTAACTGATAGGGATGTCACAATTGGTTCGTAGTGAAAGGTTATCTGTATACAACCATAGAAATATATTTGAAAGAAAAATTCTCGAGGCACTTGATACCGGCCTAAAATGACATCATCGGTGTCGCGCTGCGTGCGGTTTGTAAGTAGCCCTTTGGGGTGGAGGTGAAAAGGAGGGCAGTGCATCGGCATAGTAATTATGCTGCTAAAGATGCTAGCTTAGAGGAAGGTTACGGGCTTAATTTCATCGAGCAACAATCAAAAGGAACCGGTCGCGGATATATGGAAGAATTTGAAAAATGTATGAAAGTGCCTAGGTGCTTTGCGGCGGAATTGGGCCGGCACGATCGGGGAGGTGCCCCTCGCTCACGTGATACCACCGTAAAGTGATAGATACGCTTTCGTGTTTTGCGCGGCAGCCGGTCGCCCATTGGTGGGGAGAACGAAGAGGCTAACGCATATATATAACAAAAATGCAGATGTCTGTGAACGTCAGCAGTCGTTAAAAGGCTCCGATTATATATACTATAAAAGTAAATTCTGCCTACAAAGTTTTCGATCATCGAGTTATTTTAAAACTACGAACTGTCAGACAGTGGAAACCGCGCATCAATATAGTTCTATCGGCAATAACTGTAGGGCTGACGTATGTTCGAATGGTATTAATGATTTAGCGAATCATTAATCCATAAGTATTGAGGTACTTAATCATAGCTTGTTGTAAACATCCATTTCTTAAGCCATTCTTTCTCATAAGCCATCAATGGAGATTGTGTTGTCTGCCACCAAGTTGTAGAGTGAGATGACATCCACGCTATCGTGTTTCGTGCGAATAGGACACTGATCTGAATTATACAAGTACTATATATGGATTGCTGATGTCTATGCAAAAAAGAATTATATGGGGAAAGACTCGGTGAAACCAACGCCGACGTATACTAAAACCCAAAGAAATAATTTGAAAAATCGACCGTTGTCGCGAATGTTTCAAACCTTTGAGAGTTAACATGAGTCTTGTGTGTTAGACAACGCATCGGCATAGTAATTATATGGATGTTCATGGGCGTCGGTAATCGTAAGAAGGCATCGATGGCTCCTTTGTCCCCCCCCCTATTCTATAAAAAAAGACACACATTTATGTACAATAAATGATAAATAAATATTAATGGCAGATGAATACTAAAAATGATTCTAAAAATTAATTTTAAAAATTCTTAACTTAATTTGATTTATATGTGACACACACACACAGTATAGTCATAGAGATAAATTTGATAGAGAAGGGAAGCCAGTCTAAAAAGCGTCCACCTAAGTTGAAAGAGAAAGCAAATGTGCAAATGTTATTTAATCCCTGTGTCTCGATTTTCGTCTATTTCTCTAGATCCTCGAATTCAGATTCGTGGGATGAACAAGTCCGCTGTCTCGCCATGATATTAGTAGCTAAATTAGCTATTATAAATATTCTCATATCGGGGAGCATCTCTAGGGGGATTGTGGGCGATCGTGTCGGCTCCCTTTCCAACCCAAACCTAGTCTCTAGCTATTCGATGAAGCTGTTGGGCTTCTCTTTGCTGCAAAATAAGTTAAGGTCCAAGAAAAAAACAAATACTTAATACATTCTCATCTTCCTTCTCTCTTTACTAACACATAGCTCCCTTCTCCATCTATATTACCCCTAGAACTGGACACAATATTATTTTATTTGTATTGACTATGAAATAAACAACTGAATGATTGCGTGCTCTGAAAAGCGAAAGTATAGGAGTGAACTGCGAGAATCGCAGCGAAAGCAGAAGGAAACCTACTTAGTGGCGTGACTTCACATGAGTACAGGAGCAAACATGCCAAATGCGAGCCGGTATATATTATAAAAGGGTATTTGAAAGCTTAGGAAGACAAAAGAGCAATCGACATCCGCATGTGCAGATGTGAGCCACTAACTACTCACAAACCATACGAAACTAAAGACACGAACGAAAGAAAACCTGTAGAGCCGGTCCAATCTCGCAGCATCAGTCTTACAAAAATCTGTATTGACTATGTGCGTATTTCACCAGCCTCAAAACAAAACAGCTAATAACCATCGACCTTCAACTTCGAATGCCGACACCGAATGTGAAAGTGGTTTTACCACCTTTCGTTCAATTTCGGGTGCGTCAACACGATTCGGCAAACAAGTAGGCAGGCTACCATATAAAACGTTATTAATGGAGAGATGTTTTGGTTTGTGACCGATTTGCCGGATCGTCATTGCGAAACATTCCCCAACGGGCCATCGGCTACTCACTGACCACACGAAACACTATAGTACAGCTTTTACTTTACGATGGTGTCGTGTGAGCGTGAGTTTCCCTGCTGGCGCCGGCCCAATTCGGCTGCAATGCAGCATGGCACCACACCTTGAGAAAAAAAAATGGATGTGTGTGTATTTCGAAAATCCGGACGTTCAAAATGTTATTCTTCAAACCACCCAAGGTAGGGTACCTTGGGTGGTTTGAAGAATAACTGGCAACATTAAAGATGGCTTTTCGGATACGAAAATCAGTAAAAGGGATTTTACGTTCTATTTTCGCGTTCGTACCAGTGAAAATTATATATAAAGAAAATTATTCAGTGGCACATTCACTGAATAATTTTCTTTTCCTAATGGGTAAAATAACCAACTCTAAATGTACAACATACAACCGACATGAAAACTTGTATCACCTTCTTATAGAATGTGATAGAAACGAATTTCGCTGACAAGAATTAATGATGGGCACTAAATGTAATAAAGCTGAACTTTTTCTTTTTTATACATAATATTGTTAGTTCTAATTTTAAATTAGAACTATCTTAAGAATCTGTCTTAAGTTTTGTTATCCATTCGTTATAAATAAGGGATTAAGTTAGGGTTATAATTATTTTTTCAGATGTAAAAAAAATATGTTATTCTTGTTATATTGAACTTGTTCTTATAGTTGCTTGACTGTACTGTCACTACTTGATGGAAATTCACGTTAACAATTTAACTTTTTACCTGATGATGATGGTAATTGTAAATTGAAAAAAAATTGTGGAAAAAAATATATAAAGTTAATTTATTTATTCACGTGTGAATTTGTTCTTTTAAAAATGGTAATCATAGCAAATTCTGGAGTCAGAATAATCTCTTATTATTCCACAAATTTCGTTTGTGTATAAAATGTTTTTTTTTTTGTAGCGTAGAATTTAGAGCATCGAAACTCGCAAACATTCGCATAACCGTGAGTCTCTGCCGCGCCGCCGCCACACCCCATGATATAAGAGACAATTCCCTTGTCATGACGGCCTAAATTATCTGCAATGTAACAATCTACATCGATACTACTAATATTATAAAGAGGAATTTTACTGTTTAATTGTTTCTTTGCATTGAATAGGCTCCGAAGCTAGTGAAAGCTAGAAAACAGATTGAAAAATTATTTTACCATTAGAATTCTACACTATCTGTAGTGAACATAGGCTATATAACATTTTCTAGAACGATATAGATGATTGTGACAACTACGATGATGTAATAAAGGTGCGAAAAAATATCAAAGTGAATCATTACCCAGCTGCAGAAATGATTGACAACTAGCTGTCCCGGCAGACGTTGTTGTGTCATAAAATGAATTTGTTGTCATGGTACCCCGGTTTCAAACGTTGCACGTTTACGATTTTATGTTTTTGTAAATCAATGATTTTTTGCCATATTTGAATAATATCCGCGCGAAGCCGGAACGGATTAATTATAAATGAGGGCATATCTGTTTAATAATAAATAAAGACGAGCCAACTGTGCGGGATATATTATAGTGTGCAGACATTAGTACACTCTATAGTATAGTATAAATAAAGACGAGCCAACTGTGCGGGATATATTATAGTGTGCAGACATTAGTACACTCTATAGTATAGTATAAATAAAGACGAGCCAACTGTGCGGGATATGTTATAGTGTGCAGACATTAGTAGGACTATAGTCTTCCCCGTTAAATGGGGTCTATAGCTTATATACCGTGAGGTTACGACTAATAAGTCCAGTTATGATGATGCTAGTACGTATTAAGATTCCCTCAACTTTCTTCGTGTTTACACGCTTACTTATTTTCGTCACACATTTAATCATCAAATCAAGGTATGTAAGCCAAGGTGTCAGTACTAGATAGTAGTGGTACTAGACGTTAATGTACTGATTATTCTCAGCCCTCCGCTGTCCATTGTTAAATGTAATATTATGAACCACATGCCAGCAACTCCAGCAAGTTACCCACCACTTTGCTTGGAGCTGGAACCTTCGAAAAATAAAACCCGAAGACAATAAAATGTCACGAAACGGCCCATCTACAATATTTTGGATCATTACAGCCTTAAGAGGCTGGCATGATGAGGGTAGTAACTCTCGCTCACATGATACCGCTCTAAAATGTTGTGATGCCGTCGTGGCTTGTGGCTTGTGAGTTTCAGATGGTCCAGAAGGGAGAGGGGTAAGGAGAGCTATATATGTCTGCATAATCATGCAGATGTCTATTGGCGTTGGTGGTTAATGAAAGTCTCCAAACACTCGTTTAGGGACATGTTCACGGAAGAATCGCGTTGTGTCCAATGACACGTTCTGAAGACCTAGCATCTGCTCGGTTGCCCTCCTTCATCCCATCCAATGGGCCACCTCCTGTGTTGTAAACCCAAGAAACCAAAGAGCGAAATTACCTCCCGGGGTATACCAGCCTGGTTTGGCTGCAACAGAGCAACGTCATTGCCTCTTAATAAAAATGCTATGATCTATGTACTTGAAATTAGAAAGTATTATGCTTACTTTAAGATTGAAATGTTTCCGCCGTTCATGCAAATACACACAGAGTTGCGTCGTCAATTCCGTCTCTTCCGGACTTGGCTGGAAACGCTACCGCTACATATAATGGGGCCAGGACCCCCTGTCACGGCCTGGCGAGCCACTTGTTTCCCCTATCACCAATAAAAAAGATGACAGGGCCATTCAAAACAGCCCGACCACAGTATGAATACTAAATCAACGCGTCTTAACGGTTAGCTTAAAAATATTCCTCATAAAACCAGTTTGATCCCTTTAATGGCCCATTGGGTTTTCTCTTACCTCGTTACCTAAAAATGGGCACGACATTCACATAATAATGATGACATATTAGTCATTATTATGTTTATATTGTGTCCATTTATAAATATTAATATACAATCATTATTATGTGAATATAGTTTGTGAAGTACCTTCGATACAGTATTAGGTTAATTTAGGTAAGTTATAAGTTCCCCATCATGTTTTAAGCCTTGTCGTGGCGGTGGGGCTCAGTAGCATGGGGTGAGCCTCTGCGAAGCCAAGTGAACCGAGGGCGCTGCGCTTTGTACCCCTCTTAAAAGACGAGGAGGCTAAATATCAGGTGGAAGAGGCGCACTTTGTGCCCCTCTTATAAGAAGAAGGGACAAAAGAACAACAATAGGAGACGCTTTTGCGCACGGGGCAGTCGGCGACGATGGGAACCTCACCCTATTGCACTGACCAAAATATTTGTGCGGTTGATCTGTGGTGTGGGATAATCCTTCTGTGGAACAGGCGTCGGGGCCTTAGGGGATTGACTAGCCGTCGGGATGCCCTGATGTTCTGTAGTTTCGGGGCACCTCACCCATGGCGGCACTGATGAAGTTAACTAGCATTGGTGTATTTACATTTCCATTTAACGATGCAGTTTGTATACATACCTACATAATATTTTAAAACAAAAACTGTCTTTTTTTGTTTTTATAATACGGAGAACAAACGAGTAACCAGAGCCTGTTTACGACCACCAACGCCAACGAACATCCGCATGATTATTATGCTGATGCGTTGCCCTCCTTTCATCCGCAATGGGCTACTCACAAACCACACGAAATGCGACACGGAAGATGTCAATTTACCTCGCCGGTCACGCCGGCCCAATTCCGCTATGCAGCGTGGCACCACCTCTTACTGTCCGTAGGTGTTTGATTTTCTCAAATTCACCAATGGATAGAATGATTACCGAGGAAATTTTAGTGTATAATTTGAAATAAATAGCAGTATGGGCCATGGTCGAAGCCAGGACAGATCGCAGTCTGTTGTAATGATATCCGGGAATCGAATCCAGGAATAATAAAAAGTAGTTGAGCATAGCAAAGCAAGTAAATATTTATTTATTATTAGCAAACAAAGTCTAGCCACAGCCTATGAATCATGTAACACTGTGATAACTGTTTATTACCGCCAAATATTTGACGACCAGCTGACTCGGTTGCTAACGCGTGTTAAGGATGTTTATCAGTTAAATGTATTCCTATACTAAAAATATTAACTATATACAATACATAACGATTTCCCTAATTTATATAAATATTTAATTTAATAATTTTTAATTTAATTACTTAACAAATAATTAATATATTGTCCGTTGTCTAGTGCTTGTAACACAAGTGCTTACGGCACTTACCACAGGACTGGGCTAACGTTGGTGTGGTAACTCCACAGATACGTATAGACTAGTTAAGTAGACTAGTGTTTATATTTTTTTACTTGACAATTCTTTTCGTAGCGAAATATTTTATAGCTTTCGTTGTAAGTCTTCAGCAGTTTCGTAGATGATTAAAAATTATAAACGATATTGCAATATATCTCAGTCATGATGACAAATTAGGCCACCTTTAAGAAAACGGGGTCAACAACCCTGTTCATGTTCTATGCTAAGTGCCACACGGACTTGAGTAGGTTCCTAGACACCGGACAATATAATATACACATATTATATGACAAGGTCCCCCAAAAGCAATATAACAATATATATGTATATATACATATATATACAATATAACCAGTTCGGGCCAGTAGCTTCTGAGATTTCGACGTTCAAACAAACAAACTCTTCAGCTCCATATCTCAGCCGAAATAGTATCGGACGTATAACAATCATACTTTTATTTTCATTTCTCTGTTTCTTCAATAAATTGATTATTTAACACAAAAAGATTTTTTCCGTTCGGGCCAGTAGCTCCTGAGATTTGGACGTTCAAACAAACAAACTCCTCAGCTCCATATCTCAGCAGAAATAGTATCGGACGTATAACAATCATACTTTTATTTTCATTTCTCTGTCCGCTCCGGTTATCGTACACTTTCACTAACAACTTTAATTCAATACCACTCTAACGTACTGACCGCGTGGCCATCATTCATTACGACTTAATTATATAATTCATGTGTAAAATGTTAACTAACATTTGACTAAATAAATTGGCATAGGCGCGCAGAGTACGGGAAATATTAATTACAAATTTGATGCACGTTCGCATGTGCTATTTAATTTACTTTCAGAAATGCTCTCCCATCCCTGTGGAGTCTCCTTTTTAGAAATATTAAGGGATCTTAATTTTACGCGAATTTACTCATTACAATAAAAGTACTTTTACGGATTTTATCGCGGTTTGTTTAATTACGGGTGGACGCCCGCCCGTAACCATGGTTGCTGCAAAGCTAAATATTTAAATAAACCGCGATAAACTTTGTAAAAGTAATTCTATTATAATATATTTTACGTTTTATAGTACTATAAAAATAAAGTAAACAAAATGGGATGCTTTCGACTTTTGCTGTGGTATCATTGCAACCGTCTGGCGCAGTGGTAGCATGGCCTAGATAAGATAAGTTTTAGGAAGAGGTAGTGCCATATTGCATAGGAGGACACTACCTCATGCAAAGTACAATACACTACGTCCTCCTATGCAACGAAATTGGGCCGGCACGACCGGGGAGGTACCTCTCGCTCACTTGATAACGGCGTAAAGTGTCAGCGTCGCAGTCGCTTTTCGTGCTGTTTGTGAATAGCCGGTGGCCCATCGGTTCGGGGGGATATGATAGGAGAGCAACGCATCTGCGTAACAATCATGCGAATGTCCATGTGCGTCGGTAGTCATCAAAAGGATCCCATAGCTCTTTTGCCCCCTTATAGTGCAAAAAAGCCAAATACAGTTTGCTCATTCGCATGTACTACAAATTTTAGTTGTGTTAACACCCACACAAGTGACAGTAGACACATTTTAGGAAAGGTCTTGTTTCGTCCGTGTCAGTGTTTAACAGGGTCGAGATATTTCCGCGTCCAGTGCAGACACGGTAAGCGTTTAACAAGGTCGAGATATTTCCGCGTCCAGTGCAGACTCGGTAAGCTTTTAACATAGTTTCATTATATTCAATTAAATATACGAAAAGACGCATAGTCCATAGTAAGTACAACACTGCACTCTTGTTCACATATTATAATTATAATATCTGTGGACTTGTCACATTACGTTAGGCTTTTTGCGTTTTTTTTTTGACGCGGGGAAACATATTTATACATATATAGTACGCACTATGAATGCCATTACATCCTCCTATGTAGCAGAGCACTACCTCTTCCTTAAATTTACTAAGTAAGAATTTTAGTTAGACTAGGAAATAATATTATACGTACCTCTATTTTCTTTATAAAAAGTCCCCAAAATCAGACTTTCTTTGTGTGATCGTATTTCGATCACTCAAAATATATTGAACGGATTATTATGCGGTTTTTAACAACAAATTGAGCGATTCCCGAGGAAGTTTGTGTTTAATCTGTCAAACAAAGTAGCAAACCGTTAATCACGGGCGAAGCTGGGGCGGACCACTAGTAATGTTTTAAAATACGAATGTCATTGTAAGTCTGTGACGTCCTCAAAGCCATATCGCCGAACCGATTGTGATTAAGTTCTACATAAAGATACCAGGGCTGGTTGATAACCGGCCGAAACGACGAACTTAAAAAAAAGATAGGTAAACAAATTTTTTTACACTATATTCTATCATCTTTTCGAAAATAGGACTTTCTCTGCCGTAAAGTTTCTCAACAATGGAAAGAAACTAAATTCATGCGATGATAAAGTATTGCGTTTTGAAAAGAAAACAGCAACTCAGACTAAATTCAAGCTAGATAGTGTTTTAGGTAATACTGCTCCTGCATTGAGTACAATTTACACCTGGGTAACTGATTTTATACAGAGCTGCGAACACGCCAACAGGTCTGGCCGTCCAAATGAAGTCACGAATCCCGACTTGATCAGAAAGACCCAAAAATCGTTTTGAATGATCGGCGCTTAAAGTTTCGGAAGATAGCAGAGATGGTAAGCATTTCCTTTGAACGCGTTTTTAACATTTAACACAAACATTTGCGACTCAAAAGGCTTTGCGCGCGACGGGTGCCGCGTTTGCTCACTGGTAACCAAAAACAACGTCGAGTGGCCGATTCGTCGGAGTGTTTGACGCTGTTTAAACGTGATACTAACGAGTTTTTGCGGCGTTATGTGACAGTAGATGAAAAATGTATACACCACTATACTCCTGACACAAAAGAACAATCTAAGCGGTGGACTGAAGAATGCAAAGACGGTTTAGTCGGCCGGCAAAGGGACGGCGTCTGTTTTTCGGGATGCTGGAAGCATTATTTCAGTGGATTATTTGCAAAAAAGATAAACAGTAAATGGAGAGTATTATGTGAGCTAGCTGCAAAAATTTTGTGAAGAAATCCGAAAGAAACGGCCTCATTCAACCATAAAGAAAGTTTCATTCCACCACGACAATGCACCTGTGCACTCGTCAAGGGTTGCAGTTGCCAAACTCCATGAATTACGGTTCGAATTGTTACCCCATCCCCCCTATTCCCCAGATCCGGCCCCATGCGACTTCCAATCATTCACAAATCACAAGCAATGGTTAGGTGGATGAAGACTTATAAATTAAACAAATAGATTAAAGTTTTTCTTTGTCGTTTCGGATATTTATTAATCACCCCTCGTAGTTGAGATATTTGGGATGAACACACTTTTTTCACCCATTTTGTAATTATCAGCTCATATTCCGAATGTCTGCGGATGAAGTCGCGGATAATAGCCAGTACAACGGTCACATTATCCGTAGACCTCGCTGGAATGTGAAGCCCCTCCCTGTTCCCCTTGATCTCCCCTCACCCCGTTGCGCCAGCACGTCGGCCCGCTGTATATCATAGCCGGGGTATAATTTGTATCATTCATTCCAGGCGTATTTTAAACACATATTACACCAGATAAAGAAAGTGAATTGGAAAGTGGCTCTGACGTAAACATTTCATTTTACTATCAGCGCTCAGCAGTTCTCAGTTTTGTTTATGATTCGATTCAAACTTCAAGCTTTACTGCAATCATGATGCGATACCTCGTCACGGTAGCAACCTGAAATAAAGTTATATAATATGTTAACATCATTATCAGCCCTTAGCGGTCCAATGCTGGACATAGGCCTCTTTCAATGCACGTCAAGACGAGCGATCTCCTGCTACTTTAAGAGATCGTCTTCCCACCGGTGAACGGTCGACTAATACTTCGTTTTCCTAAACGCGGTCTCCACTCCAAAACCTCACTGGCCCATCTGCCATCTGTTATTTTAGGCACCATTACAATATGCATTTATCAATAAATGTTAAAATTTTAGGTAAGTATATTTTATATATTTGTTTGATCCAACTCATCTTAGTCATCATCATCGACACCCTTATTATTGTATATATAGACTAGCGATCCGTCCCGGCTTCGGCCGTGAATAAATTGATATCTTAACAACAACTTTTGGGTGAAAACTGCAAGTCCATTCAGTAAATTTTGCGATGGATAAGCTTTTGGGGACATTGTTTTATAATATAAATAGATATTTTTATAGCATAAGGGGGTAAACGAGCAATACTTGCCTTTAAAATGACGGCCATACTTACATGATAATATACAGAATCATTTCCATCTCTCCTTCCAGTGGGCCACAAAAGTACAAACTGCTAAACGGTGGTTTCTTGTGAGCGAGACATGAAGTTGTGCCGCCCTAATACGGCTGCAATGGAGACCTCGTTATACTTGTTAGTCTATTATATGAGGCGTAAACACGCGTAGATCAATAATCGAGCGAACATAACGTCAGCGTAACGCTTTACATGCGATCCGATGATCGCGATACAGTGAATCCAACACCAGTTACCCCAGACTTTAATTAGCGTTGGTCGGTAGTCTGTGGTTTTGATTGCTTTTTGTCCCTCTGTATCAAAAACATGCCTTTCGGAGTGTTACTATTAGTAATGCAAAATTCTGACCGGAAACGTTATTTTTAAAGAGTGGGTCCATAATAACTATAATGATAATAGGATCTATACATCTCATATTGTGTGTGTCTGTAGTAAATAAATACACACTACTGTTTGAATACTGGAGGAAATTCCACCATGGAACAGGTAGCTTTGTACAATTATTTTATGAAATCGAATTTGTTATCTGTGCATTTTGTGTTTTTACTATTAAAATAAACGAAAAAAGATGATCAGCGACTTGTTTTGCTGACTGTACAAGGACCACGCACAGACATAAGCAGTATCTTCAGTTATTCTATATCTGTTCTGTATTCAATCAATTTTTATGGACTTAAACGTCCATAGAAATATTGATGAATTTTAAGAAAGCAGACGTATATCATTAAATGGAAAGTGAATTGTGTTAACATAAAAATGTTTATCAATAAAACTAGCTGGAACACTTTCAAACTCACATCTTATGCTTAGCTTGTTGATTTTCATATGAATATTGTGACTTCCATTAAATAATTATTAAAGTCATGTTTATTATTTCAAAATTTCCATTTTCTGTGATTCAACAATTTGTGGTCAATGTGCAATGCTGCAATATTTTTATTCCTCCACTACGACGCGTGGTTAATAATTGTATGTACCTTTAGCGCGCTGCGTGGCCTCAGTTTTTACGTAAATGATTTTCGTTCTCAATTATTATGGTAATTTAGAAGACTGATGTTTTTATAGTAAAGGCAAATAAGCAGCATTTTCACGACTACGCCCATATACATCCTCGTTATTTCTGCGTCACCCACCTTTCCTTCTCGTCCATCCCAAAGTCGCACGAAACTATGCGACATGTAGATAAAAAAAAAATTGTCAAACGATATAATTCAGAAAGTAGCTATGCATCTTTTTTATTTCCTCTGTTATAAAAATTCAAAATTTAACACCTTTTACATTTCATTTCATTATTTTCTCCGTCTGCTTCGTTCCAAAACTTTTAAACTTTCGCGATCTATGACTGATATATGATCGCGAAATTTCTCATAAAGTTTCCATTCATTCAAATAGAGACCATTCATTTTGTGGCTATATCTATAGATATGTTTTCAATTCTTATAGATTTGAGGGATTTGACATTGTTACTTATAATTTGATCTAACAAACCATCGTATGAAATGCAAAAGCCCCATATACGTGCAGTGGCGGGTATCGACATGAAAAATGCAGGAGAGGGATATGACGAAAATTTTGGATATATTAGATATAATATTAGTATAGATCGTGTATAATAAAACGCTAAGACTATATTTCAAGCTTTTTGCTTTATTTTTATACACGGACACAACGCAATTTGATAATAATATCTGTGGACTTATCGCACCACGTTAGCCTAACACCGTGCTAAGTACCGTAAGGACTTGTGTTACAGGTAATAGACAACGGACAATATCTTTAATATTGTCATAAATTAAAGAAATTGTATATATATAGAAATACATATAATACGTAGATAAACATCCATGACCCAGGCGAGATTTGGACCCGCGACCTCTGGCGTAACACGCGGTCTAACCGCCACGTTACCAACTGAGCCAGCCGGTCTTCAAATTGTGCATCTGTCGTAAAGTGAATTGTGTATCTGTCGTAAAGTGATTTGTTTTTTTTTTCGGATCTGAACTTGTGCTGTGGAAGGTAGCTTCCAGAATTCCAATACAGCGTCATCGGATTGCAATGAGTGTTCGTCTATTGACAATCTAGTCTAGCTTTGCGATCACGCAGATGGGAGAGATGTACCCGGATGGAGAGAGAGTTTGTGTTTGTGATAGCTTCCGTGATGACGTGTAGGGTCTCAGGAATGGGCCAAACCTTCAGTAATGAGAATATGATTGGTAGAAGAAGTATTGGCAAATTTTAGAATTATTTTCATGGCCAGAGGTAGCGAGAGGTCCCTCCTCCCCTGACTGTGACGTTGTAAGCACTCGCGGTAGCTAAAATGGCCCGCGGCACTGACGTGAACGTTTGGCTCATGGATGGGTCATCATCACACACGACCGTGTGAACCGCCACTCCTTTTATCCCCAGACGGGTGAAAACAAGAGAGATTAGTGAGTTGTGCGAAATTAGACTTAGTGTTAGTAATAATAATAGTTATCTAGCTTTATTATTTAGTAGCCGGTCCGGGATGGATGCGATTAGCAGGCGATCGGTCAGTAGGTCATTAAAGAGGCCCAGC
Organism: Eumaeus atala; assembly: GCA_017140195.1. NCBI lineage: Eukaryota > Metazoa > Arthropoda > Insecta > Lepidoptera > Lycaenidae > Eumaeus > Eumaeus atala. The sequence goes on along the minus strand of JAFELO010000414.1, from coordinate 765,185 downwards.
AGTGGACCGATAAGAGCTGGTAATGATAATGATCTAGTTTCATTTACAATGCCACGGTATAACTACACCGCGTCAGCTTCGGAGTTTATGTTTTATTTGTGTGGACAAATTTTGAGATTGAGTGGATAAACATATAGGTGATAAGTTTATCCACTCAATCTCTTCTTTCTTTACTTGACTAAAATGATAGTAATTAGGAAATAAGAAATATTTAGTCCCGAGTGATTCGATGGTATTGTTCTCATCCTGATTATGACTTGTGACTCGCCTCACCGTGGTTCAAGCCTTGTCGTATCGGTGGGTCCCATCAGCCTGAATCCAGACGCCTTTGGAGAAACCAATCGAGCCGAGGGGGCCACTCTTAGTACCTCTTTCATATGAAGGGGCAATAAAGAGCATGAGAAGGAGGCGCTTTTGCGCACGGAGAATAAGTTGAGGATGCGAACCTTTTCTTTACAGCATAAGGGGGCATACGAGAAATCGGAGCCTTTTGATGACTACCGACGCCCATGGAAATTCGCATGATTGTTACGCAGATGCGTTGCCCTCCTATCATCCGCCCCAGAATCGTCAACCACAGACCGCACGGAACGCGACAGCGACGCTGTCACTTTACGTCGGTATCAATTGAGCGAGAGGTACCACCCCGGTCGTGACGGCCCAATTCCGTGGCATAAGAGGATGTAGTGTCATACACCATGCTTTGCATTACCTCCTCCTATGCAGCATGGCACTGCCTCGTCCTAGAAGCTCACCATATTGTACTGTCCCGAAGTTTATGTGGTTTCCCTGTGGTGCGGGCAACCCTTCTGTGTACGTGAATTGGTTTCCCTTGGGGACTGGCTAGCCGTCGAGGTCACCTGATGGTTTGTTGCACTTCACCAATGTCGGCACTGGTGGCACTTGCGGTGTTGTAACGGACGTTCGGCACTATAATGTACCGCGAGGCCCACAATCCACTGGAACCATTTTCTCAAAGTAAGTAATATCTTGCATGCATACATTTTTTGTTGGATCGCTGTATGTAGATTCCGTTAACAATCTTATTCATTCCTTTTCTCATCTGTTTCGATGTTAAAAAGTAGTAAAAGTAGTTAATTATGGTCGAGAAAGGCGATCCTTCATTGCTCTTCAGTGTCTTAAGCCGCATCGTTATGTTCCATGAATTAACAAATCGCGCTGTAGGTTTTAATCCGTTTTTAATTGTGAATGAACGGTAAGTTATCTAGTCTTTTCTTATTTTCCTCAGTGCGGCGTGTGTGTGTCAAACTAGGTTACGCCTGGCTCAGTGCATGGAATCCACCATTGTTCAAGCCTTGTCGTAACGGTGGGACTCAGTAGACTGGGGTGAACCAAGACACCTTGGGCGAAGCCGATAGAACCGAGGAGGCGGATACACTTTATACCCCTCTTATAAGAAGAGAAGACTAAGGAGCAGGGGGAAGATCCACTCTATGCATCCCTATTATAAGAAGAGGGGACTAAACAGCGGGACTAGGCGCTTGTTGGCACGGGACAATGGGAACCTCACCCCATTGCACAGACACAAAGTTGGTGGGGTTGTCCTGTGGTATGGGGCAACCCTCCTGTAGAGAAGGCGTCGGACCCTTAGGGGACTGGCAAAGCCCCGATGCATCCTCCAGGATGCCCTGATGATTTGTTGTGCCTCTCAAAAGGCAGCACTGATGGCGCTCGCGGTGGTTTTTGCGAGTCAGTATAGTGTGCCGCGAGCCCCACACAACCCTGCACCTCACCCAGGACCAGTGAAGGCGCGTAAATGCGTTTCCCCGCGTCAAAACCAAAATAGGTATCTGGTACTAGGTGACGCTGTCACGCAACAGTTTTATTAAGGATTTTAGGGAAAACCGGCCTCTTATAGGATCACTTTGTTGTCTGTCTGTCAGTCGGCATGTCTGTTTCGCTCACGACACATGTGTCGGGATCAAGCTAAAATTTAAGCCTAATACTGAGGGCCGCAACCTCTTGGGGCGCAGAAAATACACAGTAACCTGTATTCCTAAAGGTGTACGTATGAAGTCTATTTACTTAAATCGACAGTGTAATTAAAGGTGTGAAACAATCTCAACGTAAGTCGCATGACTGCACAAATTATTGTCAACCAGCTGCCCCGACAGAAGTTGTTCTGTCATAAATTATTTTTTATTATCAGATGTAGTACATACTTATTACAATTTATGTTCTTACACCACCACCCTATCAATGGTGTACAATAGGAGATAAAATTTAAATAAAAACAATCTTTATTAATATATTTCATTAAATGATTATGTATAATTATAGACTGTTCATTATTGTCTTTAAAATATTCATCGACCCAATCAAGATGAAATGAATGTTTAAATGTTTTTTTTTTTTTTCAAATAAATAGATTGTTTTTAATTTATTTCGTATTATACTTTTTAATTTATTTCGTAAATGATCATAGTTTTTTATTGCCATACAATATGATTTTTTATTGAAATAAACTGAATTTGTGTTCATTTTAACGTGTAACGTTTACGAGGCCGATATTAATTTTTTTTTTTGTATTCTTGTATATCAATGATTTTTTCGCCATGTTTTCTAAAATATCTACGCCAAGCCGGGATAGACTGCTCATTAAGCATTTCATGATTAATAAGAAGTCTATCCCGGCATTCAAACATTCCAGATCAACGCCAAGTATCGTAAGGCTTAATTTACCGTATTGTACCTCAATGCCACATAATTGTGGACAACCACAAATGTATGCATAATTTAATTACCTAATTTTAACCTGCACAAATCAATTCTGAAATTTCAGACCATCATGTGACATGAATTTCAATAAGATCCTTTCACGCGTCCCTGTATAAAATGTGTTTTTGACGCACATACAGACAGACGGACAACAAAGTGATAGAGATCATACATGGATTCCGTTTTCCGTTTGACATAGGGTACTCTAAAGATAAGGTAAAGTGTCAGTAAGCCAATTATAGTGAGTTTTAACCAGGTACAACAGATCGTAAATTATGTACAAAAGCACCATTCTGCCGCGAAGAAAAGCGGGTCATACAGCAACAGCACATAACGGACGCACAAAAATGTCACCCTTGCGCTTCGCAGGTGCGGCTGTAGTGAAAGTGTAAACGAACTAGCGGCAGCTGTTCGCAGGTGCATGATAAACGTCAGGCAAACATACGCGCCCCTTTGATTAAGAGCTTGAATGGTTGTTGGCTTAGAAATGGTGAATGGTGTTTATTTTATAGCAAACAAGATCATGACCATAAATATCCGCATTAGAGGTTATGTATATGCGTTGCCCTTGTACACCCTCGTATATCTTGTAAGAGGTAGTGCCATGCTGCATTGCATCTGAATCGGGCCGGCACGATCGGGGAGGTACCTCCCGCTCATTTGATGCCGCCGTAAAGTGACATCTACAGTGTCACGTTTTGCTGTTCGTAATTAGCCGGTGGCCCATTGGCAGGGTGCAGGTGAAAAGAAGGGCAACGCATCGGCATAGTAATTACGCTGATGTTCATAGGCGTTGGTAGTCGTAGAAGGGCCTGATTTCACGTTTGTCCCCCATACTATAAAAAACCCTGTTTTTCCCAATGGGCCACCTGAATCCTCAGAAATGACAAGGTACTACCAACACTTGAGAGAGTGGACGTCTTCTGGCTGATGAGGAGTCCAGTTCTGTGTAAGTGGGAGGCACGATCGAGGCGGTAGGTACTCGTATCACGAGAGGTGATGGCCCAATATGGCTGCATGTTTTTTTAGCCTGTAGGAAGGGAATCGAGAAATAGACGTGCTCATAACAAATTGGCATGCTGATGCATTGCCCTCCTTTCCTACTCCTCTCCCATATTGTTTAGCAATTGCCTCTTGGCACTATGCATATATTAAAAAAAATTGGTGCAAATACCAGAGCCTTAACTTGGTTGCTGATTATGGCCATCTTAGACAAGCTCAGGGTCACTCATCGTTCCACGATATTTGTTCCGAAATTTGAAGATCCTCATATGAACCAAGGAAACGGATACAGCTCATAATTTCAGCTAAAGTGGCAACGGGCAGACCACAGCGGTAGCCAAACAGGTAACTTCCGAACTTTATTGGCTGAGTTCAACCTCAATGAGTAGAAAGATCACCTGCCCGGTGAATGCACGTGGAACTTGGCGCTTGGCGCTTGGCTTGGCGTGACCTTTAGCGCTCTTTGGGGAGGCCTATGTCGAGCAGTGGGCTTCCTCCAGCTGATGTCAAGGTATACCAAAACGGAGCTATTTTAAGGTGACGCCCATGAACACCCACATAATTAATATGCCCATAGGTACCCTGCTTTCCTCCTCTCCTCTAATAGGCCACCGTCTACTTATAAACCGCACGAAACGCACCGGTACCGTCTCAATTCTAATGCTGCTACTGCTCGCGTGCTCGCAGGAACTACAAATAATCATCCAGCTAATGGTGAGTTCTGTCGCCTACCCTATATTGTTGTCACCATCGGCTTGTCCCTTACAATCATCATCAGCGACAATAATATCAACAGCAACTTTACCATCATCAACTATATCACCATAACAATAATCATAACCATATAAAACAACAACAGAACAACAACGGTAGCAACAACAACAAGAACAGCAACAACCTCATAGCCATCTCGTTAACTTCATCATTATCATTGTTGTAACGACAAATTATCCTACCTATTCAGTTAATGAAATGATTACCCTTAAATCTGTTCAAAGGGGTGCCAACATATTTAACATACACAGCTAGGGACCAGATCCTCAAACTTTCTAATAAATTAACCGCACTCGCGTAAATCCATCTGGTTCGGAGTAGACCCCCCATACATAAACGTGCACAGCTTGTACTGCATTTTATATGTGTTTTGGGGTTCAAAAAATAAAGATAAACTAGCAGAATAATCTAGAAATTTAATTATGACCGGATCCACATACCAGATCATTATCACACTCCAAATAATAATGTTCTAAACTTTGAAGCTTAAACTTAGAATTCAATTTAAAACGAAGTGCATAAAATTTTTCTAAGTTTGAATTTAAATAAGCATTTACAAGAAATAATATTTTTTATAAAATTTTGTTAACCTACATTTAATCTCTTTTAAATGCCTAATTTTAAATTAAGAATCGATCAAATCGTATTAAATCACGAAGCTATACAAGAAATAAATCACAAAACAAAATATACGATATAAAAGATGACGAGCATTAAAAAAAAGAGGGAAAGTGAACAAAAACTTACCTTTCGTGTCAATCGGCATCCGAACCCCGTTCGTGGTTCGTGCAGTCGCCAGTACACAAGTAGCACACACTCGCGCAGAGAGCTCACTGGCCCGCCGAGATGTGGCCAGAGAGAGGGACCCGTGAAAGATGGAGGGACGCGCCAAATGTCGATATCGATATTTTATCTACTAGCATTTAAAATTGGAATAAATCTATAATTCCAATTTTAAACTCGCTGGCATCTTTATCCCGAGATGTAACCCGAAAGGACTCATCGAGGACGAGGGGAAGTGGTTTGAACTTTATTTACTCGTTGGCTCGATGAGCCAGGGAAGTAAGTAAATGGAGGGATATATCTATGCAAGATGAAGGGACACGTAAAAATTCGATATCAATATATTATTGACTAATATTTAAAAGTGGAATAAATTCACACACCGGCTTTTTATTACGAGATGTAGCACGTAGGATCTCTTTGAGAAAGATAAAGGGACACGAGATAAGTCGGTTTGTATCATCATATTGACGCACTGATCCGGAGATGTGTGGGATGTCGCTGTGGAGGATGGAGGGACGTGAGGTATTTTTTAAAATTGTTTACTAACATCACCCCGCGGTTTCAACTGCATAGCTCCGATCCCATTAACCGTAGAGTCATTATAGGTTGTAGAATTTTTTTTTCAATTTGATCCAGCAGTTACTAAGATTAGCGCGTTCAAAGAAACGATTCAATGAAACAATCAAAATAACAAGCAAACTCTTCAGCTGTGTATTCTGAGTATAGATAATATGGTTTATTTCGATATTTCGTTGTGCAATTAAATTAAACATTTTAACATTAAATTAATTGACATCCACATTAAGCATGCCATCGCCTTTGTTAGACGTAACGAATATTACAAATTATTGCCATGACTTTTAAGAATAGCTCGTTGCAATTTTATTCATTACAACCAGGTGTTTAGTATAAAACAAAAGCAAAGAAACGTGGCTCCAAATCGTAAGGAGCACACCCTAGGTTTATGAGATTAACTAAATAATTATTATAAATTAAAAAGTATTTTCAATAACTTTGCGACATTATTACCTTTGACACCTCCATCCTTCTCAACTGAACACGACAGCGCACTTGACCTGATGATGACAAGTCGACACCGGTCGAAAATGTAAATTGAAATTAAATAATTGTGGAAAAAGCATATAAATTTTATTTACTCATTCATGTGTTAACATGAATTTCCATCAAAAAGTGACAATACATTCAATCAGTTATAAATATTTTCACGCAATTCAAACACGGGTGTAACAGCCGGGCGTACCGTAGTTGTTTGGTTCACATAAAATCCAACAGGATGGTTCGAGTAAAGAACACGATGAGCCTGTATTCCCATGCGATGCTTCTTAGTATCAACGTGATCATACCATGAGACGCTCGTTTCAATTTCCATTTATCGATATCGATACTTATATTTCTTGCGAGCGATTTGCCAAACCGTATTCAAGAGCAAGGCAAGGATCTAGGTCTTTGACCGCAAACTATAGTCAGTGACACCGATCGCTTAAACTGTGGTTAACATTTCACACTTCCAATGATATATAGGCGGCTAAACAGGGAATTCCATGCTAGTTAAACGTATTTCTCTTTTTAAATATAAGGACGAAGGGATAAACATGTATTTTCCTAAGTTTTCTTACCAAGATTAAATTAACACACTGTGACGCTGAAAGCCTTTTATTTTAGATTTATTAAATTAAAATTCTGTAAGCTTTAACGAGTTCCAAATCTATTAATAATTTAGTCCGTCGATTAAAATATTTATGAGATCATTTATAATTTCGGTTTTTATTATTTTGGCACATTCTATATACTGATATGATAAATGAGATTTTATTATGGAACAAATATTTGCAATTTCCACCCTTGTTCACACAGCTCTCTTGTAAATGACCGAAACACGAGAATTATACAATATCGTAAAAGGGTCTTTCAAAATTTCTACATAACTCCAGCGTCACTGCCATAGGCACAGACCTAATCCTAGCATGGCTGGTAAACAAGCTCAGATAAATAACCAGCCAATGTAGTTTTACTAACTTACCCACGCCCACAAACATTCGTACTAGTAGTTATGCACAAGTTGCCTTAGCCACTTTCACCTTCCTTATCGTCCACCCGGACTCTCACAAGCCATACAAAACAACAACGTTAGCATGATTGTATGCCGTTGGGTTAACTCGAGTTTACCGTTGCAGTGCAATTTGGCCTTTTCTCTAACACTTGGGAGTCTACCGCAAATCGTCAGTAAGCGTTCGCGGTCATTTGAGCGAACTAGAAAGGTGAGCCTTTATCTCACAATTAGTGTAAACTACGGCCATATAACACGTAACGCACTCGTGGTATCCGACTACCGGTCATGCGTTTACGACTTTTACGACAAACAAAATAGTTAATCAACTGGCTGGTTAAAATTTATGAAAATATAACTATTTATAATTACTTATGAATCATTATATTTTCACAAGGCACGTTCCAATTTTAAATTGCGCAACAATTTTTGCGCCCTGTTTTAAAATTGTCGTAACCTATTTAAAAACGGATCTACGGAGAGAACATTTTCTTGTTATTATTTTTTATGATATCGAATGTCATCTGAAACCAGATCAATCATACTTTATACCGACTTTGTGTATGGTTCGCATGACGAATACAAGTGATTTTGTGAGACGAAGAAAGAAGTGGTCGCCCTTTATCAGCTGTTACGGAAGGAACGTGCTAACAGAGGGAACGTTATCTGTAGGTTCAGCACGTAATGCACATAGAGAAGCGCTATAATAAAACAGCTGGAATAGCTTCACGCTGGATGCCGGAAAACCTCACAGAGGCACAAGACGGGCCTGGGTAAAGTAATGCCGTGACATGACATTTCATACAAAATTTCTTAAATTCACAAAAAAATGTTAAATATATTTCCGTTGTCTGGTACCTGTGACACAAGGCCTTACGGTACTTAGCACAGGCCTAGGCTAGCGTGGTCTGATACGTCCACAGATATTATTATGATAGAAAAATTCGATGCAGAGAATAATGTCTTGACATTATTACTGGTGGTAGAGGGTCCTGGATTTCTAAATACAATCCAGAAATCGAAGCGGCAGTCGACGTGAAAGTGAAGCCAACTAGAATCGCGGGGAAGATTTTATTTGATCGCTAACCATTAAAACATGACTAGTTTCTTGGTGTTAATTATTTTAAAAGATTAACTCTGAATGCTCAATGCTTTACTACCAAATGCCTAATACAATAAAACTACTTTTACGCATTTTATCGCTTATTTAATTACTTAATTACACCAGAGTTTCAGAAGCTCTACACGAACCATGACCACGGGTGATAGAAATGAGTTACACCAGAGTTATTAAAATTAACCGAAGAAGTATAATATTTAGTTCCTATTAACGTATGACGTCCTTATTATATCTTGCTGCCTTGAGGTGCTCTTTAGTTTATGATTTGATTACGGTTATCGCTGGGTCCCTGTGTAAACAGAGGGACCCAGCGATAACCGTAATCAAATTAATTTTAATAGCCTCACGGATCATAATTGGAATGTATCGATATTCTCTAGTAATTTACTCTTTATCGAATATAATGAAGTGGCGGGGCCAACTTCAGCATGCCACAAAATGTTCTCTAATCTAGATCTTTTAATTTGGCCTATATGTATGAGAGAGCCCACAAACACAACCAAGCTTGTACACGCCTGCATCTCGTGGAGGGATATCGCATTTCACTGATGGTTAGATCTGGTTACACACATGAATTTTTTGTGGCTTAAAATAAGTTTTTATCGAAGCTCACACACGAATATGACCAATTTTGTAAGTGCCCCTTTTATATATGGTAATATTGCAAGTAAGCGCTCGACGCTTCTGTGGAGCAGACGGGATAGATAATTATATAGACCGCGATAAAATCCGTAAAGGTAGTTTTATTATAATGAGTGACATTCGTGTAAGCTGAAGACATCAATACCAAGAATATTTTTAGTTGTTAGCAACAAGCGACCAGGCTCAGGACTCGGCTGGTTATTGCTTCACCACGACAACGTGCCCGCGCATCTGATCAAATTCTTGGTTCACCCTCCTGGACCCCTGACCTGGCATCGTGTGACTTCCTCTTATAACTTAAAATAAAAAACCTGCTCGAAGGTTTATTTCGAGAAAGTATTACAAGCGTTGTTAGAGTACTGTAAATGAGTTGTCCGCAGGGGAATGGAAAAAGTGTTCCCAAAACTGCTTTAAACACATGAAATTTTGAATTGAGGCTAGTAGACAATACTTTGCATAGACTTAATAACATATTTCTCTATCAAACAATTTTCTATTACTTCTTTTAATCGTTACCTAAATTGGATATTTGTCGAGCTAACAACGTCGCAAAATAATCAATACGGGATTTAAAAATTGCATATTTTATTACTTAATTTAAAAATAGATTAGAATCATTATTTACTAAAATAGTCTGAGTTCTCAACTACTTCGATTAACTTTTTTGGTATATCTTAAGTATAAATGTAAAATTTTTATTATTAAAATAATAAGAATTCGCGTATTTACAACATGTTTGCATGTCAAATGCCAGCTATGTTGAAGGGTGCGAAGGAGTTCTTTTAAATTAATTTCGTCTAAAAAGACAAGTCGCTGATCAAAACCTCAGCTAAACTAGGTAAAACCTAATTTGGCAGTCTCTTCTATGCCGAGCCGTTGGAATCGATTCGAAATTCGTCAATTATCTGATACTAGCAGTCCATCCCGGTTTCGCACGGATGTGTCACAAAATATGGCCAATATTCACTGATTGACAAAAAATATAAATATTAATGTCCGCATTGTAAACATTACACGTTACAATGACAACAAATACGTGGTCAATAACTTCTACAGCTAAATTAGGATTTACTTTGATTTTCTTTTCGCATTTTAGCTACATTATCGAAGCTTCCATAACGATCTATAGCGTTTTAGATAATATTATATAGCCTATGTTCAACTGCGATAATATAGGACCCTAATGGTAAAATAATTTTCCAAAGCCGTCCAGTAGTTACGGAGTCTATTTAATGCAAACAAACAAACAACCAATCAAAATGTTTCCCCTTAATATAATATTAGTATAGATTTATAGACTATAATTGAGACCGGTGAAACAGGTATACAATGAGAAATTTATGTACAAAATGTTGTGTACGGTGACTTTAAATTCTATTATACTCAAATGAATGTGCATTTGCCGTTCTCCTTGCCTACCCTTGTTAGACTGAAAGAACTGGCGGTAAGTGCTGTTATCATACTCAAACAAAAAAAGTACCTTCACGCCAGTTATCCCCGAAGAGGTAGGCAGAGGTGTGCGAGTACATCCACAACTCGTAAGTCCAGTAGATGTACTAGAACGCTATATACTGCAAGTTAGCGTCTGAAGATACGAGGAGCTAAAAATTCAGCCTGAAGAATACTGTAACACTTACAGATAATCACTGAGAACTCTTTGCTCTAACCTACCTTCACATAGGTCGATAAGACTCACACAATACCTCAATAAACAACCCATGTGGGTTAACCAGTCCACAGCTGTATGCGCAACCTGCATCCAAGTTGATTCTTGTGGTTAATCTAATTCTATGGTATATTTACCATCGATATATGCAGCTGTAACATTTACGCTTGTTTAGGGTTATTATTCTGATGAGAATGTTTAGTTAAAGGCAACTCTGTGGTGTAACGGTGCGGGTGTCGCCTGTTAAAACCGTTAGCCGCGTGGGGTCCTGGGTTCGATCCCCAGGTCGGGCAACTATTATTAAATGTTTCTCAGATTATTCTGAGCATGCATTATATTGTCCGGGATTGCGATGTGCCCGACGTGGCCATAGGCTTGCCGCATATGACATCATGGGCCTCAGTATCTTTTTTTTTGACGCGGGGAAACGCATTTACGCGCCTTCACTGGCCCTGGCTGGGGTCCAGTGGTGTGTGGGGCTCGCGGCACATTATTGTGCCGAATACCCACAAAAACCACCGCGAGTGCTATCAGTGCCGCCTTTGGTGAGGTGTCCCGGAACAGCAAATCATCAGGGCACCTCGATGGCTAGTCAGCCCCCTAAGGGACCGACGCCACCTCCACAGATGGGGTTGTCCGCACCACAGGACAACCCCACCAACTTTGGGACAGTGCAATGGGGCGAGGTTCCCATTATCGCTCCTTGCCCCGTACCCAATAGCATCACCTCATTGTTTTTTCACATTTGTCCCCTCTTCTTATAAGAGGGGTACAAAGAGCGCCTCCTCCTCCCGCTCTTTAGTCCCCTCTTCTTATAAGAGTGGTATAAAGAGCATACACCTCCTCTGTTCAATTAGCTTCGCCCAAGGTTTGTTTGATCACCCCAGCATACTGAGCCCCACCGCCGCGACAACGCTTGAACCATGGTGGGGATCGGCCTCAGTACCTTGGCTAATCGTGGGTGTGCTGGTATATGTACTGGACTTACGAGTTGTGGATGTACTAGCACACCTCTCCCTACCTCTTCGGGGATAACAGGCGTGAAGGTACTATCTTTAGTCTTTTCAACCAAACTCGGACAAAAATAATACCAATTCCTATTTTAATTAGTTCTAATAACAGGATTACAATATGAATGTTGAATCACCTTTTTTCTATCTAATGAATGTAATAAAACAGTGAAATTGTGTATGTACATTAGATAATTTTCAAAAACAAAAATAATGGGAACGGTAGTGGAGAAAAAATTTGAGGGCAAATAAATGTCTGTTTGTGCGCTCTAATGTCCGGAGGCAACGGTCGGATTAGAAGAAAACTTTCTTTATGGCAAAGGTAAGAAGTAAAAGTGTTGTAAGAAACATATAGCTTTTATATCCACACTAACGCACTCGGAAACGCTTGCTCTCTCTCTCTCTTGCCGGAAGGTGAGGGAGCGATAGTGTCGTCCCGCTTGCGCCTCAGCCCTCTCGTCCTTGTTCGGAACGCGGTCCGGAATCATTGTTATTCCGTACCGTGTTTAGAACCCGGACGAAGCCAACGAGCTTTTTGTATACATATAGTCTGGTATATAAGAGGAGACCTAGACCCAACAGGTCCGAAGCCGCACCGCGCGACACACTCCCCGACCTTTTTGAAGAAAGGTCTGGGCAGTGGACAGCGAGTCCGAAGGAGGACCTACCACCACCACGAAGAATGCCACGGAAGAAGGTGGAACGGGTGATCGTGAGGAGGCCCCTGTTCCCTTCTGAAGAGGAGAAGAAGGAGTTCCTCGCGGTGCTGGAGGAGCTACGCCCGCAGAAGCGCGCGGCGTCCTCGCCCGCCGAAGGACCTTCCAAGCTGGTCGCAGTGGAGGAGTCACACTCGACCGCCACCTCTACATCATCACAATCACCATCTCGGTCTGCACACGACCCGCCTGAATCACTGCATACGTCACTTGTGGCTCGCGAGTCGGAAATGGCTGGCCCAGCGGCGCCCGAGGAGGACTCGTCGACGCCGCCCGGAGTCGCCTCCGCCTCCGTTTCGACTGCTGTGTCTGCAGGGGACGTCGAGCCTGCCTTCTCCAGCGGATCGGTTGACGTGACGCGATATCGCAGCTTCGCCGCCGCTCTGGAGAGCCCCAAGAAGGTAACACCCAGGTGTGTCCCTACCCCCCATCCCCCATCCCCGCCTACCAGGGTCCGCAACCCCAGCGAGTCCCAGCCGCCGAGCAGACTAAAGGAGTACCCTACGATAGTTGTGGAGTTTTTGCCAGACTGGCAGAGGCATTTCCGCACCCTGCGTGACGTGCTGGGGCACGCACCCAACGCCCGGCCCTTTGGGAGGGGCATAAGTTTCCTGGCACAGTCGACGGAGAAGTTCCGGGCAGTCCAGGCCTTACTGACGTCCTTGGCTAAGGACAACCCGGCGGTGCAGTGGCACTGTTACTCCCCAGAAAGAGGACAGACACCGAATGCATCGCCGAGGAGCTCAGGAGCCTGGGCTTCCCGGTGCGCTTCGTCCGGCATATACCAGCGTGAGGCGGGAGACCCGACTGCCTGTACCACGCGCAGCTGGACCGCCTGAACAGCGAGGAGCTCACGCGCCTCTACGAGGTGAGAGAACTCCTCTGCATGAACGGAGTGGTCGTGGAGGGGTGGAAGGGCAGACAGGGACCGTCACAGTGTCACCGCTGTCAGCTCTTCGGACACTCCTCAACGAACTGCCACCGGGAAATTAGGTGCGTTCGCTGCGGTGGGGTCCATGCAGTCGGGGACTGCCCGCTGCCGAGAGGAGCCACCCCGACCTGCGCGAATTGCAAGGTCCCTCACACGGCCAATGACAGGAGGTGTAAGGCTTTCCTTAGGGAGGCCAGAGCCCGAGGCATGGTCACGCAAAATCCCTTCCCACCCAAGCCCGCTGTGCAGGGTGACCAGTTTACACTGGTCCCTCACGGCCGACACCGCGCCGCACCTGTGCCCGCGGTTCCGTTGCGGAGGGAGGGACAGGTCGAGTATGGCCCAGGCTCATCCCTTGCCGCCCCGGCCAACGACCCCAAACCCAGGCAGGTTAAGACGGCCAAGCCCAAAAGGAGGAGCACTCGTAAGAGGAAGCCCCAAGCTGAGGCCGTCCCAAGCTGCCACCCTCCGCAGCAGGAGACCACCGTGTCCGCAGT
>JAFELO010000414.1:722314-750996 GCA_017140195.1 Eumaeus atala | reverse complement strand
ATAGTCGTTCACATGGCGGGGGAGGAGCTCAGGATCTACGCGGCGTACAGATATCCCGGGAACAGTTTTAACCTAGGTGATGTCCACAACGTGCTGGGGAATGGCGGCCAGGTGTTGTTGGTCGGCGACCTGAACGTCAAGCATCCAGCTCGGGGATCGGCCATCACAAACAACGCTGGCTTCAGACTGCAGGAGGATTCGGAAGAGCGCGGCTACACGGTGCAAGGACCACCGTGTCCAACACACGTGCCTACGGATCCCCTGCGCACCCCGGACGTTCTGGACATCGCCCTACACCAGAACCTGAAGGCCACGGTCAACATCGAGGTCCTGTACGATCTCGACACTCAACACCTACCCATCCTCGTCACTCTTGATTCCGGAGCAATCCTTAGGGAAGGAGTGCGGACCAGAGAGAGGATCGACTGGGCCGTCTATCAGAATAGCCTAGTTGACTTCACCATCGCAGGGCAACTGTCTACTCCGGGCGAGGTGGAGGCCGCCGCTCGACTCTTCACGGAGAAAATCCGGGAGGCGCGGGCGGCGGCGACCACCGTCGTACCGGTGACAGCGCGCCGGCGGGGTGAGCTCCCCCCGAGCCTACTGGCGGACCTGCAGAGGAAACGCCAGATGAGGAAACTCTGGGCCCGTACCCGCTGTCCGAGGATCAAGGCACAACTTAATAAGCTGGCCGAGGAACTGTCTGCGAAGGTGAGGGAGTGTCGAGGAGCAGGCTGGGAGAGTATTCCATGCCAGCGAAAACGAAACCAGCCTGCACGCCCTAAACAGACATCTCACGAGGACAAAGACCACCATCACTCCACTTCTAGACACCACAGGCGCGAAACACTACGGAGCGCAGGCTCGCGCCGAGGTGCTCGCATCACATCTACACACGCAGTTTTCACCACACCCAGCGGCGCCGTCCTCCGCAGAGCATCACGAGCAGGTGGAGTGCTGCATTCGAGAGCTCCTTCAGAGCCCGACCCCGCCACTCAGCGGGAAGGATTACATTTCCCCCTCTGAGCTGCGGAAAGTCGCACTTCGCCTCTCGAGGCGCAAAGCTCCAGGCCCCGATGACATCCCCCCCACAGCGCTGGTGATGATGCCTAGGCGAGCAGCCGTGGCTCTCACCCAGATCGCAAATGGCAGTCTCCGGACGGTCCACTTTCCGGAGACCTGGAAAGAGGGGAGGGTCATCGTTCTGCCGAAGTCGGGCAAGCCCCGAAGCCTGCCTGGTAGCTACCGGCCGATAACGCTGCTGTCCCACATCGCCAAGTTGTTCGAGAGGCTTCTGCTTCGGAGGCTGAAGCTGTACATTCCCATAAGGGATGAACAGTTCGGCTTCCGGAGCGGCCACTCGACCACGTTGCAACTGACGCGGGTGATCCACCACTATATGGATATGGAGAAGGCCTTCGACAGGGTGTGGCACCCGGGACTCTTGTAGAAGTTGGTGGACGCCGGCGTCCCGCTGGAGTTTGTGAGACTAGTGGCGTCATTCTTGGAAGGTAGGACCTTCCGGGTAGCGGTGGAGCGGAGGCACTCCTCGGTGGAGGCCATATGTACCGGAGTGCCACAGAGCAATTGCCTATCCCCTTGC
Source organism: Eumaeus atala (assembly GCA_017140195.1). Lineage (NCBI taxonomy): Eukaryota > Metazoa > Arthropoda > Insecta > Lepidoptera > Lycaenidae > Eumaeus > Eumaeus atala. The sequence continues at coordinate 749,393 of JAFELO010000414.1, read as the reverse complement.
CTGTACGCGGCCTACACTAACGACATCCCCACACTCAACGATCCTTCGGGAGAGGGTGAGGTGGATGTCATGCTCGCGCTGTTCGCCGACGACAGCGCTTACGTAACCTCGTCCCGAAAGCCGGAGCTCGCAACTGGGCGCATGCAGCGCATGCTGGAGCGGTTGCCGGAGTGGCTCGACAGGTGGCGCATGTCCGTCAACGTGGATAAGACGACGGCGCTATATGTCAGCAAGAAGCGTTCCTAGCCGGGTCGGTCAAAGTTTAGAGGCCAGGATGTGTCTTGGGAATTCCCAGTCGTGTATCTCGGATGCAGTATCGACGCGCTGCGGATGGGCTCGCAGGTGGACCAAGCGGTCAACCAAGCGAGAACAGCCCGCGCTTTGCTGTGGCCGGTACTAGCGTCCGGACTTCCTACACGGACGAAGCTGGGGATTTACAAGACATATATCCGGTCACGCCTCACTTACGCCGCCCCGCATGGTAAGCGCTAACCTCCCAGGCCCAGCGGAAACGCCTGCAAGCCCAGCAAAATATATCCCTACGGGTCATCACGGGTGCCGGTCGCTACGTCCGCAATGATGTGATCGCGCGTGACTTGCGGATAGAGTCGCTGGATGAGTTTGTGGTTTGATTGTCGAGCGCTACGATCAATAGGGCAGACAATGGACCGCATGCATAAGTGACCTGGCACCGCTGCATGCGCGACCACCTGACGGGAGACCGTATCCGCGTGAACTAGTAGTGACTAGGGACTGCGTGTTCTGCGATCCGGACGAGGATCATACATGCGCACGCATGACACACCCAATCGCTACTCACCACAGCCACAACACACCACACAACACACAGGCCCTAAATGGGCCTACATTTCCCTGAGCCAAAAGCCAGGATGGCAAACCGCAATTTTATTGCGGCCCCGTTACCGAGGGGATAGTCGTCCCCTTGCGACCCAACCCGGGTTATGAGGTTCGCCTCGATGCCCGTAACCCCCCACAGTTTCTGTGGAGATGACCAGCAGTGATAGATTTTATATCTAAGAATAGATTTCACATTATACCTTAAAGGCCGACAACGAGTCAGTAGCACGCCTAGCCATGCAGACGTCTATGGGCGGAGGTAGTCACTACCCACCTGCTCATTTTGCCCCCTATCCCATAAAAAAAATGTGGTTGCACCCGAGTGGCTTTCGTTCCCTTGGAAATATCGGAATGAAATATACTCTAAGATCTATTTATAGAACTATCGAACATACACATAGAAATCGGTCGAGCGACCTTTGAGCAGCGAACCACAAACACCGTGGTTTTTATATCTAAGACTTATTTAGGAAATTTAAGAAAATATATAAACGCCTATCTAAAAATAAAAACTTTAATTCAAGAAAATCATTTGGAATGAAAAGATCATTACATTTTTTTTATTATTTTTAAACCGTCAGAGAATCCACCGTCAGAATTTTAAGAAAAAGAAACTTCATTAAAAACAATTAAAAACACCTGGGGACAATTTAGCTTTATAATAAACTAGAAAATAGTACCACAGTTTCAGACGCGGAGCTTTCGATTCTTCGAGTCATTTACATATTTCAACAACTGTATCAGGTCTTTTGGGATGAAATTTTCAAAAGTAAATCTTTCTTTGCGGATGTCTAGTACATGAACTAGCAAATTTCAGCTTGCTCCAGTTGTTGTGGTTGTGCGGCGATCGGGGAGTATCCCTCGCTTACTTGATACCGGCGTAAAGTGACAGCGACGCTGGCGCCTTTCGTGCGGCTTCTGAGTAGCCGGTGGCCCATTGAGGGGGGCGATGATAGGGCGGGACAACGCATCTGCATAACAATCATGCGGATGTCCATGGGCAAAAAATGCCGTGAGTCTTCAAAAGGCTCCGATTGCTCGTTTCCCTCTTTATGCCGTGGAAAAAAATTAATGTGCGGATGTATGTCAGTCATTCACGTGAAAATGTGAATAAACATTATACAGTTAGAGATTTCGAGTTTTGTACAACACAAAGAATGAAAATGTTAACATTTTCATAGAAAATCGGGAATAGTTGTATGGTTCACTTGGATATGCTGGGAAGGCTTTGGATTTTCATGGTTATAGGCGTGAAGACTTATTTCAGAAAGTAGATATTTCTTCAAATATCAGGCCTATTGTCCTACCTGACAATAATGCGAATGTCCGTGGCGTCGGTAGTCGCCAAAAGGCTCCGATTTATCGTTGTATTATTAAAAGGTACGCCACGCGGCGCAACTTTTTTCAAACAAATTGAAGCGATGTCTAGAGACGACACCACGCAAAGTAAGTGGTAGTGCCACGGTGCATTGTAGCCAAATTATGCCGGCACGACCGGGCTCTACCTCACGCTCGCGTGGTACACGGTCACATGGACAATGCATGCGCAACTGGGTTTACACCCAGTTGCGCATGCATTGTCTATTTACATAGGCGCCGGTATTCAGCAAATGGCTAAATGGCTCTGACTGCGCGGTTGTATATCTATGCTGTAATTTAAAAAAATACACACTGACAACTTGTACAGGATTTCATAAAAGGTCAGATTATATTTTAAAATTAGTCTTATCTTTCGATTCTATCCATATTTCCCCTTTAAAGAATTAAATTATTAAGCTCCTTATTTTATTAACTGTACAAGGATAAGGATGGGAAGGGAAGGCAGTATTTATATTAATAATAAAAAAGCGTTTCCGATACCGGGAATCGAACCCGAGCCTCCTGGGTGAGAGCCAGGTATCCTAGCCACTAGACCATATCGGATATACGTTGTAGTGTGAATTGCTGCTTCAAGCACTTCTTTACGAATTTATTTACATTCTTTGTGTTTATTGCTTACGTTTCGAGTCATAGATATTATATTATCTTTATCTATACATCTAAAGATAAGTTTGTACATAAAGTTTCTATTAAACCTTACATTATTCTTATAAAAATACTCTTTTGCTATCCCTTAATCGATTTAAGTTAAGTAGAAAATATTTCAAGAAACCTATTTAAGGCAATCAATTAGATGTACAATTTAAAACGTCATGACTCAAGCCTTTAATTGGAGGCAGAACAGTTGCAACATAGTTTGTACTTATTATCAGAGATGGCGCTTTTAATAAAAGCAATGATTTTGAGATTATATCAATGGATGCCTGACTGGGTGGCGCGATGAACTCCGAGCCAGTGAAAGGGGGAAATAATGGGGGAGGTCTCGCTTAACAATAAAAAAAAACCTCGCACTTACTAACTTTTTATCTCTTTATTTTCGAATACATATATGTTTATGTTATTTATAGCAATGATTTAAACTAAGAACGTTATGTGAATTATATATTAGGCACTTCTTGTAATATGTTATAATAAAATGGAATCCCACAAATCATTTAACTGTCAAAGATTTGTACTTTCACACAAATCTACTAAACGGATTAGGATAAAATTTGGCATATGTTATAATATTATTTCTGGCATATGTTAGAGTAAGTATATGTCGTAGGGGAGACCGAGGGGACGTGAAACAAATGTGATTTGTAATAACATCGATTTCTTGGAACTTGGAACAGTCAGCGAATTGCGAATTAGCAACGTTATTTTTTAACCTCTTGTATACGCCCGCTGACGTGTGTGTGTGTGTGTGTGTGTGTGTGTGTGTGTGTGTGTGTGTGTGTGTGTGTGTGTGTGTGTGTGTGTGTGTTTGTGTGTGTCTTTCGTCATTTTAATTAACTGATGAATCAAAACAAAAACTAATACAAAATTATTTTGTAATGGGAAATATTTATTTTAATAAATACTTTCAAACAATTCTCTATAGAGTGTATATTTAATTGGGACACATAGGGTTTAAAAAGTCTGATTGAAACTGAAAGTTTTATCATTTTTGAATTCTACAATCTGACCTCTATACTCATAGATATTAATGTAGTTTTTATTATGAAAAGCATATAAAAGGGCGCTCTGTTCTCCCTGGCTATCCCCTAAGGGAACTGGCGGGCGGGAAGATGTGTAGTAAAATGCATTTGAGAAGACGAAGATTTGGTCAACCATTCAACATGGTAGAAAGATTATCTCCGTGCAGCCAGGAGAACGGCAGTGGAACAACATGGACTGGAAATATCGATGATAAAGGTGAAGGTGGCCTATTAAGGTTGAGGAGAAAGGTGCATGGCAATAATGTAGATGCCCAAGGGTGCCGTTAGTCGTCAAAACGCTACTATTGTTCGTTGCCCCCATTGCAGAACTAATAAAAAAAGGAATTGGAAAATTAATTTAAAATAATTTTGGCTTTAAAATTTAATATCATTTTTTACGTGGAGTAATAAGCCATTATTTAATAAGTTATGAATTCTATATACTACTGTTCCTACTGTTTATAAAGTGAATATTTTAAATTAATTATAATAAAAATGCGTAAAATGAATCGTTATTTATTGCAAACAGAACGGCTACAGGTTACTTAATAATTCACTGTGACCGTTACATTACTCCTAGTGCTGCCGCCTACGGGCTTTTTGCAAAACTTTACTGCTAAAAGACTTAATGTTTAAAATTATTTTATTAACAATTAATTATTTTAATAATTACTTAATATATTACTACTAATAATTTATTATTTTTACTAATACATAATACTAATAATGAATTAATATTTCTTTATTTTGTATTTAAAGCTAAAGTGATACATAGAGAATTCTATATTCTAGATGGTTCTCTTTACACATTAAGTATAATTAAAATTAATTAGACATTAGTATAATTCTATAATTAGAGCTTTAATATTGTGGGAGTTTACACTTTGAATATTATATAATTACACAAAACATTGCATATATAGGTAGGTCCTACTGTATGGGGCGGGTCCTACAAAAATAATGAAACACCAAACTTGGACATGTTCATATATAATTAAAGTTAACCGAATTTGTAGAATTAATATTTTCATCAATGTACGAGTCTGAAGGTTTTAGTTTCAAGTATATTCCGTTGGTGACAATTGTTTGAAATAATTTTTCTTTCCTTATTTTTTATATATTAAGTTGAGACTAAAATTATATTATCATTTTTTTCAGATCCAGTTATCTTTCGACTCTTGTGATGTTCCTGATCGTTTGGCTGTGTATCTTAGCAATACCCTACTTAAAAAACAATTACATGTCAAATTATTGCGATTGGCAGTTTACGATTTCATTACCTTACACAAGTGAATAGATGTGTGCATACCGCAGGCGTTTTATTTGACTACATTAAAAAATCGAATATAAATATAAAAATCGAAATATTAAAATATTAGCTTTTTGCACATCTTCGCCATATAATCCGTACCAAATTTCAAGTTTCCACATTCGTGCAATTTTTTGAAAAGCTACGGGAATTATTTCACTTCACGTTTTTAGATGTATAAGCAAAGTAGCATCTTTACATTGTGATTTAATCGAGATTTTTATTATTATTTAAATACGTTTTGATGCACTTTTGAAGTTATACAATTTCAATACTAAGTATAGGAAATTTGTTGTGAATGAATCGATGTCCTTTAGTGAGATTTTAAAATAGAATTAGTAAAGCGCAATTTTAATAAATATCATGGATCTTTATGAAACTTGGCAATGTTGCTCATGTACCAGGATAAATAAGCTATAAAAAATACAGGCTTTTGTACGTAATATTAATCGTCGCCCAAACGGGATTGTACATAATGTAAACAAATGGCGATTCGTTCAATAATATATATGGAGACATTGGCCGGTTTCATAATTTCCAATTAGTCTTAATAGAATTAGTAACTTACGGACAAAATAAGGCACCTGTTGGTGCTGATATATATGACGCACTTGTGGTTGTTAGGAGTGAAGTATCGCATTGCTATTTACTTTCATAGAAATATGTGAAACCATCCCGTACTATTATCTTTTCTATATCTATAAATATAATAAAATAAAGTCTCCTAAAGCTGTTTGTCTCTATATCATCGATTTTCTCAAAAACTATTGAACGGATCCTCTCCCACCTTCCACCAAAGGATGGAACGATTCGTGAGGATGATTTTAACATACATATAATAATTATTAACGGACTAAACTAGGGCGGGTCCCTAATTATTGTAAAAAGTTAAATAAAGCTGTGTTGGATTTCCAAACTGACATTATAAGAAACTATCTGATCCAGTTTATTGATTGCGAACATAATTCATTTGTAAAGCCACTCGCACGCTACAACGCAAGCATATAACGACAAGGTTATGGAATATGGAGTGTCTATACTTATTATCTTGCCACGTATATTCCTATAAGAATATAAACGACTTGAAGTCCGGCGACACTATATTGTCGAGCACATAGAACTTCATAAAGTAGTATAGTCATTCCCAGGGGTTATCGTCCATCGTTTCGTTAACGTTTTCCTTCATTTTGTTAAACTTTTTCCTGTTCATCCTACCCACCGCAGACTCCGCTATTTCACCTTTATTAAAATCGCTAACGTTCAACTGTTTTGTATCATGACTGGTCAATTCTTTCGGTGTTTTTATTCGCGTTGCTCGTACAGGTTGGTACACATATTTCACACCGTTGACGAATCTGTATTTTGGATAAGTGGTCTTTTTGTGACCAACGCCCAGGACTTTACTGGCCCAGTATACGTATGCTCTGTGCAAATCTTCGATTATGCTGCGTTTCTTTCTGGGCTTATTGATATCATCTATGCTGTATCCTTCAATAGATTTGCTGATGTTGTTAAGTATGCTGCGTTTATTTCTAGACTTATTGGCATTTTTAAATCTGCTGCGTTTTTTCGATACACTATCTGAAATTCTGTCTCCGTTTCCAGAATCACTAACACTGTCTCCAAGGTATTCTTCACTGTATTTACTATCGTCATCATCAAGATCTTTCCATGTACTGCGTTTTCTTCTCATACTTTTCACCTGATCAATCTTAATGATTTCATCTTTTAAATTCTTAATCATCGCCAATGGTTTTTTTTCGTTAATTTTATTGTTATACCTGATGGTAGGTTTGACATAGGACACTATTGGTTTGTTTGGTTTGTCACCAGAGTTCTCGATGATCGACCTGCTTTGCCACTGTCCATTGGCGTCGTAACCACCACCGCCTCCGTAATCTTGACCTGTTCGAAAACGGTTGATTATTTGGTTGTCTCTAACGCTATTAGATTGATGTGACTGGTATAATACCTGCTGGCATCCACGCTCCACCACCACCGCCTGCCCAACCCTGTAAATTAGGTGTGGTGGATGAGTTATAAATTCAATAATTTCATAAATGTACTGGCTCCTAACTGTGGCGCTGCGTGACACGTGAGGGGTTTAGCTGCGCGTGTATTCTTCTGGAGAAACAACAACTCCAAACGATACGTGTGACCCTCCCGCGTACCGCCCTCACCCCTCCGATACCGTATTTCTTATGCGCAATAACGGCCAACGCTTTACTTTCATTCCAGGTCATATACAATGTTTCAATATCAGCTTTTTTTACTCGCTTCTTTTTGATTACCGTTGTATTAGCTATGCCCCAAGGTTTCCAGTCAGTGTAAATTCGTGTTAACGTGTCATAATAATTTCATTTACCTTTGTTTAGTACTTTTGAGTTAAGTACGGCTTAAATATAGTGTGAAGAAAGTGTTTATAGCTATCTTCCAGGCTTTGGGCCATGCTATGGCAGGCATAGCATGTGATCGCATGACTGAGCTCTGGTAAGCAGTGTGCTAATAATCATGCTAATTATTTTGTTAACATTGGACCTATTTTTTGTAAGGTTTATTATCAGGTGCTCTCTTATGTTCTAGGTAACTCACCCCATCTCCACCCCCTGCATTCCAACCCCCTCCTCCCCCTCCACCGCCGCCTCCTCCCTTCTTTTCCAACAACTTCATCAGGAGCATCATCTGTAGTATATCGAAGCTCACGTAAGTCATTCAAACAGTCTGAAGTTTCATTATTACTTGCCACTAATTGCAAGTATTTCAGTGTCAAAGGCATAATCCTCGAAATTAAATGGAGTGACCATAGAGATAATATAGATAGATATAATGCCATAGGCAGTTATATATTGCATATGACGGTCAATGGACGTCTTGGTGCGTAGAGATCCCATGTTTCTTACATGGGAAATCATTATTATCTTTGTCTATCGCTCGCATCGGCAAACAATAAGTGAAGTACTAAGTAGCTGGCATCTCTATCTATATTAACTCTATGGGAGTGGCTTAATGCCTGCTATATTTAAATAGCAATACTGTAAATATCCATATCACCCGGTCCGTTGTTAAATTGCCTGATTTTGTCGGAAAAATGAGTTTAAAATTGGTCGGGCTGACTAATTAATATTTTTTTACCTGAGCAAAAATCAAGTGCGGGATGAATTCATGATCTGAGGGACCGCACCAACGGGGGGCACGAGCAGTACATCTTAGGTATGCTTCAAATAAAGTTTGTATTGCTTCATCAATTATAATCTCACCCCGCCGTTCTGTCGGCAGAACCCCGGTTCTATTAGTCGTAGCATCGTGGTGTATAATCTATTGCCTTCCTTGATAAATGGACTATACACCAAAAAACATTTCAGTAATTAGGGCTGAGATCATGAGATTAGCGCGTTCAAACAAACAAACAAGCAAACTCTACAGCTTTATATTGAAGTGAAATGAAATAAATGATGCTTTCTTGTGCACGCAAAATAACTGCAGAACAAACAAATGTGTTGTACAGATACTAGCTGACTTCTAAGTGCCTCTTCACCCAACCCAGCAAACGTTGCTTTGCCGGTATCAAAAATAGGTAGTAGCTGACCCTCAGACCTAATGAATATGCAAATAAAATTTAGTAGAAATCGGTAAAGCGGTTTCGGAGGTGTAAACTAACTAACATTGTGACACGAGAATTTTATATATAAGACAATTATAATTTGGATGCCAATTTAAGTACTCTACAGACGTTTTATTTTATCTGAGTCCTTACCTTTTGTTTTGGTTTTGATTACCGTGCTACACCCCCAATGGGCCACCGAACTAGCACAAATTGCCCTAACGACAGCATAGGCTTTACACTGATATATGAGTAATCGTGCCGACTCGATTTGGCAGCAAGGCCACAACAACACTCGAATACACACTCTTAAGTAACAAGTACGTGCATATCGTATCACAATACCTTGGACAACATGAAGGACATCATGCTGAATACCATGCCCTTGAACGACATCATGCCCATCATGCCCATCATCGCTGGCACCATCTGGAATGGTTAACAATTTTATATTGAAGCTTTGAAAACAGTTCTAGAGTAAAAGTTTTTCCCAAAACGAATATCCACATTTATAACAAAAGAAAGTCCCCAAAAGCTGTCGAACAATGTGTCATCGATGCTCCTAAAACTCTACTGAATTTTCATGAGCTTTTCACCGACACCGATGTAACCTATTCTCGAGGATTGTATAATTTTTTCACAGGGGAACCTGGGTGGATCTGTCGATCCAGTCGTTGATTTTAACAATGATCAAATTGGAAAAATATACACATATGTTAGAGTTTCATTAAAATCGGACCTGTAGCTTCGGAGGTTAATCCTGACGCACCTCATGATATGAGGGTTCCATATGTTAACATTACCATCATGAACTTCATCTTCATACACATCATGGCCATCATCAACATTTTCTTCTTCCCTCCATCATCCCCTCCGTGACCTCCACCACCACCACCCCCTCCCCCTTTTCTCCTCTTCCTTCCCACGAATTCCTCAACTGTAGAACAACAATAGTTTGACATTACCATCTATACAATAATTATGTATAATTTTAGCCATTCAGAATGTTTTTTAGACATTAGTGCGAGGAGTACTACTGGACTAGGTAGCTGACATACGACAACTTTTGTTCTACGCAGTTCTTTCTGCTTCTGCGTGAAACGAATGAATCTCTCTCTCTCTCTCTCTCTCTCTCTCTCTCTCTCCCTCTCTCTCTCTATCAGTAAAGACAGAATTGTAAATTGAAGTGAAACACCTTTACAGGTGAGGGTATTTCGTTTTTAGTGACACGAAAAAGCGTTACGGCCTCGTGGAGCGGGTAGATGATAGAGCCCTGGCACGTTCCTTGTGTTTGGTTTTTGTCTATTAAACCGTTGAAGTTTGATTTTTAATGGTACAAGCACATTTCAATTGTATTCTGTTTATATCACTCGCTCAAGAAATCTCTTTTTTAAAAGTGCTTTACCCACCACTGCTACTATGCTACCATGAACCCATTGATATGATCCCGGAGGAAGAAGCTGAAACTGTCTTTGGACCCGCAACGAATGTAATCAGAAGAAAACAGGAGGAGAAGGAAGTAATTTCATTTCTCTCCCCGATCAGAGCAGTGACATTTCAAGATTGCAATGACTTATACAAGCCGAGAAAAGAGAGGGCAGCCAGGTGAAGCCCTGCTGCACAACGGAGACATTAAAAGAACCTTATTTTATGACTTTACATTTCATTTGAGTAGCTTGGGGTGATCCAGGACACCTTGGGCGAAGCCAATTGAACCGAGTAGGTGGTTGCTCTTTGTAATATAAGAGGAGGGGACACAAGAGCAATATGGCGAGGATGGCAACCTCACCCCATTTCACGGTCCCAAAGTTGGTGGGGTTGTCCTGTGGTGCGGGACAACCCCATCTGTGGAGGTGGAGTCCGTGCCTTAGGGAGCTGGCTAGCGGACGAGGTGCCCCGATGTTGTGTTGTTCCGAGGCGCCTCACAAAAGGCGGGACTGATGGCACCTGCGGTGGTTTTTGTGGGTATTCGGTACACGCCAACGGACCCCACCCAGGGCCAGTGAAGGCTTGTAAATGCGTTGCCCCGCGTCAATAAAAGGAAAGGGGCCTGTTTAGTGTAGTGTTACCTGTTTCTGGAACCATGATGTCCTTCCCCAACGCCTTTACCCTGATGAAGTGGCTGTCGAAGAACTGGTCCACAGCACCGTCTATGAGATACGCCAGCTCCTCTGCGTTCGTGCTCGTTGATGTATCGTTTTCATACTCACTCGTGTTCAGTTTCACTGGAATAATGTACACTTATACAGGATGTGTTTTAAAATATGCCCCTTATCATATAACAAACAATTTTAGTGAGCGAACGTTTGTGAAGGCAAATTTCCGGAGGAAATAAAGGTTGCTAGTTGCAAAAGGAAAACCAAATCGTAAAAAATGAATTTTCATGAAAAAGATAAACCCAATCAATGGTACAAATTATAAGGTACCTTGGTACATACAAATTAATATATTCCCCATTAGGGTTCATACCCTAATTATGAATGAAACTAAAAGAAAATACTTATCAGAGATAACACAATGTAAAGAAAATAGTTAACGACTTTTGAAATATTTCGACGCAGTTTAGTTTTAGAACATTCTTTTTACTATCACATAGTCTTCCAAATATCACCAGATATATTATCTATTTATGATATGTAAGAGCACGCAGTTAGAGAAATTCGCACCAATTGCTTCGGGGGAAAAGTGTTATGAAGCTCACCAAAATTTTCATTTGCATCAACAATTTACATTTTTACAATAAAACTTTGTTTAATAGCATCGTGTACGTTGTGACACTCTAATAAATTTGAAAGATCCTTGCCTACTTTTCACAAGTATTATTCCTTGTATTAAATTAATCAAAATTTTCAAAGTAACGTGTTAATATTTATGATTGTTATCAAGTTTCACAAGTGCCTTAAGGATTAGGTACTAAGGTTAGTAGGGATTACCTATTAAACCTTATTACTAATGTACAGCTAACTGAAACATATGAAAGAGCAATTAACGTCAAAGTAGACTATCCTCTCTTAAGAGATTCAGATATTTAAATTAATAAATATCGCGCAAGAACTTAATTATTTGGCATCGGGGTTACATCGTATCACGTTTACATGACTTCCCTAGTGGGAGAGACAGAGAGGAAGGTAGTAGGGTTTACTTACTCAATGTAATCCGCAGTAGAATAAAAGTACCAAAAAACTTACCAAACTTCACATAATCTCCTATTATGGACACTTCCTTCAATCTGTTCAACTGATTTAAGTATGAAAGCGTCTTCCTCTGCAGGCATGTGTACGAGAGATCCAGAAAACATTCGCTGTATACACCATTCATTGAATCGGTAATATCATAACTATTACCACTAATTTGGGAATAATTAGTCAGTGCGTCCACAAGAACGGTAATAGTTGGTAAAAACACTAGGAGTGATCTACACAATGCCATAACTGCATCAAATGATCTGAGAGTTGTAAATCGGTGATATTTATTCACTGTTTATAGGATTTAAGGTCATAAGTCATGGTGTTCGAGGGAAAATATGTTATTTTCTTAATCCCGATGATAAAATGCAGTTATACACAACCTTCGGTAAATTGAAAAGTGTTTGTTTGTTGAAATTGAAACACCATTTAAGTGGTCCTTTTATGGTTCCTCGTTTATTTACTTTAGTATTCTATATATTTCCGTTTGAATTACATTGGAAATTCAAAACAAGTAATTGTATTATTGCAGCGAGAGGATTGTAAATATCCTGATCATGGCATGGAGAGTTCTAGGTGCTATCTTCATTTGCTATATATCATAATTTGTTTACGAACATGAATTCTTAGTATTCTTGCCCTTACTGCTTTGACCACTTTTTTTGTACGAACATTACGTGTACGACCAGATCTTTCTCTGTTATAAACAGAGGAGATGTCTTATTGCACCTATTAACAGCCGCGTACACAAACATTTGATTAATAACGCCTCCCTACCTCCATCCATACTCCTACCCACCTCTCGGTATACGGAGCGAATGATGGGAGATGCACGGGGGTTTGCTCTCCGGCTCTGTTCCCCAACGTGCAATTCTTGACTACCTACACATTATTTAAGTGGCCTCTCGTTATTTCACTTTCCCTTTCTGGGGCCTGATACCACAAAGACAGAAGTTGCCATCGGCCTCGTCAATTCTGATGATCTCGATGCAGCTACGTCATTACCTATCCTCCCTCTTCGCGTGCCATGAATGCGCAAATGTTCTCAATTGCCTAAAAGTCTGTTCCGTTGCGACTAAATCCTGGTGATATCGTCCATAGAATTCCGTCTTATATAACATTTCGCTCGTTTTGTACAAGTTATATTTTTGTACAAGTTAAGTTCCCACAGTACTTGGTCTCTGGTTTCAGCTTCATTACATGATGGCAGGTCACATAACGCCATCCTGTGCAGGCGACCTCTAAAGCACCAGTGCCTTAGTTTAGTTAGTATCTGCGGTATACGAGCTCAGGTTCCACCCATTGATGTGGCCAGACGTGTTGTAATTTCTGGACAGAAGAAGTACAGCTCGAGGCCCAGCGTGACGGCCAAGTGGAGATGATATCTCCCGCGATGGCGCTTCTCTTTTACTTACGCTCCTTGCCCTTGAGCCCCGCGCACTCCTCCTGCATGCGTCCCGCTCGAAGAACCTCCAGATCAGCAGGCAGAACACAATACTGGTAGCGCCGCACTGCTGCATGACCTGTGCGCGCGTAATAATGCACTACGTACAACATACAAGTGAGAGCGTCGACACCAAAACGCTGCAGCATATGTCAGGATTGCAACATAGGTTCCGTGGTACAGGAAGCTAAGTGCCCGATGCTTCACTACCCACGAGGAGGTAGAGGCAGGTGAGACCTTCCCGAAGGAGCTGACGGCCTATCAAAACCGCATGTAGCGCAAAGGATCCAGCATCGTCTATGTATACCTCAAGCACCTTGTTACCATTCATCCTAATGGTCCACTTTTAAAACGACCTTTAACTGTCGCAGTCTGGGACTTGGCTGCGGAAAATGTTAGCCTAATCCGGGTCCCCCAACCCCATAGACTGTTCAAGATTGTGGAACATTTCTGTTCGATAACGGCGCGCGGCGGCGCCTCGATCGTAAGCGTCAAATCGTCTGCGTATGCCCCAGCGTATGTATCGTCCATGAGGAATTTCCATAGTGTGGGGCCCAGTACCGAACCCTGGGGACGTCCCATTGTGGAAACCTTCCAAAGCGAGCGGTGGCCAACTGTGAAGACCACATAACGGTTACAGAAATAACTTACGAGAGTCTGATAGATATTCGGCGAGATGCCGGTAGCTTTTGCTTTTAACAGTTGACTAATAACAAGTGTATTGAGAGTTTTAAAAGTTACACTCTGCTCAATGCCTACTTTGTGTAATGTCATCACAGTGGCTCTGTTCTCATTAACACCCCATTCCATCGCAAAATATTGTACCATGTTTTCGCGCCACAATGCGAAAACACAAGGAACAATCATATGAAAATGACAGATTCCAAATTCATATGTAACATTTCTAATTTTCAATTGTACACTCTTCATAGCCAGATTTGTGAGTAGCCGGTGGCCCATTGGGGGGAGGTGAAAAGAAGGGCAACGTATCGGTATAATTATTCTGATGTTCATAGGCGCCGGTAGTCGTTGAAATGCTCCGATTTCTCGTTTGTTCCGTATGCTACGAAAAAAAAATTTAAGTCGATTGAAGTTTCAACTTTTTATCCCGAATAACTATTAGTCACTTGGGACAGTTTCTTAATATATGATCGTGATTCTTAGATTATAACTGTTATCACAAAGAACGCATATAAATCATAAGACTTACAACTTTAACGTATCGTTTTGTTACCCACCACGGTAGACAGTTATCCTAATAACAGCGTAGATAAAAGAAACTACGAGCCAATGGTTGAGAACACGTGTTGTATGTGGCTGCGGTTAGAGGTTTTGTAAGAAAAAGCTTAGTGCGGTTTGTTTTTAAATACACGTTTGTTCTGGCGTTTATCAGAACTGCAGTAATAACGATGATAAATATTTGTGAGACCAGCTGGATGCTTTACAGCTACCATGGTCACGGGTGGACCGTTTTGGGTGCTGTAAAGCTTCCGAAACGTCGGGCTAGTTAAACAAACCGCGATAAAATCCGTAAAAGTAAATGGTTAAGTAAAGAGTTCAATTGACACCGATTTTCGATTCGAAATTGATGTGTGGGGCACGCCGGAAAACGCAGTATTAGACTGCTCCTTACCCGGCGGACTGGCGTCTTGGTAAATGTCACGGGGAGCCGCTGCATGCCGGCAGATGTGAGCGTGACCTGTGACGCTCCGTGACGGCCGTCATGTCCGGTGCACGTCTCTTGGCTGCAGGAGCAGCAGCAAGTATGATGATATTTGTACTTCTTCACAGGCTCAATCTTGATCTTTTATATTTGTAAACAGATTTTTGTCCCAGTGACTATCTAAATTCAGTACAGTAACCTTAATTGTGGCGCTCATTCATTAATGTACACAGAGTACCACATACATCCGGCAGATGAAGGCAAAAATTCATTTTTGATGTTATAGGTAGGCAATTTCCCAGCTAATTACATGGTTAAGTGTTATGTTCCTATCTACCTTAAACGTTATAAGTAAGAAAGCCATGTTATAATTAGTAGATATTAGACAGAATTCATAACGAAGTCATAATGCATGGGACTAAAATATCACGCGACGAATGGACTCGCTGTAGTGGCAACGGGCTGGTCACACACTCAGAAGAACAGTTGGCAGATGGGCCACTGAGGTGCTGGAGTGGAGGCCGCGTTTAGGAAAACGTAGTGTTGGTCGGCCGTTCACCAGGTGGGAAGACGATCTCCGCTCAGTAGCCGGTCCGGGATGGATGCGAGTCGCAGGAGATCGTTCGTCTTGGCGTTCATTGAGAGAGGTCTATGTCCAGCAGTGGACCGATAAGGGCTGATAATTATGATGATGATATAAGTAATTAATTTAATGACGTTCATCTTGATGGCGATTATAATTTAAGTGAGGTTAATGATTTGGAACTAATGCTTCAGCTATTTTATTTCGTCGTGAAAAAGTAATGAATTTCTTAACCGTAGGAGCGGTTGTAATTCTTATTACCTACATTTAATATTTTATAGTGTAGACGAGCAAGTATTTCACACTGTTTGTTGACTACCGACGCTCATAGACATAAGCATAACTGTTATGCAGTGTTCCTTCTCTTCATCTCTCCGACGGTTCACGAAAAACCCACTACATAGTTAGGTGTCGTATCCCCACCATGGTTCAAGTCTTGTCGTGGCGTAGGGGTTCAGTAGCCTGGGGTGTATCAAGACACCTTGGCGGATGCGAATTGAGCCGAGGAGGGGGCTGCTTTTGTACAAGAAGATCTTTCTTGTAAGGAGAGGGGACAATAGAGCAACAGGAGGTGGCGCTTTTGCGCACGGGGCAAAGGGCGAGGATGTTGACCTCACACCATTATACTGCCCCAAAGTCAGTGGGGCTGTCATGTCGTGCGGTACAATCCCCATCTGTAGAGGTGGCGTCGTTCTTTTAAGGGGCTGACTAGCCGTCGAGGTGCCCTGATGATTTGTTGTTCCGGGGCACCTCACCAAAGGCGGTACTGATTGCACTCGCCGTGGTTGTTGTATAATGTGCCGCGAGCCCCACACAGCACTGGACCCCGCCCAGGGCCGGTGAAGGCGCGTAAGTGCGTTTCTCTGCGTCGAAAAAAGGTGTCACATTAAGTCAAAACATGCACATGAAGTAGGCAGTATATATGGAATGCTGCGTTTATTTTTATTCTACCCATTTTCAACTGGTTTATCAAATATTTATCACAAGAATAGATAGATATAAAGCTCAAAATACAAATCAACAAAAAGAATCACTTACGTTGTAATTCAGCTGTGTGTTTGATATGTGTTTTTTGTCAGGCGCTTTTTTATAATATGATTTTATATTTTTACCTACTTTGTTCGTCACCAAATGCTGACCATAGACACACACAAACATCACTTTGTGTCTTCTACTTCCTCGGTCGTGTCGTTTTAATCCTGCTGAAGGGCAACAATGGCGCACAAGGGGACTTTTCGTGACTACCGACCCACATAGACATCAACATAATTATTATCCTTCCCCCTATGGGCCACCGGAAACGTAAAAACGTGACATACACCTATTGGGGTGCGGGCAACGAATCGGCATAGTCGGTAATTATGCGGACGTTCGTGGGCGTCGGCAGTAATGAAACAGCTCCCATTAGTTGTCATATTTTATTACAAAAAAGAAGATACGACCAAATCCAAAACATTGGCATCGGAACACATGCAGCATGGCACTACCTCTTTATCGGCGCGATGGTAACAATATCGGGTTTTGGACGGCTGGTCAGAGGCCCCGATGTACTCGAAAGGTTTTTGTAAAGCGTCTGTGGGCGCCATCCACATCTGGTGACTAGTCGTTGCGAAAGCGCACCCTGTGATTATACCCCGTAGGCTCAGTTTCAAGCGGGTAACAATGTAATAAAGTGGTTTCGCGTCACGTCCTTTTATAATTTCACAGCTGACAGCCTCCCGGCGACCACAGATGCGGATCTTGAATGGAATCTCACTTAATGACTTCGAACTATCGCGTGGCCTCGTGGTAAGCGTGTTCAGCCACAGACGTGAGGTCCCGGGTTCGAATCCCGGGTCGGACCATATAAAAAGTGCTATTAGAATTTTTCAATTTCTAATAACTGTTTGGAGTTAGGAAATTGTGTTACACCCCCGTGCTTCGGAGAGCACGTTAAACCGTCGCTCCTGCGCCTGACTTCTCTCCGGTGGTGTCGGATTGCCGTCCCACCGGAATAGGAGAATGAAGGAATATAGAGTGCACTTGTGTCTGCGCAAACACTTGTGAACTATAATATGTCCTGCGCAGACGGCTCTCTCAATAGAGAAAGCCGCTGTAGCCTAAATTCGGCTAGGGCGACGATGAAAAACTTCAAAGAAAAGTGTTTTTGTTATATCGCAACGTTACTGCATTGCAGGCAAAAAGGATATGTCAGGAGAGTACCTCTCTCATAATATTGGAGAGGTGGAGGAAAGGAGGACAATGTACTTGCATAGCTATTATGAGGATGTTTATGGGCGACGGCAGTTGTCTGAATGTTCGTGTGTTCTAAAATATATTAACACGAAAAAGCTGACTGCCATGATAAGTCTACTTGCTATAATTCTTTCGATATTTATAGTATAACGGGGCAAACGAAAATCGGAGTCGTTTGAGGAGTATTGGCGCCCATAGACATCCGCATTTTCATCATCCAATGGGCTATAATGCGTGTTACTTTATGTGCTCCAGTGTATATGATCTGTATATATTATCTGGATAGATAAAAACTACCGATTTTACCTATAAAAATTACCGATTTTTACCGACGACCGATAAAAACTAATGGCTAACCCAACCTGGTTCAGATATTAGTTTTTATCGGTCCACTGTCTTCAGGACATACATTTTTCAACAAACGTCAAGACGACAGCTACTAGCAGTCATCCTAGACCGCCTTGTGGAACATTAAAATTGTTTACAGGTATTTTTTATTAAATAAAAGCAATGTCATTTTAAGAATTATATTAAATGACAATAAATTATATAATCATATCAAAAATAAATTACTTACTTTAATTATTAGATTAAATAAACACCAATAAATAAAAGCATATATTATATCTATTACTAAATATTTGGTATAACACAAATGATAAACGCAAGAAGAATTATCAACTAAAAAAAATAAAATATCACAGCATACATACTGCTTCGGCTAGGTAAAGTCTAAAAAACATGAAAATAATAAAAAAAGTTAAAAATAATTAGTAATTATAAGTATAAATAAATAAACCAACAAAAGTCACGCGGTGGGGAGAAATAAACAATAAGCAAGCAAAAAAAAAAGGAAAAATAAAATAAAATTACACGATATGGCGCTTAAAAATAGTGAAATAATAATGTTTTATGTACAGTGAATGTCAATAAGAACATTGAAATTTAATGATAATAATTAACTAATAATAAATAATTTTATAACTACACGTGGTTCTTTTTAATATTCCATAAATAAATATTTAATTTGACATTAAATTTACAATTTAAACACTATTTCCTTATGAAGATCGGAAAGAAAATAGAAGTTCCTTTTTCTAAATCTATCTGTATGTCTGTGATGTGTTGCGAGGCTCAAAAATTACCGAATGAAACTGCACGCGGATTTCAGTGTTGCTTACACATAACACGAGAACATACGCCAATAAAAATAAAATCAATTATATTGTCCATTTAGTGTTAGTATTAAATATTGCGCAATGGTGGACCAGTCAGATTTTTTTTATATATATAAGGGGCAACGAGAATTCAGAGCCTGTATGACTACCGTCACCCATCAACAACTACATTGAAGGCATGTAGATGCGTCGCCCACCAAACTCCTTCCGCCCACATAGGCCACTGGAAACTCACACACCGAGCAGAGCGTGACGACATATCTGTAATTGTATCATTACGACGGTGTCAAGTGACCGACAGGTACCTCTCAGATCGTGCCAGCCCAATTCAACTGCAATGCAGCATGGCACTCTCACTAAACTAACTTTGAACGAGTACACTTTTTTATTGTGCAATATAATTGATCAATGGGTCGCTTTAGTTCAAAAATGTATATACGTGTATAGTGTAGTTACACGTCTAACACCTACACAAATTTTGATGCGGCGTCTGTTAGTGAGCAGTCGTGTCATACGGCGTGTAACTGCTGTAACCCTCGTCATACGCCCTCCGGTATCCGCCGTGGTGTCCGTGCTCGTGTTCGTGGTGCTCCTCGTGGGAGTTGGAGTGGTGGTGGGATATTTCTGGTTTGGTGATTATCTCGTACGTGGTCGACTTGTGACCCCCGTGGCCCTTGAGCCCCACTAGGGCCGATAGCAGGAGGGACATGAGGGCCGTCATCAGCGCCTTCCCTGCGAGGAGGGCCAGCGCTCCGAGGGCAGCCGCGGCCAGGGCGCCTGGAAAAGAAATGAAATGCTCATATGAAGTAATTTTGAAAATATTTGATGGCGAATAATTGACAACAGGGGTAGAAAACTTCTTCTAGTCTCTATTACATACTGGACGGGAGGATCGAATAAACTCAACATTTACATAATTAATTGCATGCCTATGCGTGAGTAGTTATTAAAACCGCCTCCTCGATTGCCCCTTTTAATATAAAAAGTAAAATATAAAAGCAACCTGATTGACAGACTCATTGATGGACATGCACTCTCTGAAAAACTGTGCATGCATGTGTTGCTTTCTGTGGGCCTAGTCTATTAGTATTTTCCTAACCTTCTTGGAGAGGAGTTCTTGAAGAGTTCATCCCAAAGGGCGTTAAATTTATAATTATTTAAATGTTTGTTCAATAGTTTTGTGAACTTATGGTGGGTGTTGGAAGTGGAGAGCTGATACATGCGGAAAAAACTCAAAAATATAGTATACACTAAAGATCTAAATTCAGTGCAGGCACATGCATGAAGCTTTCAAACATTGAGTAATTTTGAAAAAAAAAAATGAAAGTATGTCTGGTGCATTGTTCAAATAGATTATTCGCAAAATATTAGATAGACGGGATCGACAGTCCATAATTATTGAAGTCAGTGGTAATGTAGGCAATCTGGGCTCGGGCCAAAAATCAGTAAAGTGAAAGGTAGGTTAGAGGTGTATTAGGCGATTATTGCTCGACACGATTTTTATGCTCACATTCTTTTTCATACCGCCCGCCTTACATTGTTTTTTAGGAGAAAACTCCACTCGTGTCGGAAATAAAGAAATTTACTAGCTCACACACAAGAGACAGACAAGAGACATGACGTACATAATAATATTGAGGAGTAATATGTAATTACCAAGGAACTCTCTCGAATGCAATAAAGTACATTTCAGTCGATCTAGCCGTACAGAAACTCATTTAAGGTTTACAGGCTTACAAACATACACACATACACACAGACATGTAGGCGTCCCCTTGAAAGTCGGTCGGAATGGATTCCTGGAACCTCAAAACCGGATGAAAGACAGGTTTTCAAAAACCTGTCCAAATACAATTAACAACTTACTAATTAATATTGAAATTTTCCAGTTGTTTTTATGGGGCAAATGAGAGGTAGGTGTATTTTGATGACTACCGACACCCATATATATCTGTACAATTGTTATTCAGCTGTGGACAACACGTCATTAATTGCTGTCTGCCTCCTCCTCTCCAGAATGCCATAGGAAACTCTCAAACCGCTCGAAACGCGACAGCATCGCTTTGCGGCGGTATCATGTGAGCGACAGGACTCTCCTTCTTCGGTGCCGGCCTAATTCCGATGCAATGCACCACTACTTCCTACAAAAAGTTGCGGATGAAAATAAAGATCACCTTTTATCATCAACGCCGCTGCCAGCAGGGAACCACCGCCGCCCTTGCCTCCCAAACCACCACCTCCTCCACCACTCTTCCTGGCCACCGACTCAGTATCCCCCTTGGCCATGTTCAGAGCCTGCTTCGTCGTCTCCGAGTCCAAAAGCCGATACCTCAGGGAGTGGCTGTCCAAGTAATTCTGAAGACGGTACAGCAAAAATCTATTCAACTTCTCCTCTGGCTTGCCAGGGAACTGCCGGGATAGCTCTGCTGCTAACTCCTCTGGACTCGTACTGTTCACTTCCTTCTCCTTCACGATACTCAAGCCGGGAATCAGACTTAGCTCATCTTTAGTGCTTAGATCCTCTAGAAATGATAACGCGTGTATCTTCAGACATTTTACACTCAAGCCGCTGTTACACTCCTTGTGAAGCGATCGCCCACTTCTCTCGGTTGTATAGTTCTTCTCATCATTTATCTTGTTCGTAACAGTCCCGTCAATAGAACCATATGTTGTCGAGAAACACACACACAAAGCAGCTACCACACATTTGGCGAACATTTTCACTATCACAGTATTTCCTCTGGTGAGTCAGTCTCTAGTGAATTTCCCCTGGATTGATCAGTCCATAAACTTCCTTCCAGGTTCGCTAGCAGTCCCCTGTCCGTCGAACACTGATACACCTGGTGGCTTCTGTTTCGTTTTATACCATAGCGTAAATATAAAAAGTAACGAACACCGTCAGTGCAGTAAAAGAACAAAAATATCTTCGGAGTATTGTCAAAGTGAAAGACACTTTCGATAGATATTCGATAATGGAATCGTTTTCTCTTTAGGTAATTTTTTAGACTTTGATTGTTTTTGTAGAAGTATTCTGAAGCCCTTTGATACACATCAGTAGGTTCAACAGCAAAACTATCAAATGTTATAGACTAGTTGTCATGTTTTTAGTGTTGATTAAAACGCCGGTGGTCCTTGTGAGATCAATGTAGTGTAATTTTTTTATAATTAAGTATTTTAGTTTGTGAATATAAGCTGTAAACGATTTGTGCAAATTTGATGACTTTGGTCCATAAATGTATGTATCTGAACTTTAATATTCATGCCAAAAATAGTGAAGCTGAAGAATTTGTTTGATTGTTTATTTGAACGTGGTGATCTCAGGAACTAAATTCCCAAATCTAAAAGTTCTTCTTGTGTTAGATAGCCCATTTATCTAGGAAGGCTGTAGGATACATACCATGAGGCTACGACTAATAGGACCGGATTTACGCGGGTGAAACCGTGGGCACCACTAGTTTTAAGTATGTACGCTATCATTGGTTTCCTTAATAAGTAACGACTGGCGTAGCTGAGGTGTAACTAGGGTACGTTATGTTTAATTGATTTACACAATTTTCTGTGTTTTTGGCACTCCATCATCTCTGCCTACCCCAATAGGGAGCTGGCGTGCAGATGTGTGTATGTGTGTGTGTCTTGAAATCGGAATTTTGTCTCCGCAGAACATATTATAGTGCACTGGTGTTTGCAACGCACATTGTACTTTTTACAGTATATGTTATTCACGACTACCGATACCCATATACATCCGCATTACTGTCATCCAGTAGACGCGTCGTCCTCCTCACTTCCTCCCCATAAATTTGCCACCGTCATCACCTGTATCATCCTATCATTCCTTGTCGTTCCACTGCTGGACATTTATCTCCTTCATTTTTCATTCTCCTTTCCTCCTCCCTTTGAATAAGCCGCTGATTACACCCAATCCGAATGAAACATTACAACATAGCTGCCACTTGAAGGTGTATCAATATCTCCCCGGTCGTGCCAGCCCAATTCAGTTGCACTGCAACATAGCATTACCTCTTACGACAAGCTCTCTTCTCATAAAAAAGAATAAGGGAATAGCGAGAGAGAGTATATGCCCTTATTCTCCTATTCAGATGGTAACATCGGAGTGAAATCAAGCCCAGGACGAAGGTCTATCGTGCGAGACACCACCCCCGTGTCTCCTTAATGTCCGACAGTTGCCCAAAATCGAAAGTCGGAATGCTATGAGTGCTCGTCGGCTTTGTTCTGCTTCCACGGCATAAGTTCAGGTCCGAAAAAGAAACTAAATCCCTGGTAAAGTCACCAGATAGCCTACCAGCCACAACGGTATAGCAACAGCACTTCACGACGGCGTGCTTAGTCTGGCCATAATTACTATTACAATTAAAAATAAAAAAATATCATATTTGAATTTGGAATTTGTGTTATTTTTATGCGATTGTTCATTTTGTTTTCTCATTTTGGCGCCAGTACACATCAATATTTCGCGATTTTAAAGTGGAGTGGGGTGATAAAGGGAAGGAAAAAAATTGCTGTGATTGCATTATACAAAGTATGTATGGAGACAAATGTAATTTTTTAAAGTGATAAATTGAAGATGAACTGGGGGAAAAATTAAAACAACTACCGAAGCGTTACGCAAAGGGTGGTCACATAAAAAAATTGTTTACGGATGAGAAAATATATACAATTGAGGAACATTTTAACAAACAAAATGACCGTTTTATGCTCAAAGCTCTAGGAAAGCTTCTAAATTATTCGACAAAGTGTAACGTGCGCATTATTCGTCTTAAGAGATGGTTTTGTGTGGTGTTAGCTATGAAGGAGTAACTGAGCCATATTTTTGTGAAAAAGGTATCAAAACATCGGCACGGATGAGTCAAGATACCATTCTTAAGATGGTAGTTAAGCACCTTCTTAACACCATGGTCAATGTCCACGTATGGTCCTGTCAACAAGACTCGGGACCAGATTGTTCAGCTCGATCCACCCAGTACTGGTGAAAACTAAGGTTTCGGACTTGATCAGAGATGAAGACTACCTTTCAGCTAGTCCCGAAATTAATAATAATAAAAAAACTGTTGGTAATTATGGTTTATGGTAGAGTACAGCTTGCTCTATACGCCATGATAATTTGGAGTCCCTAAAACAATCTGTACGATGGGCAGTGCGGTGCGAAGGGTGCGTGCTTCTTTCATGACTGGCCTCAACGTTTAAAGGACTGTGTGCAGCCAATTGAGACCACTACGAGTAAGTTTTCTCTATTTTTTTATTGTTTTATATTTGTGTATCAAACGAAAACATTATAAAAGTAATAAATGCTATTTACAATTAAAAATGCATTTTTTTGTTACAATATTTATGGAAAGGCTAGTTAGGTGTATGAAATTAATGGCAAGACTAGTTAGGTGTATGAAATTAATGGCAAGACTAGTTAGGTGTATGAAATTTATGGCAATACTAGTTAGGTGTATGAAATCATTATAAATGTATGAAATGAACTACAAACAAGTTTGTAATAGTTTTTTTTCAGTGATATTTTCATAATCTACCAATTTTTGGGTTTATTCCTATATCTGTTCAGTAGGTTCTTACTTATTGCTACTTTTACAGTTTATGATATAGTTGTTACTACCTATAAGTGTATGATATAGTTGCAGCTACATAGTTTTGTTTTGAAGTGGTGGTGCCATGCTGCATTGCAGCGGAACTAGGCCGGTATATGGTACCTCTCGTTCACGTGATAACGCCGCAAAGTGACAGCATCGCTGTCTCGTTTCGTGCGGTTTGTGAGCAGCCGGTCGCCCATTGGTGAAAAGGAGGGCAATGCGTCAAAGTAATCAAGCCGATGTTCATGGTCGTCGGTAATCGTAGAAAGGCTCGGATTGCTCGTTTGTCCCCCTATAATATAAAAGGAAATCGCGTGCCACGGAGAACACGTTAAGCCGTTGGTTCTGATGTTAAGCCATATTCCCATCCCCAGAATAGGAGAATCAGGGAACAGGGAGTGCAAGTGAACTCCCTGTTCCCTGATTCTCCACAATTCTCCTTCAAGCACAAGTCTGCGCACACACTTGAGCACTATGCCCTGCCCGTTTGGCTCGCCTCTAAAGTGATGGCCGTCGTGGCCGAAATTCGACTAGGCTAAAACCTAATTTAGCAATCGTGTGATCAAATATACGAAAATATGTACATATACTGAATATCTTTATTACTTTTATGGCTTTAAATGTTGTAAACCTTATTGTTTGACGTAAATTTTAGCTCGATCTTAACACACAATCAGGTATACGGACAGATAGACAGATAGATAGATAACAAAATGTTCCTATACAAAGTGACCCTTAAAACCCCGTTTAAACTGTGTTATTTAATTATTGATACATTTCTGATTAACCGCACGGTAAGAATTTCAAAGACAAATTAGGTAGCTATTTTTAAGATATTCGGAATCAGAATCAAGTACAGAATACGCTCGGTTATATTGTATAGTGTCTTACAAAACACCATGTAACTATAGGGTTATATGGCTAGTTAATTAGTTAATACGTAGCGTTCGGTTACCATAAGACACTGATCGGAGTAAGTCTACAGTTATTTTAATGATTAGTTATTATGTTTTATCCATTGTTGCGCAGATTTTTGGGCATCTTCAGATAGAACCCAATCTGATCATTGTTATGTATGAACAGGATTATGTATGGAGAATGTGGCGGTCGATTCCCTATCAATCTCACTAGGGAACTGGCGTGAAGATGTGTTGTCGTTGTAGTTAGCTGGTAATGTAATAAGACGCTCAACGTACTCATTGTTTATATCATTTAAAATATTAGAAAGTACAAGAGGTAATACATTAATTAAGTAGGTAGTAACAACATTAATAACAACAAGGTAATAAATTTTAGTGAATTTTATTCATGAAAATTTGTTAATGTTAGGAACAAATTTTTACAACTTTAATACTGTTTGCGGCTTACATTCATAAAGCCTTTTTTAAATTTATTTACAAATTATAATTTTATATGAATAATAGATAAGCATAGTTATATAATAAATAGTAAATTGATTTATAAGAATAGTAGATTTAACTGTATATGAAAGTTACAATATTATACATATATGGGTAATTAAAAAATGAAAATACTGTAACTAATTATATGTTTGAATAGTATAAATATAAATGTGATTTAATTGAAATAAATTAAAATAAGTGGTAAATAAAAATAAATTAAAAAAATAAATTTAAACATAATGTGTTATATTACCAGTTAAGAGATATCAAATAAAGTACATGACGTTTTGATTACAAAAAACAAAATTAATATGGACATCGAATTTAACATAAAGCTATATAAAAAATTATAAAAAATATTAAAAATAAATCAGTCTTATCTATACATATATATTATATCAATAACTTAAACACGTTTTCATATATGTTGCATATAAATACAAATTATAATTAAAAAATATATAAATACTATTAATAAAATGTTCACAACCATACGAAGCCTACATTCACACTTATAATTTAGAACTAATAAAATATTTCCTTCTAATGTTTGACATTCAGTTCTTATTTCAATATACACAATATACTGCATCTATTTCTAATAATAAATTAAATAATTATATTAAATTAAAATAATTAAATTATAAATTAATAATTTTGTTATTTACCACGCACTAATTTAACGCGTCTCCGGCAAGTTCCTGCCATAACCGGAATGCCCGTAACCACCAACGTCTTCATGAGCAGTAGAGTGAGAGTGGGAATGGGAGTAGACCGGCTTGGAGACGATCTCGTAGGTGGTGGACTTGCCGCCGCCGGACAGGGACTTGAGGCCGACGACCGCCGACAGCAGGAGGGACATAAGAGCGGTCATGAGGGCTTTGCCAGCCAACAGCGCGAGCGCTCCCAGGCCAATGGACATGAGAGTACCTGAGAAAAAAGCAATTATATATATATATATATA
>JAFELO010000414.1:704223-722202 GCA_017140195.1 Eumaeus atala | reverse complement strand
CCCCCCTCCAGGCCACCGGCTACTCTCAAACCGCATTAGACGCGACACCGACACCGACAACAATCGACAGGTAGTGCCATGCTATATGTTAAATTATGAGGTTCTGTATCTGTTAAAGTATATTTGAGTATGTTTCTTAATAGTATTAGGAGGCAAACGAGCAGTCGCTTTTTACGACTACCGACGCCCATAGACATCCCCATAATTACTGATGCGTTGCCCCCGATCCTCCTCCCCTCCAATGGGCCATTGATCAATATCACATTCGTTTAAGGAACCCTGAGTCATTTGCGGCCGAATTGGGCCATCGAGACCTACCATTCGCTCACATGATACCGCCGTAAAGTGACATCTTTAATATCGCGTTCCGTGCGGTATGTGAGCAGCCGGTGGCTCATTGGGGTGGAGATGAAAAGGAGGGCAATGCACCGACATAGTAATTATGTGGTCGTTTATGTTTGTCGGTAGTCGTAAAAATGGCTCCGATTGCTCGTTTGCCCTCTATTATATAAGAAAAAGAATCTAATTACACGACATACGTTAAAGTCCATCTTGCTGTAGCAGAGAATATACAAATCTACATACATACATGTTACGCTCTAAAAACATTACCTTCTTTCCTGAATAATTAGGTAAAAAGGACTTTCATACAATTTGCATTTACAAATTTGTATGTATGATAACAGTGTAATGTTTATTAGCTAAACAAAGGTATATCTATTCAATTCTAATCAATTCAATCTATTCAACCCCGTTAGGGAACTGGCTGGATGGTGTGTTGGAGAACGTGGGTTCTCTCAAAATGTCAAGTATCCAGAACCAGGATTTGCGGTGTTTCTCAACTCAGATAAATTTGGCTGTACCATGATGTGCGTCAGGCTGCTTTCGTTAGTATTAAAAAGTTTACATTTTAATTTGCGATAATTTGAGATTATTAAGTGTTTTTAGTGTAAACCCCCACTATACCGGCTACCAGGTTATATCACTATCTACAAAACTTGTCCATGAAAATGTCTTGTTACAGTAAGTGTCCTGAAATGACCTCGAAAAGTATTTCAAATTTCTTTTTTTCTATTTTATACGGAAACAAACGAGGAGTGAGCAAGCGTATTTAATCATCCACATAATTGTTATGCCTTTTCACCCGTCGTCCCTGCTCCACTCCAATGGGCCACCGGATATTCATAACCTGCATGAAACGCTACAGTTGACATTCTGAGGCTGTATCATATGAGCCTTGTCGGTACCGGTTCAATTCGGCACTACCTATTGAGGAAGCCTTCTATTACAGATTTGGAAAAATGATAGTGCGATAACACATTATATAGTACAAAGCAAAAGATAAACGTAAAAGATACATAGCTCAACAAAGCTATATAAAAAGAAATCAACAAAATCTCACACAAAACTGTACCCTGTAACATCTATGTAGAGGCCACATTGCTCTACAATCAGATCTAAGCAATCAGAGCATAAAAATAATAAGAAAAAAAATCGTTTTTTAATACCCCCGTATTTGATGTTTTCCATTTCCCGTGATGGACAGATTAGACGGTAGCGTTGCTCTATCTAATAACATGCCACGCTCGTAAGTAGAGCATCTATTGACGATTATGTCCACGTAACAACAGTTTTGTTTCCAGAAATCGAATATTAGTAACATATGCTATTGGAACAATGTTGCCATTCTTACTTGCTTTAACTTATTTTTCCCATAAAATTATTATTATCATAAATATAGAAATAATTAAGCTATACCCTAGCGATAAGACCGCCATTATGTAGAATTATTTTGCCCATAAGTTTCACATGTAATGAATTATTTTGTAAATATTTGTGTGTGGTCAATAAAATATATTTTCTTTCTTTTTTCATCTTAATATACACTCCTTCTTAGCCTTATCCCGTTTCTATATTAAATATTGGGTTCGACTACCTCATCTTCTAGGGGACTTGGACGAGAGCGCCTGTTACACGGAGTGACTGACCTCTTTAAACCAGAAGAGAAATCAATCCCAATCCTAAATTAGTCTAGGACGTACATTAGGTCCCCACCAAGGTTCAAACCTTGTCGTGGCGGTGGGCCTTAGTAGCTTGGGATGAACCCTGGCGATGCGAATTGAACCGGGGGGGAATCTTTGCACCCGTCTTATAAGAAGAGGGGGCTTAAAGATCAGGAGGAGGAATCGCTCTCGGTACCCCTCTTATAAGAAGAGGGGACCTAAGAGCAACAAGAGAAGGCCCTTTAGCGCACGGGGCAAGGGGCGAGGATGGGGACCTCACCCCATTGCACTGTCCCAAAGTTGGTGGGGTTGTCCTGTCAGGGGGCTGACTAGACGTCGAGGTGCCCTGATGATTTGTTGTTCCGGGGCACCTCACCAAGGGCGGCACTGGTGGCCCTCGCGGTGGTTGTTGTTAGTATTCGGCACTATCAAGTGCCGCGAGTCCCACACACCACTGGACCCCACCCAGGGCCGGTGAACGCGCGTAAATGCCTTTCCCCACGTCAAAAAATACATTAGGTAGTGTTTCTCCTTCACCGTAAGAGCACTATGGAGATGTCCTTAAGTTGGAAAAACTCATTGGTACACGGCCGGAATCGAACTTGGGCTACCCGAGTGTGAGTCTGAAACGCTAACCGACCTCTGAGTATCTTAAATGAATACGTATATCATTATGAAATGCTACTCCTAAGTCTAGATACCACGCGCTGCCACCCCAATATGACATTATAATGAAACACACGTAAAGCTAATAATCACATATGTGAATGTTATATTGAGCCCTGTCAAAAAACAGAAATTATACTAAAATGTGAAAAAGATCCGCCGAGTACTTCCAATGTCTGTGTTCAAATCTAATAGCGTATGCTTCCTTGGTCTCTGTAACACATTTCCGTCTCTTTCCGCTAAATCACAACAAATATTCAGAGAATAGATAGATATATATAATACTATATCAAAGTATTCTTTTTACATTATTGTCCTGTACTGAAACTAATTGAATATCTAAAACTCTCTGTTGCAGAACTTGATTAAGATTATCTTAGAGAAATTGTTCCGAATAGATTGTTTGCAGATAATCTTTATAAATGACTAAGAGAAATGTGGATCGGAGTGTCTAACTATCAATGCAGCATTGCGCACGAATTGAATACCCGTCGGTGCAGTGGTAATGTCAGCAGGTTTTCTTATATAGAATAGAGGGCAAATCACAAACTAGCAACTACCCTTTTATGACTACCGACGCTCATGAACATCCACATAATTACTATGCCGATGCGATGCCCTCCCTCCCAATAGGCCACCGGCTGCTCACAAACTGCACGAAACGCGACACTGAAGATGACTATTTACGGCGGTATTATGTGATCGAGAGGTACCTCCCCGTTCGCGCCGGCCCAATTCCGTTATACAGGCGTCCTGTGCAGCATGGCATTACCTCTTCCTGTATTGCTCATATCGCTAGAGATCGCGTGTTCGTATTCCGGCTATGTCATAGATTTTAGTGAATATGTATTGCTAAAGGTTTTTTTTATAATATAGGATGGCAAACGAGAAATCGCACTACTGTTATCATGTAGATGTCAGAGATGCGTTCTTCTTTTCCTCTTCCTCTGCAATGGGCCACCGGCTACTGCCTAACTCCACAAATCACGACAGGATAGATACCACCGTACAGTGATAAAAATCACAAATATAAATGAATTTGCGTTCTTCCTAGCTACTCCTATCTCAAAAGCAAGCTACCCGTCCACAAAGTGGATCTGGTACGGATGTCTATGGGCGGCAATGCCCACAATTTAGACCTTATCATGTATATATATATATATATATATATATTCCGTATTCTTATACCACCAGAGGTGAGAGGGCGAGAGGGGTAAGTAGGTAGAGGCCTATATTTATACGACTCGTTTCCGTAACGCTATTGGGACGCATTCACCAACTTATTCCCCTAGACAAGCGTGCGTAAAGAATTTATCCCTGAAAATCCAATCATCTTAAAAAATACTCGTGAAGTCCCGGTTGTTGTGACTACTGTCGCTCGTCCTCGTTTTGGGTGACGATTACCTAACGCAACAACATTGCAAAGTTTCATCAAAAACTGATCAGTAGTCTTGACGC
The DNA here is from genome assembly GCA_017140195.1 of Eumaeus atala. Taxonomy (NCBI): domain Eukaryota; kingdom Metazoa; phylum Arthropoda; class Insecta; order Lepidoptera; family Lycaenidae; genus Eumaeus; species Eumaeus atala. The sequence continues at coordinate 718,075 of JAFELO010000414.1, read as the reverse complement.
GATTGAGTAACAAAGGTTCAAACCATTCGCATATATAATATTATTAAGATGAATTAGGATGTAAATCATGATAAGAATGTATCCGCTACATATATCATATGAATGTGGTGGAGGCAAGGCAGGTATGTGAGGATCGTAATGTATGTCACTCCCTTCCCTCTGCCTACCCCATTAGGGGGATGTGTGGTTGTTGTTGTAAATCAATCATAATTGTACTCGTATTATAAAGTTTATTGTAGTAAGAGGTACTTCCATGCTACATTGCAACCGAATCGGAGTCCTTTTAAAACGAGCAATCGGAGCCGTTAGATGACTACCGACGCCCATAGACAACTGCCTAATTGTTATGTAGGAGTGTTGTCTTCAATTCCCATTCCCCACCAATGGGCCACGAGAAACTCATATACCACAGGAAATGCGACCGCGCGGTATCATGTGAGCGAGAGCTAGCTCCCCTGTCGTGCAGTTTAACTAGTACCAGGGACACATAAACAGTAGGATGACCTAGTGATTATTGAGAGCATCGCACACAATACTCGGTATACTTTGGTAGGAGCCGCAAATAACCGCACAGGTAAAGGTTGGAACGCTTTGTTCATTGGTTATATACCCCGTGAGGATACCGAACTGGCAGAAACTGCACAAAACCTGACAACATGCCTGTACACATTGTTATGTATGAGTACATCCGTGTTCGCGTCAGATTGACTTTGCAGCAATGCAGAAATGATATAACACTAGCGTCGCTCCGCGGTTTCACCCGCGTAGCATGGTATTATAACATATTCTAAGTTCACCCCTATTTCTTCCAATTAGGGGGTGAATTTCTAAAAACCCTTTCTCAATGCTCGCTGACAACACGGAGCAAAACTTACACAAGGAACCTCTGCACCAAATTTCAAGCTTCCTAGGTTCTGTAGTTTCGCCTGTGCGTTGTCTGTCAGTCAGTCAATCATTAACTCAGTAACGGTCAGTGGAGTTACAAATATATGTTAATAATCTACCCTTGTAACTAACACCAATTATGAATAAATTGCAAAACCGAAACCCGACTGCCTAAAAGACAAACGAGCAATCGGACTTTCAACGACTCCCGACGCCCATGAACATTAGCTTAATGAACATGCCTATGCGTTGCCCTCTTTTTCACCAACCCTCATATGGGCCACCGGCTACTCACAAACCGCACGAAACGCGACACCGTAGGTGTCACTTTACGGTGGTATCATGTGAGCGAGAGGTACCGTTCCTGCCAGCCCAATTCGGTTGCATAGGAGGATGTAGTGTCATGCTCCATGCATGGCACTACCTCCTCCTATGCAGCATGGCACTACCTCCTACAAAACACCTCTGATGCAGTCGGTTAGTAACAATCACAAACTCACCTTTCATCAAAACAGCCGCTGCGACGAGTCCCCCCATTCCCCCTTTTTTGCCGCCCAACTTCTTGGCTCTGGACTCCGATGTCTCTTTGGCTGCCTCCGTCGCTCCAACATCAGCCAGCTTAAACTTCACCGAATGACTGTCCAAGTACTCCCCGAGCTGGTACAGCAAGTACTTGTCCAGCCTCTCATCAGGTTTAGACGGCAGCGCTCTCGCCAGCTCTGCAGCAAACTCCTGCGGCTTGCTCCCATTGCCTTCCTTCACCACGCTGATGCCTGGCAACAGCTGCAGCTCGTCCTTGGAATTGAGCTTCTCGAGCATAGATATAGCTTCGATCTTCAAACAAGTCGCACTGAATATTCCATTAGAACAATCCTTGCCCATTGATCTCGCGGCTGTTTCCAGAGAATCGACTGTGTTGTGCTCCATTGGTAGGCCATGAACCACAGCGACCATAACTAATAATATATAATGCATGTTTGACGTGTGTATGCAAACGAGACCTGTGGCGTTATGATAAGACGGTTTTGGCGTCGCTTTTTATATGTCGCCCACACTTTAATGATTAGTACATCTGTTATTTTCATAGAAGACTGATTGCGGGTGTCCCTGGCAGACGATTTTATCATCTCCTTTCATGGTATAAAGTTATTTTTTGATTGAACGTTTGGGTATATTAACTTACGCATGGAGCGTGTTAGATATCGTTTTTGGTTTGGTTTTTTTTTTTTTCATAAAATTGTAGTGGTCAGAGGCGTAGTTATGTTGATTCCTCTATTAATATTTTTAGAATGTTGTCGAAGGTGTTGGTTAAACGATCTCCTTGGGGAGGAAATAATAAAAGAATCAATAAACAAAAATTGTGTGTATATATATATCTTTGGCGTAACAAGTGAAACGCTACAATGTTAACTATAGCTAACTTCAGGGTGTCGCTTATCCCTGACGGCGTGCGCGCGCACCGAAAAATATTACTCTCATCGTTTTCCCGAACGCGCAACAAGAAGCATAACTTCAAGAATTACATTGAGGGTAGAAAAGGTATTGCTTTCCGAACCTATATACTGTAGCAGCGAAGAGAAGCCCAATACAGCTTCATGAGATTACTAGGAGTGCTCGTCTGAGGTCTAGGGATACTAGACTAGGTTTGGGGTCGTAAGAGGTACCGACCCCCCACTCTCCCGCAGATGGGACAGATGCATCCCGAAATGGGAGTGCATGTAACAGCTATTTTAAAAATTATTATGCTGTCAAATACTTCTAATGGCACGACGCATACGAATGGCAACGGCACGGGCGGAAGGTTCCCTGAGTTTCCAGTGGTCCACAGCGAAAAGAGAGAAAGGTAACACTCCAATATACTCGTAATAATTATGCTGATGTCTGTGGGCGTCGGTACGTATAAGGCATAAGGAGATTGCCCCGAAATTTTGTACCACAGAAAAAAACATTGGTGGGCTAAGTAGTACTAGCTCCCACTGCCAATAGTAATTAATTTAATTTTTAACATAATTATCACAAACGCCCCCTGATCATATTGATGTCTATGGGCGTTGGTTGTGCGTTCAATAGTCATGCACATGTTTAGTAAGAGGTAGTGCCATGCTGCATTTCAGCGGAAATGGGCCGGCACTACCTCTCGCTCACATGATACCACAGGAAAGTGAACTCTTCGGTGTTGCGTTTAGAGCAATCTCTGAGTAACCGGTGACCCATTGGGTGGGAGGGCAAAGGCTCTCGACCGATACCTGCCCATTTGGCGTTATGAAGCTCAGGTCAGAGAAACGTGGAAGAAGTAGGGGGAAGCTTTTGCCCAACACAGCGACATAAATAGAGCTTAATAGAATAATAGTCTTTATTTTGGTTTGAATTAATTAAAAAATATTTTAACTAGTTAACATTTTTTATAGCAAAGGGAGCCAATTAAGCAGTTGGAGCCTTTTAATAACAACCGACGCCCATAAACATCCGCACAACAGTTATGCAAATACATCCTCCTTTCTTCTTACACACAAGTCGCACGAAACGCGAAGTAAAGTTGTCACTTTAAGCCGGTATCATGTGAGCGAGAGGTACCTCACCCGGCCTAATTCCGCTGTAATACAGCATGGCACTACCTATTTCTAGTTGTATGTACCAGGACTTACTGAGCCTATCCAAATACTTTTGTGAGGTAATTAAAAACTGGAACCTATCTTTAACAGTTTCTTAATTTATAATATTATCTTATATATCTTAGTTAATAGTTAATTGTATAATAGCCAGGTTACTCAGAGAGTATTGTTGTGGGAAAAAAGTGTTATGTACAAGACACTGGCTCGATATAACTTTTACTTAAAATACAATTATATAAAAAAAAATATGTTCCAATTTTAAAATTTCCCATTATTGCGACCCATTTAGAATTACTATGCTATATACGAGCATATATTGCTATGCTATCACTCGAAGAATAAGCTCGCTGAAGTGGCAATAGGCTGGTCACATACTCAGAGGAACAGTTAACGACCAGTTGAAGTCCAGATCGCCAATGGATCGCAGAGCGGTTGGGAAGAAGCGGGAAAAGCTGCGACTAACCCACGCATAGAACCGCGCACACCGCGTGCTAAAAACGCGTAGTTAAATCCGTTTAAAAATTTTTACACATGCATTTGCACCGTACTATAACTACGGGCCCGATACCGCTACGTAGCGGGTGAAAACAGCTTCGTCAGGCTTTAAAGTGCAAAAAAATCATACTTCCAATTCAATCAGATCAAAGGATACAGCAGTGTATGTACATAGCTTGCCAGTTATTTAAACTAATCAAGAGCACGGCATCCCCACTCGCTCAGATGCCAATACAAATAAGAGAGGTATTCCTCAGGGTACAGTACTGGGGCCAGTCATCTTCTCGTTGTATACAGCTGATGTTATCAAGCATATAGATTACTGTCATTATAATATGTACGCCAACGACATACAGTTTAACATTCAATCAGACCTGACGACGCTATAGAGGTCATTAACGCGGATAATATAAAGAGAGCCACTGAGGCACGGAATTCTGGACACGTGCAGTATTAAACGCTTGCGAATTAACATCACATAATCGAAGCCGTAAAAAGCTGTTTTTCTCTATCTATATGAACATCATACATGTCCTGCAGTAGGCTGATGATGATAATGATGATATGAACATCGACATTCTTCGACTTGTTTGCCCCCTATACCATAGATGGTGCTACCGTATTCTTCTATTCGCTTTCTGACGCCCAATTGGGCGTCACAGGGTAATTACTATGAACAATATGGCCAAATAATTACATGGTAGTAGTCACTAGGAGTTTTCGATCGTTGGTGAAAATTTTTGGCCGAAACGGGTTTGTTTCGCGCTATCGCATGTGAAATATATTGATAAATAATAGAGTGGAGAATGGAGACCAGGAGCGTCTACTCCGTGCATAATAATTTAAAAAAATCACAAGTTTGAGTTGATAAAGTGTTTTTGAAGTCTCTATTGTTTACTAGCTTTCTTTTTTTTGTAGAATAGGGGGACAAACGAGAGATCGGCTTTTTTTTATTACTACCGACGCTCATTAACATCCACATAATTACTATGCCGATGCGTTGCCGTCCCTTCACCTCGCCCTAATGTGCCAGCGGCTACTCACAAATCGCACGAAACTCGACACTGAAGATGTCACTTTACGGCGGCATTATATGATCGAGAGGTACCTCCCCGGTCGTGCCGGCCCAATTCCGTTGCATAGGATGATATACTGTCATGCACTATGCATGGAACTTCCTCCTCCTATGCAGCACGCCACTACCTATTTTCATTATATAATTTTTAACTTGACAACTACGTAAACGACTTTGATGGTTGATGGAAATCCTCACTGTTACCTAAGGTGAAGTAAATGTGATTAAATTATAAAAGGATGATTAAAATCTGGTCGATAAGTAGTTACAGAGATATACGTGGTAAACGTCAAAATACCCACATACATTCTGGAGTGGGACATCGCGACAGAACTCAAGGTTCCACGCCCATAACCTTGATGTCTTTAAATCCACAACAGTGCGGTTTAAACGCCACTTCTTACCGCGCTCACTGTACTGTGGAGCCAGCTGCCTCCCTCGGTATTTCCTATTCCATACGACTTGGAGGTCTTCAAAACAAGAGCATACCTGTTCCTTAAAGGCCGGCAACGGGTCTGGAAGACACTTAGTCTAGCACCTACCCCATAAAAATAAATACCTATAATATTGTGTGTATTTGTTTGGACGGCTTAAAGTATTGCCGTACGGAAGGCTTAAAATACTTTGTAATTCCTATTATATTACATCAGCAGCGATCCAGCGATAGTCTTCCACGATAAATGGACTATTCAACACGAAAATACTTTTCAATTCGAGCAATAATAGTTCAAAGAAAACAAACAGACTTTTCACCTTCTTCTTCATAATATTATCAGCGCAGATAGATTCATACCTACGTATCGATTTGATAATCACATTTTTTGAAGTCGGTTAAGTATGTTGGCGCCACCTTTGGAAGATACATTTCGATCAGTGAGATAAAGTGCATAATATATGCGGCGCCATCTGCTAAAGATATAAATTTTCACTGGCCCATTCTGCTTCAAGCACTGTGAGAGTGTGCGCTGTATGAAACCAGGCGAAGCCAATTGAACCGAGGGGGATCTCTTATAAGAAAAGGGGGCTTAAAGATCAGGAGGAGGAATCGCTCTCGGTACCCCTCTTATAAGAAGAGGGGACCTAAGAGCAACAGGAGGTGGCGCTTTTGCGCTCAGGCCGAGGGGCGAGGATGGAAACCTCACCCCATTGCACAGACCCAAACTTGGTGGGGTTATCCTGTGGTGCTGGGCGAACCCATCTGTGGAGGTTGAGTTGGTCCCTTAGGGGGCTGACTAGCCGTCGAGGTGCCCTGATGGTTGTTGTTCCGGGGCACCTCACCAAGGGCGGCATTGATGGCACTCGCGGTGGTTTTTGTCGGTATTCGACACCATCATGTGCCGCGATACCCTGAATCTGCGGTCTGTGAGCATGCTGAATTTGGCTCCTGCCATTACATAAGACTTGATAAAGGGCAAATCCTCACTAGGGAACAGCAATTCCTTCCAAGGATGATCCGTGAGGCTATTGGAATTAAAAATCATCAAAATATCAATAGAGAAGATGGCTGGGTTTTTCTTATGCTTGGGATCCAGTGGTGAACATAATCAAATCAAAAAGTAAACAAAACACCTCAAGATTGCAAGATGTAATAAGTACTGTTTACGTTAATCGGAACAACTAAAATTATACTTCTTAGGGTATTTTTAAAAATTTGGTACATCAGCACATCTGTCATCTCAGTCCACCCGTGACCACGGTTGCTTCTGAAACGTCGGGCTACATAAATAATTTAATAAACCGCGATAAAATCCGTAAAGGTAGTTTATTGTAATGTATGACCGGTAGGCTAATAACGCAGTTCTTTTGCTCTTTACGTTTTTCACTTGTTTAAAAGCACACACAAATTTATATATTTTTGATGTCAGACCAACATATAGTTTCCAAAATATTGATGAGAGTCCTAATTGGAAACTGATGTGAGTTGGTTAGTCCTAAAAACCTTGTGTATCCTGCAGATTTAATGGTTTAATTTTGGTATATTATAGTTTTACATTGTGTTGTATTTATTTAGATTTGTCTAAGTTAAATATTAAATTGTTTGTCTCATTTAATTATATTGTCAATGCATTTTACGATAATAGTGGATAACAAGAGGACCTAACGGATGGGGGAGAAAAACTGAGGGATAAATTGATTAAGATTTTTTTATAGCATAAGGGCGCAAATGAGAAATCGGAACCCTTTGATGACTACTGACGCACATGGACGTTCGCATGAATGTCACGCAGATGGTACGCTATCCTATCATCCTCCCAAAATGGGCCACCGGCTACTCAAAAAACAACACGAAACGCGACACTGAAGATGTCACTTTATGTCGGTATTATGTGAGCGAGAGGTACCTTCCTGGTCGTACCGGCCCAATTCGGTTGCTCAGAAGGATGTAATGTCATGCACCATGCATCGCACTACCTCCTCTTATGCAGCATGGCACTACCTCTTCCTAAATGATTACAAAACTTGTGGGAAGTGAAGCTTGCGCACCTGCTTGGACAAAACCTGCTTGGAATCCAATAGAGAGTAGAGGGCTCACTACCTCGATTCAGCCCGTATAACCACGATTGGATGGCACCAATATGTGGCAATTGGCCCATTCTGCTCATCTAGCGCCACTTTGGGATGCGGAACTGTAAATTACATGACACTTTTGAATATGTAGTTTCTTAGGCGATTTCTCTCGTGATCTCTAGTCTCAACGTAAAAGGGACCGTTCACATAATCTCTTGTAACTGTTGCGAGTCTTAAGTCTATATTAATATTATCAAGAGGAATCATTTGATTGTTTGTTTGTATTGAATAGGCTCCGAAGCTACGGGATCGATTTGAAAAAAAATCTGGTTACCATTAGATTCCTACCTTATCTGTGACGCACACACGTTATATAACATTTTCTAAGACGTTGGTCATTATGAAACTTCAACACTGTAACCGAAGTTCAGAAAAAAAAAACAAAGTAAATACTTATTTCGCTACAGAAATTATTGACAACCAGCTGTACCGACCGACGTCGTTCTATCAAAAACTTACTTTATTGTCATGGTGATGTGCGATGATTAAGAGGCCGAAATTTTAATACTAAATAATAATTTACATATTTTTGTTCGTCAATTATTGTTTCCAGATTTTGTGCAATATGCGTCCAGTACGTACAGCTAGTGTTAGGCGTAGGCACGGAACGGGTAAAAGTGAAATGATGACGATAACAGAGAGTTACCTAGTTGCTAGGTAATATCACCCCAAAAAGTGCAACATTCAGCCACTAGTTGGCGTGACAAATTAGACGCACGGTTGTCCGTAGACCGGATACTCGCGAACCGTACGAAAGGAGAAGTACTTTCCTGGTCGCGCCGGCCCAATTCGGCTGCAAAGCAGAATGACACTACCTCATACAAAAAACCCTGGCTTAATAATAACACAACAGCTGACTAGCTGAGGGGTAGAAAGAGCGAGTCGAGCGCCATATATGATATATCACGATCTTTACATACCTGGCTTGCCTCCTCCACATCCATAACTCTTCTTCTTAAATACATAGAAATTTACATAAATACGTACATACATACAAACTCTTGAAACACTTTACACTTTCTCACGCAGTTCGGTAAAAATAAGGTTTTAGTGTGAGCGCTGTTACGCGCGAAAGAAAATTTTAATGACAAGTTTGCGCATTATTATAAACTGTATGTCTTATTCGGAAGTTAACAAGCTTTTAACTAACAATTATTAGTACAAGCCGACCGCTTCTAATTCCTATTTATTAGCTAACATTTTATAGCATCCGGTACAGTCGAGGAGTCCCGTCACCTGGTGACAAGTGATCTCCAATGCCTAGACAGGAGAACAGATTCACTATATTTTGTTCTACCATTCGTGAGTGTGCTGTCGCTGCCGTCCGTGCCTACTAATTCTTGTTCACATAACACCGGCGTGAAATTATAGCTATCACTGTCCTGGTGGCGCGTTTCGTGCGGTTTTACGGTCCTAATGGCGAAGTGATGACTGGAAAGAAATTACTGTTGAGCAATAAGGCCGCCATTGTTTGCATTTATTGTATTTTATTGATTCTGTGCATTGCTTGTAATATGTTTTTGTAATCTGCACATTAAAGAATATATCATTCATTCATTTCACTCATTCTTTCATTCATTCATAGAGGTAATGCAGATCTTCCCCTCGAATGGGTTAGCCTAAATCTCGGAGACCGCACGAAACGCCACAGCTTATCGCGAAAGAATGTCGCTTATAGGGGCTACTTTATAAACAAAATGAGTATCCCCGGTCGTGCCGGCCCTATTAGACGGCGATGCGGAAAATAATTCGAATTAAAATTGTGCTAAATTTGAACTCAAACCAGATACTACGAGAGTGGATCTAAAAGTTCGTGGCCGAACCTACATGGAGCTATGACATCTTTTTGAATCTACCGTCATTTGTTAGTATGTGTCATATTTATTTATTGTGTGCAGTTTCATTCCGATACTGCACAATATAAATTTTCTGTGATTATTTGTTTGAAGCAATCTGACGCAATTTTCAATAATGGAGAAAATTGAACACCGTGCAGTCATTAAGTACCTCAATAAAAAAGGCCTATCACCAAAAGACATCCATCAAGATATGGTGAGCACTTTGGGGGAGTCTGCTCCGCCGTATTCCAGTGTCAAGAAGTGGCTAGCTGAGTTTAAGCGCGGTTGTGAGAGCATTAAAGATGATCCTAGGAGTGGAAGGTCTACATCCTCTACCACGAAAGAAGACATCGATGAAATTTGTGATCTCGTACTGGGTGACCGACGTTTGATCACTGGTAAGACAGCTGAGATAACAAACATTAGTTATGGCCGGGTGCAACGCATAATAACGGAAGAGTTGGGGTTCCATAAGGTTTCTGCTCGCTGGGTCCCGAGGTTGCTTTTAGCTGAACAAAAACGAGTTCGATACACAATTTCGCGAGACTGTTTGGAACTTTTTGAGACTGGTCCCGAGGACTTTTTGTCTACATTTGTTACCATGGATGAAAGCTGGGTTCACCACCATACTCCTGAATCAAAGCAACAATCCTAACAGTGGAAAAGATCAGACTCTCCTACACCGAAAAAGGCTAAGGTCGTTTTGACGACTAACAAAATCATGGCTTCTGTTTTTTGGGATGCGAAGGGCATTATTTTTGTAGATTATTTATCGAAACGTCAAACTATAAATTCTAGTTATTATTGCAACCTTTTACGAAGACTCCGGGAAGAAATAAAAGAAAAAAGGCCGGGAATGTTGCGTAAGAAAGTTTTATTTCATCAAGACAATGCACGTGTTCACACTTCGGTTGAAACAATGTCTGTAATCCATGATTGTGGCTACGAATTGCTGCCCCATCCACCTTATTCGCCGGATTTAGCCCCCTCGGATTATCATTTATTTCCAAATTTAAAAAAACATTTGCGTGGCTCGAAATTTTCGACCAAAGACTTTGCCGACCTTCCGGAATCTTTTTTTTTTCGAGGGGATAAACAAGTTGCAGGTCAGGTGGAAGAAGTGTGTTGAACTAGATGGAGACTATGTCGAAAAGTAAAAATAAATTTAGATCCACTTTTCTTTCATTTTCTTGGTCGGGCCTAGAACTTTTAGATCCACCCTCGTACATTGTACAGTGTTGCTGAAAACAAATGGACTAAAGACCGGATAGAAGTAAAAATAGTCACAGAAAACACTAATGGTTTTACTTTCAACGGATACGTTGATGCGTCCGATTTAATAACATCTTTATTTCTAAGAGGTGAAATAAGGAAAGTAATCATAATGACTCGACATAAACGCAGTGCAAAAAGAAAAAAAACAGCACTCTCTAGCGATCAATGATGAACCAACTTGTTTTCTTTTTCTGTTAGTACGTAGTTCAATGCCGCAATAGATGGCGCATCGATGCTAATTGCGTCTTGCTGTGGCAACAGATGGCGGTACTGTACACATCTGTACATAAAAAGGACAAACAAAATTTAACAACCAGTATTTCTTATTTCTTTTTTATCTGTTATACATAGTGCTAGTTTATAGTTTTATGTTATTTATTGTGAGCAAACGAGAAATCGGAAGCATTTGGTGAATATTACATATTTAATGAGAATATGCACTGGCCTCAACACCCCATCACCGCAATGGACATTGAAAAACCACCCACACCTGATGCTATAACATATTCACACATTTTAAGGTGGTATCATTTTATCCGGAGGTATTTCCACCGTGCCGGCCCTATTCGGTAAAAATTTCGGAACATCTTTCTATCAGACAACATTTTACACACAAACAAAATATTTTCCTTAAAATAATAATTTTAAATTAAAAATAAAATTTAAGTGAAGGGTTCACTGGTTCTACATTAGCCCTGACACTTGATATTAAACGGCGAAACAGACTCAGCGGGACATACGGGGAAAGCTGTACAATATATAACCTAATATATATATGGTATTTTTATATATATTTTGTAGGCTTTATATATATATATATATGGTACAGGCAATCAGATGGCAGATGGGTCGCTAGTGTTCTGCAGTGGTGGCTGCTTTTTGGAAAACGAAGTGTTGGTCTACCGCTCGCCAGGCGGGCAGACGATCTCCGTGCTGTAGCCGGTCCGGGATAGATGCGAGTAGCAGATCGGTCGTCGAGGCCCATGTCCAGCGGTGGACCTATAAGGCTGGTAATGATGACGATGATAGGCGAACACACGAACAATCTGATATTTTTTACAACAACCAACGCTTATGAATATCAGCATAATTGCTATGCCAATGCGTAGTCCTCCTTTCCACCTCCCTCCAATGGGCCACGTGGCCATTGTTTACCACCATCTGAAGTTAAACATGTTTGATCAATTAAATGTATTGATGTAATTTCATAACAACGACACCGAAACTGGGAGTAGAATCCTATTCACATGGTGACATACTTTTAACATCTCTTTTTACTTTTATAAAGCTTTACCACTAAAACTCTCTTTGAAGATTTATTTCAATTTCCCCGTTGAAGCTATACTTCTTCTTCTAATGTGTAACATACTATATATACTATTAAATAAATAAATAAATGAATGTTTATTTTGCAAAAGACCAAAGATTACAGTGCAACAAAATATAAAATTTAACATATAAACAACTTTGCAAAACTGATCCCAAGCTAAACGATGTGTAACGTTCGTCTAAACCTAGAAGTTATTATGTTACTATTTACTTGCTCTCGTGTCAATTCTGTTTTTGGTTAAGAAGACAGTTATATCAGAAATGCGGCCCGGCTGTTTAAGTAAATACAACTTGTATAAAGTTTTCCCTAGGGTCACTAAGGAAAACCCATTGGTGGGGAGGAGGAAAGGAGCGCGACATCTGTATGAACAAGAGTGTGTCTGTGGGCGACGGTAGCCGCCAAAACGCTCGCTCGTCCGCTCACATGACACCGCCGTTTCGTGCGGTTTGCTAGTAGCCGGTGGCCCACTTGGCGGGAAGGATGATTAAAAAAACGTTTCTTTGGTACGCTATGTAATAGTGAGTGTCGCGCTTGTACAAGGTGCCATGATAAAGAAGTATATATATTCACAGGAAAAAAGTGCCACTAAGCGGTGGTCCCATGATGCATTGCAGGCGACTTGTACTCACGGGGACTCATGGCTCATGTTGAACATTTACAGACAGTTTCGTTTTGTGAGTTTCCGATGATGAGCAACACGTCTCGCAATTGTGCGGATGTCTTTGGGCGTTGGTAGTCATCGTTTGTTCCCTCATATACAAAAAAAAAGAATTTCCATGTTGCTCGTTTATCTCCAACTTGTACTACACACGGCAAGAGCACACTTTCTCAAAACTCTGTAATTGTACAACTTTGAACCCTACACAAACACAATAGGACATAGAGTCTTGTATTTAACAATGGGGATGCACTTCGCTATGCAAACCCATTGACATAGTTATGTGAATATATGTATTTATGCACATCCTACGTATGTGAAGTGTTTCATATTATTTCCATAGCGAAACGGCAGTTCTATTGACACACTGTCTTAAGTAGGCACGTCCAGAAACAGAGACGCTTCACTTGTATGAAATTAATAATGTCATTAGGCATCATATGATTTAAAAATCTTCACAAAACAAAAAATACTCAAACCAAATAAAATCTACGAAATATAAAAAGAATCTAGTTCTATACATGAATAGGTCTTGGTTTACCTAATAAGGTGTTACAGAAGTTGGTATAGCTTAATATTTATATAATAAAAACTTTAATGTATTTTTTCAAAAGTTCGTAACTTTTAAGTAATTCTCGTATTTGTAGTTTGAAAGAGTAATTTTATTAACATTATTATTAAATCAAATTCATTCAAACAGTATCAGTATCATTTCAATTTTAGAATTATTGAAGTAGAATTTAAGTCTCGAACTCAGATATTTTAGAATAAAATACCGGTGTAACAGTCGAATTTGAGGAATTCGAAATTAGGATTATAAAATTCCAAATATGAAATTGGGATGTTTATCTGAGGAGCGACTGAGCGAGAGCGGTAAACAATGTTCGGTGAGAGGCGCGGAGAGAGTTGGGTCCGGGTTCGACGTCCGACTTTCTCTAGTGATGTAACCTCGTGAATGCTGTCACTAGTGATGTCATTGCACTGAAAGCCTTGTAACGAGGCTGTAAGGTTTTCGTAACGTGCCCCTAGCACCTCCTTCGAATGTTGTGATACGTGTTGTCGAACTTTGCGATATTCTTTCGGACCTCTCATTTGTTCCCTGCTCTATACAAAAAA
>JAFELO010000414.1:670470-704195 GCA_017140195.1 Eumaeus atala | reverse complement strand
AATGTTTGGATGATATCGGAAACACGGAATTAATTCCGTAAAATAAAAAAAAAATATTTTTGTAATTATAAAACTTATTTAAGCTGTAGTTTTTATATGTTTCATGTTATTTTTTGATATTTCCGAATGACTTGATTTTTTCTGTATACATTTAGATATTTACACACGAAAAAAAAATATTTATTTGATAAATTCGATTAAATTGACTGGTATGTATTCCGTTTCTGTGATTTAGTGTCAGCTGTACCAGCGGTCCTTGCAAACGTTAAATTTCTTTTTTTCATTTTATAGAGATGAAAACATATTTTTATGTTATTCCAGATGATGATCACATGCTGTCTGAGGGCGAGCTAGCGAATGTCTTAAGTCACAGTCAATTTAAAAAAAAATTAAAGTATTGATGTGTTAAGTTTACGCGAATGTTAGTCATTACAATAAAACTACTTTTACGGACAGTGCATCAGTGACCATGGTTGTTATAAAGCTTCTGAAACGTCGGGCTAAATAAATAATTAAATAAACCACGATAAAATACGTAAAAGTAGTTTTATTGTAATAATTTAAAGTAGCCCAAGTTTCTCGTTACTATGTCAGCGGTCTGCAAATGAAAGTCTCATGAAAATCGGTTTAAGAGATTATCTGGAACAAATAGACAATTAATTTTATTATGTTTATACATCTTTAAAGTACATATCCGCTGATACGTAAAAAGCGTTGGTTCCATTTGTATACAGTTAATGAGGTATGAACCGGTAAGTTTTCTAAAGAAATCGCCAGCCGCGAAACAGACAAACACACGCACTCGTGTGGACGGAGCGTTGAGGTTTCTTTTTTGATTACAGCAAAGGGAGACAAACTTCAACATCCCTATATTCATATACGTTGCCCTCCTTCACGCCATCCTCCCATTGAACCTCTTCAAAAGTTCTCTGGTCGTCCCATTCTAGTTAGAGTGAAATGAAGTGTGGCGTCTCTTACTTAACCTAGAATTAAGAGAACAGAACGATCTCAAATAAGGAATATTTCCCCGCCTGCCTTCCCCTATAGGGATATTTTGGCATCCACCTGGCTGTCCGTACTCGTGTCCAGGAAAGCTAGACGATACCCAAGTCAGAGTCATGAAATTTCATAAAAAATATAATTAGATACTAATGATAGTAAATGAATGGCCGCCATCTCTTTTCTTGGTCTTATAAACGACTGCAATCTTCTATCGCCTTGCATAGGACGACAAACGAGCAATCAGGGTGTTTTAACGACTGCCGACGCCCATAAACATCCCCATCATTGTCATGCAGATGCGATGTTCTTTCCTCCTCCCTTCCAATGGATCGCAGGCTACTCAGAAACCGCATAAAACGCGACACCATAGCGGTCCAATAACGGCGGTGTCCTGTGTGCGAGAGGTACTTCCCAGGTCGTGCCGGCGCAATTCAGTTGCGATGCAGCACGCCACTAATTGTTACTATGAACGTCTTAACTTTGGAGGCCAACTGGAGCCTTCCCCACCCTCCTGCTCCTTCTTAAATCCCATGGCAGTTCTAGCACTTAGTCGTGGTCCCTGCGATCATACCGAAGGTGCGATGATGGCAGTGGATCCTGGAGAGACAGTAGTAGCAGCGGTGGGAAAGTATGGCTACATCTCCATGAAAAGAATGCCTCAGTTGTTTTACCGCGCCATATTAGGGGTAAGTTATCATCCATTTTTAGGCAAACGAGCAATCGTTACGCCTTTCGGGGCAACATGGACATTTGCATAATTGTCATGTAGATGCGTTGCCCTTCTTTCCTCCTCCTCTCCAACCTCCAGGGTTGTACATTGTTCGCAATGTAGTTTTCCAACTGGAAACGATTCCACTTTAACATTTTAATTACTAAGCAATTGTTCGCAAGGAAGTGACACTGGGATTTTTTTTTAAATTGAATTAGGGGCAAACGAGCAATCGGATCCTTTTTACGACTACCGACGCCCATGGGCATCCACATAATTACTATGCTGATGCGTTGCCCTCCTTCTCCCCCCCTCTCCAATTAGCCACCGGCTCACAAGCCGCACTAAACGTGACACTGAAGATGTCACTGTACGGCGGTATTATGTGAGCGAGAGGTACCTCTCCGGTAGACCGGCTCAATTCCGTGGCATAGGGGGATGTAGCGTCATGTAATATGCATGGTACTACCTCCTCCCATGCAGCATGGCACTACCTCTTCCTAAAATTAATTGAAATGGCGTTTCCCGTTTTAACATAGTTTTAATTATTGTGCAACGTGGACGTTTGGGGGCACTTTTCAAGTTCGTCCGAGGGGTGCCGATGACCACGACGTAAAAAATGGTCATTATTAAAACAAACCGCGCGCACTTTCACCGCTTTCCCGCCACTTTCTCCGTTACATCCGTGAGCACCTGACGAAACGCTTTTTAAATTCCGCCTGCACGTGTTATGTAATGTAGTTTCTCTTCGAACGGTTTTTGGACGGTTTCAAAACATTCACATCGACGCGTTGGTGTCTTGGAAGCGAATTTTGTATGACACCTGACTAGTATTGGATGTGCTTACTTCTCCAACAGCTAGCTTCATGAATGGATGAATTGGGCTGGCACTGGGGAGGTAGCTCACGCTCATATGACACCGTCGGGTTTCATGCTCTTTATGAGTAGCCGGTGGCACACTGGAGGGAACGAGTCAAGGAGGCGTTAATTTTACACGTCATGTATCAAAATTATTCCATTTCATTGCCGTGTATACGAAGGATTCGTGATCATTTTAATTTGGTGTAGGAACTGATTAAAAACTACTCGTAGTTAATTGTTAATCCAGGTTATAATCTATACGTAACTGCCTCATGGTCTAGTGAAGACCTGGGTTCGAGGCCCGGGTCAGATGAAACTTTTATTGAGATTTTTCGATTTCTATGAACAGTCCGGAGTCAGGATTTGACGGGTTTACATCCACGTGCTTCGGAGCGCGTTAAGCCGTCGGTCTTGCGCCTGATTTCTCTCCGGCCGTGTTGGACTACCGTCCCATCAGAATAGGGGCATGAGGAAATAGAGAGTGCACTTGTACCTACACACACTTGTGCACTATAATATGTCCCGCGCAGTTGGCTAGTTTCTATAGAGATGGTCGCCGTGGCCGAAATTTCGAAACATTAACAAACATATTATATACAAAATTCTGTAGCAAACGAGCAATCGGAGCCGTGGATATCCGTATCATTGTCATGCACATGTGTTGTTCCTTCCTTGGTCTCAATCCAATGGGTCTCCGGCTACTCAAAAGCTTCACGAATCGCGACAGCACAACTGAGATTCTACGGAGGTGTCATGTGAGCGAGAGGTACCTCTCCGGTGCGGGCCCTATTCGGTTGCAGTGCGGCATGGCTCAAAGTATTACTATATATGTTACACTCGCCGTGCCCTACGGTTTTGCCGCATTAACTAAATTCCAAAATTGTGTAGTTCTTGCGTACAAGAACAACAGTCATACATACTCTATTTAGCATTTATAGTGGGATTATGTGTTATATAAGACTAGAATCACCTCGCGGTTTCACCCATATATCTCCTGTCCTTATATTCATGGTGTCATTGTATTCATTGGTGCCTTCCTCAATAAATAGACTATTCAATACAAAAATAATTTTCGATTCGGGCCAGTAGTTCCTGAGATTAGCGCGTTCGAACAAACAAGCTCTTCAACGTTATATTACAAAACAAAGACAAACACACAAAGTATTCCTGAGAATTCTAATTCACGTCATTCGTATCTTCAGAGTCATAACAGCTATTAGATCAAATATATTTTGGAATTATCTCTCCGCTATAGTAATAGCGACTTTGTTTGTTGGTCCTCGCGGTTTCTATTCGCTAGCGTTGTGTGGTGCTTACGACCCTTAGGCGGGTAGTGGGATCGAGGCCAGCGCGCTTAATCTCGAGAAAGCGAAGAGAAAGGTGCGCGGATGATGTGAGGGCCCAAATACCAGGTGTTGAAGGACTTATTTATAATTTATATGGCTGCTGTATGAACACACCTGTCTTGTACTTTTTTTATATTAAACTCTCCATCCGCCCCATTTTCGACTG
Organism: Eumaeus atala; assembly: GCA_017140195.1. NCBI lineage: Eukaryota > Metazoa > Arthropoda > Insecta > Lepidoptera > Lycaenidae > Eumaeus > Eumaeus atala. The sequence goes on along the minus strand of JAFELO010000414.1, from coordinate 700,111 downwards.
AGAATAAATTATAAATGTAAATCTACCTCGGGAAAGATTTATGAATGGGTGAAGACCTCATCAGAATCCGTTAAGTAGATTTTTAAGAAAATCGATCGCATAGAAAGATTTATGGGACTTTGTTTTAAAATAAGTATTGAAGAGACTAACAAGTCCCTGTTATTTCACCACGTAATTCCTGTCCTATTGATAGTAGTCTCATGAATGTAGCTATCCCATTTCCCTAATGGGGTAGGTCGAGAGGAAACACGAAAACATTTTATACCGGAATTATAGTTAAAAAAAACTGTTTCGCTTACATTATTTTATTTCCTTTAAACCTCGTGATCCAGTGGTAGGTATGTCCTACCACAGTCCCGGGTTCGAGCCCCGAATCGGAGCAAACGAACAGTGTTATTGGGATTGTTCAATTTCTCTAATTAGCGTACGTCGTGTTCTTCGTCTGCAAGTTGGCGATGTACCCCGTGCCTAGGATGTACGCTAATTCGTAGGTCCTGCGTCTGATTTGTCTCCGGTCGTATGGGATTACCATCCCATTGGAAGAAGAGCAGGAAGGTATAGATAGTGCACTGGAGCCTGCGCACACACTTGTAACTACACACTAATATGGCTTCAGGCGGTATCATGTGAAGGAGAATATCCAGCTTCAGCTGTAATGCAGCAGCATAGCACTACCGCTTAACAAAAAGAAGAATGTTATTTTGTAAGAAGTGATAGTTCTACATTGTTCTCCGGATCATAACAAGCAAATAGTCCGGATGTCCGATTGGGGGAAGGGATAAAATACCTCCTGGTGCAGGGATGGTCATCGCTAGTCATTTGTAAAAGACTCCGCCAGCTAATTGGAGCCCTGCGCAATAGAAATATACGGGGAGTTTTGACTTCACTCCCTAAAACTGCTCATGTATTTGTGGGGTGGCCACTAAAATACTGCCAACTTCAAATTTTAATTTGGATAATGTTACACAATGTTAACTATGAGAAATTTCAATAAATTACACGTTTTAACTTTGACAGGTGGCCCGGCTTCGCCTGTGATTAACAGGAGGCAAATTACGCAAGAAACCTTCCTCGGGACTTGCTCTGTGTATGGGTGAAAATTTTACGAAAATACCATCAGTTGATTGAGAGAAACGATGATACATTCGGGTACTTTGTCTTCTATATAAGATATATAGAAGATGTATACGTACATGTAAAAAGCTTGATTTGGAATCCTGCCATACTTCGTTCGTTGGGCGTATGATATATCATTTTATGAATGGGATGGATATTGCGACGGTAAAACCAAGGTGAAATTTAGTTAACCTATAATCTGGGAAATTCTCTTTTTAATAAATTCCCTGGATTATTTTGATGTTGTAGACTATGATGTAGGCAGCAAGTGCGTGACTTGTAATCAACTTATAGGTAGAGGTAGTGCCATGCTACATAGGGGAGGTAGTGCCATGCAACATAGGGGAGGTAGTGCCATGCTACATAGGGGAGTTAGTGCCATGCTACATAGGGGAGGTAGTGCCATGCTACATAGGGGAGGTAGTGCCATGCTACATAGGAGGAGGTAGTGCCATGCTACATAAGAGGAGGTAGTGCCATGCTACATAGGAGGAGGTAGTGCCATGCTACATAGGGGAGGTGGTGCCATGCTACATAGGGGAGGTAGTGTCATGCTACATAGGAGGAGGTAGTGCCATGCTACATAGGGGAGGTAGTGGGATGCTAAATAGGGGAGGTAGTGCCATGCTACATAGGAGGAGGTAGTGCCATGCTACATAGGAGGAGGTAGTGCCATGCTACATAGGTAGAGGTAGTGCCATGCTATATAGGAGGAGGTAGTGCCATGCTACATAGGAGGAGGTAGTGCCATGCTACATAGGGGAGGTAGTGCCATGCTACATAGGAGGAGGTAGTGCCATGCTACATAGGAGGAGGTAGTGCCATGCTACATAGGGGAGGTAGTACCATGCACAGTGCATGATACTACATCCTCCTGTACGGTAGAATTGGGCCGACACGACCGGGGAGGTACCACTCGCTCACATAATACCACCGTAAAGAGACATATTCGTTTTCGCGTTTCGTGCGATTCGTGAGTAGCCGGTGGCCCGAAGCCCCCCCCCCCCTCTTGGAGGAGGGCAACGGTAGCCGTAGAAAGGCTCCGGATGCTCGTTTGCCCCCTATTCTCGCGTCTAGCATATCAATGGGTGGAACCAGAGTACGTTATTCCGCAGATACTAACAGGGTACAGGTGCTTTAGAGGTCACCTGCACAGGATGGCGTTATGTGACCTGCCATCATGTCCTAGCGTTCATGAAGCTGAAACCAAAGACCATGTACTGTGGGAATGTGACTTGTACAAAAAACGAGCGAAATGTCATGTTGGACGGCATCCAACGGACGACGGTGGGCCCAGTCTATCATCAGGATTTGGTCGGAACGGAACAGTGGTTTAGGCAATTGAACACATTTGCGCATACATGGCACGCGAAGAGGGCGGATTGGCAACGACACAGTTGCAGCGAGATAATCAGGACTGACCAGGCCGATGACAACTTCTATCTTTGTAGTGTCAGGCCCCAGAAAGGGGAGAGTGAAATAACGAGAGGCTAATTAAATAATGTGTAGGGAGTCAAGAATTGCACGTTGGGGAAAGGAGCCGGTGATCAAACCCCCGTGCATCTCCCATAAATCGCTCCGTATACCGTGAGGTGGGTAGGTAGATAGGTAGGGGGGAAGTGTGTAAGTGCCCCCTATTCTATAAAAAAACCACCAAACATCTGGTCTCCATTGTTGAAAGTAAGTACACTTAATAATTAACTGCTACATCATGAATTACAAAACATCAATCTTGACTGACTGCAATAAAAGAAGTACGCTAAGTAGTGAAAGTGACGCACACACACACACACATAACGCGCATGTGCTGGTGGAGAAAGCTACAGTACCGTGGAACGCGAATAGCAAAAATTATGGAGTAGCTTTATATATTATGTGTTTAAAAATTATACAATCATTATTTTATATTTTTCGTCTATAGTATTAACTAGAAAAAAAAGTCAAATAAGAATAGTCTAATTTAAATTTGCATTTAGAGTTTGCTGGCTAGACATCAATATTCGTCAGGAATTGACTAAAATTGTATTAATCAAAAAGAAAAGTGATCCATTTTGTAAATGTAATAAATAAAAAAAGAACCGTTTTTTTCTTATTAATGAAATAATATGGATCTTTATATATTACGGTTTGTTTATAGTACGTAAATAGAAATAGTCTTTCAAGTGTTTTTATTGTAACTATTATTAATATATGCATTAAAGTATGTAGGAATGTGAGTTAGTTTTATTATTGCACAATAATAAGTTTCTATGTAGATATTAATGGCACTGTCACTATTAAGTAATACAGAATTTAATAAAACATTTAATTAAATATCTGCAACAAGTTAACAATATGCTATACCACATTTGTGTAACTAACGGTAATTAACGGAGAGTACCATTACAAAACTTAATTTACTACTGAACTCACTAATATTCCTAATGTATATAATGTGTATTTATTTTTAGTCAAACGTTTACATATTTTTGTACTTCTAGATTTCGAGCTTATAAAATTTATGTGATCACCAATAGCTCCACAGCTCTTCTCTTCTGTAGTTCCACACTTGAGCGGGTGAGAGAAAGACTTGTACGCACAGGTGTATACCGATACGCCGTCTGTCTGTGTGCGTGAGTCAGTATGTAGATGCTTTTTACTCCTAACTAATTTCAAACCGGTATAAAAGTGGGTTTGTGCGTCAATGGGGTTTAGTTTCTAACCTGTCATGGACGAGAATGATTATTTACATAATAATAATATTATGTAATATAAATGAATTATTTTTATACATATATATATATTGATGAAACAATAAAAATTGTTCCATGATGAAATTTTACAAAGCTCCTACAGGGAAATATAACATTGAATCAATTTGATGTTCGTAAAAATATTATTTCATTTTATACTTCAAAGTCATATAAAGACAACACATACACAGCTTTCCTATGTGGGTAATGCATGTGCATTTTATTTTAAAATATATCCTAAAGTATGTTGGAAGTAGATGAGACCTTCTGACTATTTATTTTTAAATATTTATCTATGATATTAATCTAGAATCTTAATCTAGAGCACTAGTTTGTATAAAGATATGACGAACATCCAAGTCTAAAAAAGTAGTGAATATTTTTATTATGGATAGAAATATAGACTATTATAATCCTTTAAGCTAAATATATAAGAACAACTAAAACAACAACACATCTTCATGCCAGTTCCCTAATGGACAAGGCAGAGAGAGAGAGGGCAGCCCTTTGCCACATGACATAAGAGTTTCGATTATTTTTGTGTTAATAAATTAATGGAAATAGTATAATAATTTATTTATTAAATTTTTTCATTAATTTCCATCAAGAAATAACAATACATTCCATCAACTGTAAAAAATCTAATCCTAATGTTAAAATCCAAAACACGGTGTAAAAATAGCCATCAGTTCTGGAGAGCAGTGCCGTAATATATTACCACCACTTGATTCTACATGACGTCACCGTCACCATTATCATCGTCATGCGGACGCAGGGACCGGAAAACCCTTTTCTTTGATTAAGCCTATTTTTTGGTCCTATTTAAACCTTACCCAAATGAAATGGTTGGAAAACTTATTGATAGTGTCAGTTTTTCGATGTAGAAACCATTTAGAATAAGATTACCTACTTCTGGTACGCTTACCCAATTATAGTAAATACACAATAACATACAATATATATAAATATTTGTGCACCTAACATGATAGGCTTACCTTATGTTTACCCCCTTTCCGCGCATAATTTATTTCTATTACTATAAATACCTAATGAATGCGTAAGCTACAATAGGGTTTTCGAATTCGGTTAGCGCTTACCCGAATCAACGCTATCGATCTGGTTAGCCTTTAGCTAGGCTAAGTAGACGATTTAATTGTCGGATTGATGGGGTATTCGAAAACAAGTCTATGAAATACCCAATCAAACACCCTTTTAAGGGTAAGCGGTGCCTGTCCCTGGCCGGCCGACGTCCACTGCTGGGCCTGGGCGCACCATAGCGCACCATAGGCCATGGTATGGTAGTATTGTACGAAAAAAATACGACGTAATTTTGCATCGGTAAAACAATCTGGAATAAACAATATTTTCACTAAGGAAAAAATAGGGTGCAATAATATTAATTTCCCGAATAGCCAAATACAGTTATCCATCTCAATTTGCCAAACGAAGAACGCCATGACAATAGAACGCTATTACATTATTTGACATAGAGTGAATGTGTTCGAGCTGATAATAAATAATGTCGTCCTAACCGAATTTCGGCCACGGCGGCCATCTCTATAGAGACTAGCCAGCTGCGAAGGGCATGTTACGGTGCACAAGTGTGTGCGCGGGCTCAAGTGCACTCCCTGTTCCTTTATGCTCATATTCCGATGGGACGGCAATCCGACACTATCGGAGAGAAATCAAGCGCAGAATCACCGCCAACTTCCTGACTCCGGACTGTTATTAGAAATTGAAAAATCCTTTGCCTATGGTTGAACATGCTGACCGCTAGGCCACTAGGAAGACTGGTCTGGGCTAGTACGAAATTAGTGAATGATTCTCTTTCCATAAAGTTAACTCGCCTTAAACCGATGAACACAGCTAGTTACACATAACTGGAAGCCGTAGTAGTGAAAGACAAACGCGTGCCGTAGTACGTAGTAAGTTTTCTTTCGTTTGCTATTAGATGGCGCCACTCTTTACATAATTTCATTATATATATTTAGATCGTTAAGTCTGAGGAGAAGCGTCTGTTTTTGGCACTGCAGCCGAATAGAGCGAACACAACGGGGACTATCAAAAGTTGATGATGCATACATTAACGCGCCATCCCCGGCCCTGGATGGAGTCTGGTGATGTGGACTAAAATTGCCACAAATGACCTCAGTGCCACCTTCTTTCTACTCTTAAGTCCCCTCTTCTCATAAGAGGGGCACAAAGAGCAGCCCGCTCGGTCCAATCATCTTCGCCCAAGATGTTTGAATTTACCCAGGCGCTGAGCTGCCCACCACCACGACAAGGTTTTAATTATATACAAGCCTCCAGCCCCATAACAAGATCTTCTTTTACATCCCCACCACGAAGGGACCACCGTGAACTCAAAAACAGCAATAGCATAGCTTCTTTGTTAAGTATTTAAATAAATATTTGAAATAAAATATAACAGCGTATTTGGGATATAATAAGGTTAATTTCTTCATAAATTTCGTGAATATATTAAAAAGCTATGTGGAAGATAAAAGTATCATTTAATAGGTCTTTCTAAATGCATGGCAGTTTCAAAAAAGTATTTTGTTTATGCTGATACTTTGTGAGACATTTGTATCTAAATTAATTAAAAGAAAAAAATATTATCGAGAATTGTCATCCTAACGTTATACAAAATTACAGCTCAATCGGTTGAACATATCTTCTTCAAAGTTGAGCTCAAAGAGTCCACCCGAATAAACATGCACATTGCAATATTAATAAAATCTTTCAAAAATTGCCCTGCCCATGGATAAGGCGATTTCTAAGGAAAATTCTAGTACATAATCTGTTAAGGTAACAAAACCGGCCGCAATACCCGACCGAATCCGGTTTGAATCACTAGTATAGAAAAAAGTTTAAAATGAAACAGTAATTTTAATAATTTAGACATATTTATTGTATTTAATACAAAACTAGATACAGTCTTCAAATTAGCCTTAAAATGTCTAAATGACACTCAGTAACCCGTAAATGAAATTTATGAATACATTTAGAATAAGCGAAATTAATAGCCCAAAATCCATTTAGAAGATTCACTACTTAATATAAGTTACCCTGATATTACCCTGTTTAGTCCAAACTTTTAATTTTATACAATTCTCTTAATGTAAACACATAAATTAATATATGATTTCTTACTCAAAATAATAATTTAATTATTTTAAAATAACAGTCAATATGTGTTTAACATTTTCTAATATTATTATTGTTCATTACACTATTCACCTATAAACATAATGAAATAACAACAATCATCATTTATAATGTTTAAGCGGATATAAGAATAAAATATTTTTCATTTATAATAAGCGCATAAAATAATGTACACGTACATGGCGTAGCTTAATATTATATACATATTTTTTTCGATTTCAAATGCACCATAGAATTCAGCACTAATATTCATAAAATAAAAAATAAATTAATTACTCTTATTAATAAGATCATTGGAAAGTCGTTTTCAATTCTAACATAATTCCTCTTTATTATTGCTTTTTTATTGTTGTTTTATAATTATAAGATATTATTGTATAATCATAATCAAATTAAAGCAAAAACCGATAATACTTTTACGAATGAAGGCGGCAAGTCCCTGTTCAAGCTCATCTCAAATATCCCTTGCTTAACTTATGTTTCTATTAACTCGCTTGAAACTGCTTGAGTGAAATTCCAAGAATTTTAGCTTAAGCTCGACTTAATATTCACTTAAGTTGCGCTTAATTCGTTAACACCGCTTAATTCAATTGCTGAGAAAATCTGTGTTTAGCAACTAACGAACAGTTGTAAATTGTATTCTATTTCTCGAAACAGAAGGTCTACATTTGAACGGTGTTAACGATAATTTATTGGTTGTGTATATGTTCTACGGAGTGAACTGTGCCTTATAAGCTAGATCATTGGCGTCCTGAGCGACATTTGCTGATCTGGCATAGGGATACGACGCTGCTGCTGGGGCAGTCGGCGCCGGCCACTGCTGGGGTTGCGTCTGGTAACCACCTGCGACCTGTAACAAACATTAACTTCACTAACCCAAATATATTTTAACCAGGAAGAAGTGTTTTGCCGGAATTTAAATAAGGGATAATCACACGCCCCGAGCGGAAAATGCAATTGAAGTAGCTATTAACGTCTTGACAACAAGCGCCTCATGGCCTATGGCATATGGCTCATGGCGTATTACCCATGGCTCATGGCCTTTGGCCTATGGCTCATGACCTATGGCCTGTGAGCTCATGGCCTATGGACCTATGGTGCTCTTTGACTATGACTTTCTCTGGCTGAGGATGATGACGATGGTGATAGTTCCAATTATGATCACAAATTTGCAGTACAAATAAGACTGTAGGAATTAAAGTATTTAAATACTATAGTATTTAAATACACTAGGTACATATTTAGCTTTTGATACTTCAAAAAAACTACTTCCATTGAATATCGGTTAAAACAATAGTAAAACGAACAAAAAAAAAATGGAATTATATTTATATTACCTTCTAATTTTTATTTATATAATCCATCAACGTTATAATCGTTTCTTTTTAAAATTCTTTTTTATTTTTAGTTAATTTTTTAAATATTAAAACAAACATTTATCGTAAATAGCGGGTCCAGAATCTTTCACTATTATTTACGTTTATAAATATTAGTATTATATTATAATAATTATTAATTCAAAATAACCAAATAGAATAAAAATTAATACATTAAACAATTTTTTAAATCTTATTACTTTTTGCGCATTTCAAATAAATTATGAAAGTGCTGTTTCTTTTATATTTTACGTACATCTATACCAAAAATCACCATTAATTTGATATGAAAAGTCAACCTGCATTATCTAGGAAATGTCATTGTCAATTTTGACAGCATTTTTTATTTCTTTTTCCTTTTATTTATTTTCCTTTTATTCCTTTTTCCTTTTTGTCCTAACATTTCATATGTCTCACATGTTCATATGTTAGGACAAAAAGGAAATGTTCACAAAATTATGTTCACAAAAAGGTAACGTGGGTACTTAAATAGTATACACAAGCTTTATTGTGCCTATTTATTATTTTAATAAATAATCGTAACTAGCGATCTGGCCCGTGAAAAGCAGAAGCCAAATTATATGTTAAATCCTCGTTCATGAGTAAAACCACATTGGAATACTTTCAGTCGATTTTAATAAAATCTATGACATATGGACAGATAGCTTATGGGGACTTTATTTTATACTCGCATCACCACGTGGCTTCATCCGCGTAACTCCGGTCCTATTATAGCCTATAGCCTTCCTCGATAAATGGACAATTCATCACAAAACTATTTTCTCAACATGGGCCAATAGTACCCGAGATAAGCACGTTCCAAAAGACGAACAAAATTTTCGGCCCTATTTTATTAGCATAGAAGATATATTCAGTAAATTTCAGGACTCGTACATACCTTCCCACTAATAATATCCAGGCTGTTGTTATTGTTATTGTTCAGGTACTTGTGCAGGCCCAAGGCCGCGGCCGCCAGGAAGGCCAGCTTGGCCACCAGCAGGGCCTTCGTGACCAACAAGGTCAGGGCGCCAAACACAAGGCCGAGCACCGCGACCACCTTGACCCCGATGCCCGCGATGAGGGGGGTATATTTTTTTATCTTCCCTCGAGCTAAAACAAAAAAAATCATTATCACTTCTTTTATCCGACTGCGACAGATGGAGGGCAATGTTTTTCACGTGTTTTTATTGTGCATATTTTTATGTTCCCTGCTACAGGCTACGGTTCGATGGATTTTAACGGGCGAGGTGATGATAATAACAGCATTTTATTTCCTATAGCCATTGTTGCGTTGTATCAGAATTGGACCAGCACGAACGGTGTTGTAGCTATCGCTCACACAGCAACAGTCTAGTAGTTTTGGCGCGACTGACTAACAAACATCCGAACTTTCGCAATTTGTTGATAATTCGACAAATTGATTGAGATTATTCAATGGGTACATTTTTTTAAAATATTTTTTTAGAGCTTTTTTATTTTCTCCAAAGGTACCTGTTCGGTTTACCATTACATTTTTTTCAACAGTTTGGTTTCACTACAATCGAAGTGATCTTATATACCAAAGGCCCTCCTTCACCTCCTGCATGGCCTCTGACTGTGTAGAAGGAAGGCCTCGGAGATCGTTCTCCCTCTACACAATAAAAAAATACATGTTTGCATGCATGTATTTTGGTTGCATGCTACATATAAAATAGCGACATAAATTAAATAAAGAGAATGTTCATTTCGTGCATCGAACAATAAATGTTGAATCGTAAACGTGTGAGCGCACGCGTCTGAATGAAAGTGGGGTCAACGGCCGGTTACGTGCGTGGACGTAAGCGGTCAAGGCCGTGCGCGTGGTGCAAGCGTGGACATGTAGCGTAATTTTTTTTTAAATAGGATAGCGGGGCGAACGAGAAATCGGAGCCTTTTTACGACTACCGATGCACATGAGCATCCACATAATTATTATGCCGATGCGTTGTCCTCCTTCTCCCCCTCCCAATGGGCCATTAGTGACGTGGACTTTTTGTTTTAGGAAGACAGTTCGTTCGTAGCAGGAGGTAGCGCCATGCTGCACAGGAGGAGGTAGTGCCATGCATGGTACATGACATTACAACTTCTTGTTCAACGGAATTGGGCCGGCACGACCGGGGAGGTACCTCTCGCTCACTCGATACCAGCCCCGCTGTCGCGTTTCGTGCGGTTTGTGAGTGGCCGGTGGCCCATTGGGGGAAATTGGCGGGCAATGCATCTGCGTTACACTCACACGAATGTCCGTGGGCGTTGGTAGTCATCAAAAGGCATAGATTTCTCGTTTGTCCCTTTACGCTATAAAAAAAACTTAAACGGTAAAAGGCATGAGCGAGGTACGCGTATACTCACAACCTTCGCATCGTGCACCCGCCGTCACACACAAACGTAATAAATGTCAAATGTAATCGTGGTTACCCAATACAAATGGTTTAAATTATAAAATAGATACTCAACGAAGAGGAAATTTTTATGAAAATCTCTTATTGCATTTTCCATTGATGTTGTATTATATAAAAAGTAATAAACACGTTATATTCGAAGCGCTTTAAAGAATTTGTTGCTCTTACATTTTAAACATCAAATTTTAAATTAAAAAAATAATCTTTTTTTATTTTAAAAACGTTATTTATTGTTATTACTATTTTTCGCTCCGTGGACCCCTAGTTATGTTGTTAAGGTCACGCCATTGAAGTAGGAAAAAAAATTGAACGTTCACCATCGCAAGAAGAAATTTCGCAGAATTTGTTGTACCACGAGAGAGTCAGTAGAGGAAAACGGAAGCAGGGCTTTGAATGAAAGACGCTTGTTTAGTTGGTCGCTGGCCTATAGCGTTGCGATAGCGGACTAAGGCGGTATGGTCCAAACAAAATAGGAAGCGTTAAAATGTATTTTATTTAAAAAAAAAAGTGGATTGATATGTCTTTGTTATGGCTTATTTGGTACACAAGAACGACTCTGTGGACAAATCTGTGCTTATAATAAAATCTGTCATCATTGTTAGCCGCTCTTATTAATCCACTGCTGTATATAGGCCCCTAAAAATAGTAAAAATGTGTATCCGTACATTTATCATTTTCAAAAAATAACAGGTTTATACGGAAACAATAATTGAAAAAAAAAATTGAGAACAAAAATTGAGTATTTGTATTTTTTATCTGTGTGTACAGGTTAGGAAGTAATGGAAGGATTTGTATGAGATGCATAGCCAGTAAGTCTGGGCAACGTGGGGGTAATTTATTTTGAAAATCGGAAAATGTACTGGCACGAAAAATGTGTAGAGTACAATCGTGTGAAACAGTAACTAGCCGAATGTAACGACAACGTAACACTTTACCGCCCTTACTATGATTCATTTTTATAGCATAAGGGGTAAACGAGAAATCGGACCCTTTTGATGAAATTCGCATGATTGTTACGCAGATGTGTTGCCCTCCAATTATCACCACTCCCCAAATGGGCCACAGGCTATATGTAAGTATAGCTGTGGTCGAACGAATAAGAAATAATCAATAAACTTTATAGGCCACCGAAAATTCGCATACACCACGAAACACGACAGCGTAGCGGTCACTTGGCGGTGATATCTGAGCGTGAGGTACCTTCGCTAGAAGGAGGTACTAATTCAGTCGCAATGGAACATGGCACTACCTCTTAGTGAAATTTTAAAAAAGAAGACTTTGTTTTGCGCTTATTCACAAAACTTACCTTCTTCGAAGGTCCTCGCAGCCTCCTTCAATTCTCCGGGTTCAAACTTCACGTTCAGTTTCTCTTCTCCATGGGGATCCCTGAAAGTGAAACTATCATTTATGACTTATCATCCTCATCAAACGGAGGACGTCCAGCTGGTCGTAGACATTTGGGAAGATCGAAGAGCGCCAACTCAAAAGCCTCACTGAAATCAACCCCATCGGGCCTTACAAGAATATAATCTATATATATATATATCTATACACATAAAGAAACATTAAATGTGTGTTTGAACATTAAATACAAAAAAATACGGTAACAGTGGTAGAGAAAAAATTTGAATAAAAAATATTGTATGTTTGTTCGTGTACGCCTTGAACTGGAACAACTGATCGTAAATGCAACTTTTGAATACTTTTTTATAATAAAACCGCCATAAAATCTTAACATTAGTTTATACATTTTGTCACGGTTTATTTAGTTAATTAATCAGCTCGACGTTTCAGAAGCTATGCAGTAACCATGATCCCGGATGTCACAGGTATTACAAGCCAACAAAACCTCCCGCAGATTTAAGTGTACTGATTTAGTTGTGTCATTTATTTTTGCTTGGAAGGGAAGAGCAGTAGGCGCCATTTGTAGACTACAGACGCCCACTAACATCGGCATATGCGTTGTCATCCTACATCCTATCCCCCAAAGGGCCAGCGGCTACTCACAAACCGTACGAACCGAGGTAATGCGAGCTAGAGGTCATTCCCCAATCGCGCAAACCAATTCGAATGGACAACTCGATGCAGCATGGCACTCTTACAAAGGCTTGACAAAGGTCTTAAGGTTTAAGATTTGATTATGTATGTATGGTGACGATCAACACTCTGTTCTCTCTGCCTAACCCATTAGGGAACTGGCGTGAAGGTGTGTTGTTGTAGTCTAGCAGCGTCGCGTCTGATGTTCATGATTCTTCGCACCAGCACTACATATTCACAGTAAGTAATTTACAACCTTTTTCATACTGTGGGGTGAAATGAGTTAACCTTTTGACGACTACCGGTGCCTATCACCCGAATGATCCTCATAAAGCGTTGCCTTGCCGCCTCCTGTCCAATGGGCCACCGGCTACTCGCAAAGCGCATAAGCTTATTTGTATGTGGTAGCACATCTCAGGTAATTTATGTAATACGAGTCATATATACTAAGAGAACAAAAGAAGATTTAGAACAAGGCAAGGCAATGAAAGTTATTGAGCTGGGAAACTTACGCTCAATAATTTACTGAGAAACTAGGAGACATAAAAGTCCTCGCTTTTTATGGCAAACGCAATGCCATCGTCAGCGGCACCTACTCCTATCTTAAAAACGGTCTGCAATCTCCATGTAGGTTTGAATTGGTTGACACTTCGTATACGGTTCAGTGTGACGACTTGAAGTTACAACCATGAAGCTCTATCTTCAGACTTTTGATTACAAACTATTAAACACATATATCAAGCAGCATTTATCGAAATTCTGCTCCTCAGGCTAGAGACCGGACATACGGGGGTGAAACCACGGGGCGTTGATTGTGCTTCATACGTTATGGATAAATATTTTATTTTATATAGTTTAAGGGGGCAAATGAGTAGTTTGGCGACTACAGACGCCCATAGATATCTGAATCCAATCCTGCTTTCCTCTCCAATGGCCCATTGGAAACGCACGAACCGCACGAAACGCGACATCATGACGATAATGTACTCGACCTACATATAACACCAAAGCTGTGCCGTAGAAAGTGCTTAACCCTTTGGATGTAATTTAGTGTAACGTCAACCATTGTTCTGCTATTTTCACTTCGTCCACGCGTAAAGCTAACGAAATATTGTGTCAATTGTGTGTGTGTGTGTGTGTGTGTGTGTGTGTGTGTGTGTGTGTGTGTGTGTGTGTGTGTGTGTGTGTGTGTGTGTGTGTGTGTGTGTGTGTGTCTGTGTGTGAGTGTGTGAGTGTGAGTGTGAGTGTGAGTGTGAGTGTGAGTGTGAGTGTGAGTGTGAGTGTGAGTGTGAGTGTGAGTGTGAGTGTGAGTGTGATTGTGAGTGTGAGTGTGAGTGTGTGTGCAATGGATGTAGCAGATATACGTTAATAAGGTGCGTAAGATCCTGTGTAAGTTCTAAGTATATTTGGGGGGCAAACAGTGTAATGAGGGTACCCGTCAGGCGCGGATCCATCGTTATGGGCACGATGGGCAAACCCACAGTAAAAATTTTACTTGTGACGTCACATCATATGTAAGTATTTAAGGAATTACTTTTCGCCACTACTATAACTGCATAGCAATAAAAAAAAAATTAAATGGAGCCCCCATTTCACTTTTTTGTTGTTCCAATTTTTATCTTAGCGAGAATACCTGGCGGCCATATGAAATCGCCATAAAGTAACAGCTATGTTGTTGCGTTTCATGCGGTAAGTGAATTTCTGGTAGCCCATAGAAGGGGAGAATGGAAGGAGGCAAACAATTAAACGGAAGGTAAAATCTCCATGGGCGTTACTTTTCATCGAATGGCTCCGACCGCTCGTTTGCGCTATTTTACTATATGCTGTTTTGAGGGCTGGATCCATGCCTGCCATCAGCACTCGTTTTCAGAGTAGTGTCCTCTATTTCATTGAGGTTTATATTATAATTTACAACACCAATAATGTACGTTAAAATACTATTCCGTGAAACATATTGTGACTGATTATTAGATATAAAGAAAGGGTCCCCTTGGATCTCTGTAGAGCTCAGAGCGGAGATGAACCTAGAGATCAATTTAACCGAGGGGCTTGTACCCCTTTTATGAGAAGAAAGGGACAAAAGAGGAGGACGAGGTTTTGCGCACGGGACCAGGATCGAGGATGCAAACTTCACCCCATTGCACTGTCCTAAATTTGATTGGGTTTGTCCTGTGGTGCGGCACAACCTCTCAGTGGAAGTTTCTTAGAGACCTGACTTCTCGTCGAGGTTCCCTGATGATTTGTAATTCCGGGGCACTTTACCAAAGGCACTGATGGCATTCGCCGCGATCTCTGTGGACATTCGGTTTTACAATGTACGCCAATCATCTTCCTCCTCATCCCGTCTCTTTATCAGATGAGGCTGCCTCGTTGTCTAGTGGTAATTTCTAACAACAGTCCGAAGTCAGAAATTTTGCGGTCTTGTCGTGTTGGATTGCCGTCCCATTGATATAGAAATAAGGGAACAGCGCGTGCACATGTGCGCTATAATATGTACTGTGCAGTTGGTTCGTGTCTACAGAGATGGCTGCCGTGGCCGTAATTCGGCTAGGACGGCATCATTATAACAGATTATACCTAATCTAGGCGATATGACGAGGGAGCCAGTCTTACACAGAGGGACTGTCAGCTGACCTCTGCAAGCCTGAAGGTCGAATCCGAATATTCGAGCCCGGCACAAGACATTTTTCTTAAAATCAGTCGTTCACGAATGGAAAACCCTTGTGAGGGACTGGACTTCATACTAGATTTGTCATCTGCGTTACAATGAATGAAAAGAAATGGAAATGAACACGTGTCGGCATCATTATCTAACTTGGATTATGTCTATCTATACATATTATAAAACGAAGTCCCCAAAAGGTGTATGTCTAATCGTTTTCTTTTTTAAATCTACGCAATGAATTTTAATGTGGTTTCCAATTTTAATGGATAAATCGATCCCCGCGAAAGGTATTAGTGTATAATTTCAAGAACATAGCTGTCCAGCCCTTCTTCCTTCCCCCTCTTCTCCAGAAGAGGGGTCCCTCTTCCCGTCTCCCGATTTTCGATCTCAAAAATAATCAATATAGCGTACGCCCACAATCACCCGGTATATATTTTCCCATCTGTGAGAATCGAGAGGTGTATGTCCCCCTATCGTCTCCCTGAAGTTGAAGACACAAAAGTCTACGCTAGTCCGACGAACTGTAGGGATGGGAGCATTAGCGTCGCTGACCATTAGTAGGTTTCCCGTAAAAAACCGTCTTATAAGAGGGCAAAGACGGGGATCGCCAGTAACATATAAGAGATTATTAAGTAAAAAAAAAATCGGTC
The DNA here is from genome assembly GCA_017140195.1 of Eumaeus atala. Taxonomy (NCBI): domain Eukaryota; kingdom Metazoa; phylum Arthropoda; class Insecta; order Lepidoptera; family Lycaenidae; genus Eumaeus; species Eumaeus atala. The sequence goes on along the minus strand of JAFELO010000414.1, from coordinate 683,950 downwards.
GCTTTAGATGAGGGTAACTGAATTCCTAACAGGGGGTTAGGAATTCAGTAGAAGAAATGAGCGTAAATATAATAAATATATGAATGTAAATATAATAAACATAGGAAGCTGGCAGTCTGTCCCGGCTTCGCGCGGGTATAAAATTTGGCAGAAATTCATTGATTAACAAAAATACAAGAGCATAAATTTCATTTTCGGCATTTTATTGAAAAATGATTCAATTTATGACAGAACGTCTGCCGGGACAGCTACTTTGACTAATTTCTGTTATTCATGAAACCCTTTGTTATATTCTAAACATATCTATATCATGCTAAGGGAACACAAATATAACCAATGGATCGATTTTAGTTTTACGGATGTGAAAAGAACTCCCACTTCTTCTTTGCCTTCGTAAGCACCTAGTTGTAGTCAGTCTAATTAAAATCAAAAACTACTCACTTCTCAATAGCCACTCCAGAGAATATCTCAATCCTGTCCTCCTTCTTGGGTTCAGGCGCTGCAGCCGCCACCGCCACCACGAGGATAAACCACAGCACGTGCATCGTCCTTGTCGGTTCGGTGTCGAGGATGAAATGAGATGAGCCCGGGATGCGTCACTATATATAGTGGTGGGATGAACGTGCGTGAGATGCGACGTAGTCTTGATACTTTGTTTAGTGTTGGCCACTGGTAGCACGCAATACGGTTTGAATTATGTTAATATGTAAATGAAAGATCTCCAGTCATGTTACATAACTAGTTCATACTAGATTTATATATGTATTCTGCTAATAAAATAATGAAGGACATCCATCATATTTTTATTTATATTAAAAGTCATTTGTCTAAATTAATCATTTTCTAATATAAACTTGATTCATTCAATTGTCCTGCGCTGGAGCTCCACGTCTTATTAGGCTCATACTTAATAACATCTTACTTTACCGTTTTATGATGAGAGACATGAAAATTAAATGAAAATGGGTGAACCTTTTAAGAACCGTTTTTTTTTGGTGACGAACCGTTTTTTTTTTAATGATACCTGAGGAACCGGGTAGGCTCGCAGACCTATGTTAGACTCGGCAATTGGATAGCAATACCAACTAAATCCCTACGGGAGCCTTCAGCCGCTATTATTGGAGGGTCCCAGATCGCTCCAGTGACAGGCTGGCCTCGGCGAAAAGGCCAGACTTCACCTCCTCGGGGACTGTCCGGCTAAGCTATGACCAGTCCCCACGACGCCGTGCCTTAATTGTGGACCGGGTTCCAATCCCCGCCCGACACAGAACACAGGGGCACTACTGAAGGCGCTGCAGATAGCGCCTCCTTCGTACCCCATTCATCGTCGGCAGGGGATGGCCGCGTCGGCAGCCTCCTCTCTCACCCAAACCTTTTAATAATCTATCCTGACAAACGTTGACCTGTCATAATGAACTATCGTTTTTTTTTTAATTTGATACCAGTGACACATATAATTTACATGATTCCGTTATAAATTGCACGGCACTTAATATGAATTAGACAGTGATTTATGATTTAAACATTCTTCCCCTCTGTTTAGAAACTGTTTCATTTGAAGTTTTATAAAATCTGCGATGTAATTATTTTCTGTGGTGTCATTTGTATTGTAATAAAATATGTTTGGACCGTTTGCGAGTCCCCGAACGACCGAGTTATTCAATACTAGCGATCCGCCCCGGCTTCGCTCGTGAATAAATTGTACATTAAAACCTTCTTCGAGAAACGTTCTATTCATAGGTGAAGACGGAATGATGGTCCGTACAGGACATTTTGTAAGAATCGATCACAGACGGACAGCTTTTGTGTACTCTGTGTCATAATAAGCATAGATATAGATATATCTCACGTCCTTACGAATAAAATTTAAATAGACGTCGCTAGTATCAAGACTACTCGATCCGCTCAAGGAGGTTAAACATTCATTCAAGTGGTCCGTACGTACTATAACAACAAAGAGGCGTGACAACAGGATCACAGACAAACGCACAAACACAAAAATCATTCAAAACTCAACCTTAACATATACACGAAAGGATTGTCTTCATTGTATTGCAGTTTGTTATTTCAAATAGCAAAACGCGAGCGAATATCATAAATGTTTGGTATTAACAATAACACTTTCTTTATTAATATTTTTATAGTTTAGGGGAGCCTTTCTACTGCTGCAACAGCCCATGAACATCAGCACAATTGCTATGCCGATGCGCTGTCNNNNCCCCCCCCCCCCCCCCCCCCCCCAAGGGCCAACGACTACTCACGAACCGCACGATGCACGACACCGAACATGTCACATTACACCGGTATCATGTGAGCGAGAAGTGCCTCCGTCGTGCCGGTCCGATTCCGCTGCAATGCAGCATGCCACTACCTCTTACTAAGCTTGATGTTTCCATTTTCACTATTTGGGTTGATGAATGTTTGTACGATACCATCAAAGGTGTAATCATCGTCAGCCCTCGGCCATATACCACGGCACCCGTCGAGAAATAATAGTCTCTTTTAGAAATCAATAGTCTCTTTCAGAAATAAATAGTCTCTTTTAGAAATCAATAGTCTCTTTTAGAAATCAATAGTCTCTTTTAGAAATAAATAGTCTCTTTTAGAAATAAAAAGGTCTCTTTTAGAAATAAATAGTCTCTTTTCTTGAAGACTTGAGCTCAAAATATTATGTGTAAGACTCGGGTCCTAAAATATAGCACAAGTCAAATTAAGTAACACCCCAAGACTTGAGTTTCTTACAACTCAACAGTTGTACGACCCGCGGTTTCACACGCACGTGGTAAAAATCCACATTTTAAGCTTGATCCCCCCTTGTCTCCCCTTAAAGGTTGAATTCCTAAGAAACCTTTCTTAATGCTCAACTACATGATGAAAGGAGCGTCTCTATATAATTTCAAGTCTCTAGGTGGGGTTGCTTCGGCTGCGCTTTGTCTGTCTGTCCACCAATCAGTCCCTCGCTAATATTTGAGTTATACTGAATTGTAGCTAAGATGAAATGGCCGGGGAGATACCTTTCGCCCAAAGGTAGCAAAGTGAGAGTTACGCTGTCGCGTTTCGTGTTTTCTGAGTACCCGGTGGCCCATTAGAGGAGGAGAAGAGGGCAATACATCTGCGTAATAATTACGTAAATGTCTATGGGTCGGTGGTATGCACCAAACGTTCAGATTACTCGTTTGTCCCTTATACTATAAAGACTCATCTTGTAATTTATGTCAGAAATCGTTTCCTTTACCCAATGGTAGAAATTACGTAATCGCCATCATAGGGCCAAGGACGTCAAACTTTCACCAAAACTAGGCCTCGTGTACTGTAAGGTCATTGCCAGAGGTCCATGAACTGTGTGCTCGACTTAAAAAAATGGAAGTGTGTGTTTTCAATGAGTTGTTTGTGCAAGATAGGGAAATCTTTCAATGATAATATTTTATTTTCACAATCACTTTAAACAATCTAAGTACATTATATTTTGAAACAATTGTTTTATGATATTTGAGTTTAAAAAAAATGTTGAGATGCAAAAGTAACAACACAATGACATCCATGGAGTTTATCACATCCTCTATAATTTTTTTTTATAAAATATTAGATTAAAATTTATGAAAATAACTTAATATATATATAATTATTTTCATCATTACCAGCCCTTATCGGCCTCTCTAAACGAACGCCATGACGGCCAATCTCCTGCTTTTCGCATACATCTCGGACCGGCCAATGCACGGAGATCGTCTTCCCACCTGGTGAACGGTCGACCAACATTTCGTTTCAAGGATCAAAACTATATAACTGGTTTCCTTCATTTCGTGACTGCTAGGCAACAATTAAAAACCGATAGTTGCAAAAAGTGAGGTCATACTGAGAATTATAAATCAATACTCTGGTCGTTACCATAATAGTAAAAGTCAGAGGCAGTGCCATGCTGCGTTGTAGCGTTATTGGGCGGGCACGACCGGGGAGGTACCTCTCGCTTACATGACACCTGTGTGTCACCTTCAGTGTCGCGTTTCGTGTCGTTTTTGCGTAGCCGATGTCATATCGGAAGGCAAGATGAGAAGTGGAACACATCGGCATAGTAATTATGCTGATGTTCACGGGCGTCGGTAGTCGTAGAAAGGCTCCGCTTGCTCGTCTGTCTGTCTATCTCTGCACTAGATTTTTTTTTCTGTACCACTGTTCCGTTATTCTCCATTATTCTCACTCTTGCAAAATATTTCATATACGGACGCACTTTTAATGCCGTTCTATTATATGTTACATTTAACTAGATTTACCCCCCCCCAACCCCCTTGAAATAGTCAGTTAAAAAGACGAACGTGAATTTCTTGTATAGTACACTCGAAAGACATTTCCATCCTTCTGACGCAGTGGAGTATAAAGAAATGACTCCCAAGTGTATTCTATAACAATTCATCAATACACTTAGAGATCGTCCTGTCTATCGCGCTCAAGGCCACGACAATGAACCTAGTAACTTTCTACTGAACAGTACACGCTAGCTCTGTAGATAAAACGAATTCTTAATGTCTATTTGTTACACGACTTAACTGTCACTTTTCTATTTCGTAATGACTGATGCTGAATGCAAATAGTAACTCGGTCTGTATAGTCTATATGATATGATATAAAGAGCTTATTGAAAATAATAGTAAGTCGGTCTGTATAGTCTATATGATGTGATATATAAAGAGCTTATTGAAAATAATAGTAACTCGGTCTGTATAGTCTATATGATATGATATATAAAGAGCTTATTGAAAATAATAGTAACTCGGTCTGTATAGTCCATATGATATGATATATAAAGAGCTTATTGAAAATAATATTAACTCGGTCTGTATAGTCTATATGATATGATATATAAAGAGCTTATTGAAAATAATAGTAACTCGGTCTGTATAGTCTATATGATATGATATATAAAGAGCTTATTGAAAATTAAAAATGTGTTGTTTGAAGGAAAATACATCTGAACATGATCTGTCACTGTTATTATAATGATACTCTTTTATAGGGCCCGGTGAGCACATTGTCATCAGTTATAATAGTAAGAACCTACATTTACTTAAGCATGTATGAGTGAGTGGCATATATATATTTCTGTTTTTACATTTTAGAATGATATGAACAAAATTATTTGTTTACTCTTTACGATCATTGTAATTGGAGTTTACAATGAATCCGAATGTGGATTTTTATATGCCACATACGAGCTCCTTCCCGTCCTGTCCATCGACCGGGGTACTCTCCGTTCCAGATCTCACTGCGCGAGCAAAGTGCGCTGGCGCGCCGTCATGTCACGTAAGCTTGTGGTACATCCAAAAAACAACACCGTTAGGATTTCCGTAAGAATCTTTCTGACTTTCCAGCCATAAATTATACAATGATATCTTTCTCGGGAATTGCTCTATCCTATGAGTGAAAACGGCACGAAACACCGTTAAAAACCGTTGAATAAATTTTGAGAAAATCTATAACACATAGACAGCAGGCTTTTTGGGATTTCTTATTATTATAAGAAATCCCAAAAAGCCTGTAGTAGAAATGTAGTACTTCTACTATAGAATTATAGTGCACATAAATCTGAAGTATGTGTTTTTTACAATAGCTTTTGCAGCGAATAAAAGAGTTTCAATACGATTTTGTTCTTTAGTGGGGCTGGTTGGTTGGATTTGAAACTGAGTCAGCAGAATGGTAGCTCACAAGCCGTTAGCAATATAATTCTCGAATCGGCGCCAAACATTCATAACATTCAACTTTGACGACCGGCTGGCTCAGTTGGTGACGTGGCGCCTAGTCCGCGGGTCAAGCCAGAAGTCATGGAAGTTTACATATGTATTATATGTATCTCTATAATAAAAATCTTAAATATATGAAAAAATTAAGTTTATAAAAATATTAAATATATTTACGTTGTCTTACGGTACTTACCACAGGATAAGGCTAACGTGGCGATAAGTCCAAAGATATTATTATATTACTATTATTATTTAAAGCAGTATATGAATAGCTACTTATATATAATTATATACTAAATATAAATACGAGTTTCATACGAAAGACTTTAATTTCAAAACACACATCAACATTAAACTAAAAAGTCACTTAATTCTTCAAACTTGTAGGATTCACGCTCGAAATTTTGAAGGCACGGGTAATTGATATAATTTATCTACTCATTTGCATATAATATGGCATGGATGCCATGTTGGATCATGATATTACGCAATGGTCCGAGTGCCCTGGCACACTGTACTTGCCAGTGTAGCATTGTGCATGACACTAGCGAGTCGCTCCAGCTTCGCCAGAGAATAGCAGTGGTCGGATCCTTACCGGCTAAAATTATAAACCTAAAATAATAACCTTCTACATCGAATAGCGCAGGAATCGCTCCAATCATACACGAACAACGTGTACATCCGCTCAACAGATTAAAAAAATCGATCACATACGTGCAGACTAGACCTATTTCGGGAACTTTAAAACATGTAAATCTACTATAATATCTGATACAGCACTCTTGTAAGAGGTAGTGAATTATGTACGGCTGGGGAGGCACCAATCGCTAAGCCGATGACGTATTAAAATTTATTTGCCATCATTTTGAAGACGGTATTGTCTTAGCGATTTAGTTAGCTTTTCATGTTGCTTGTGAGTTGATTAACGCATCCGCATGTACGGATATGAAAAGGCAACGGTACTCCACTATTAGCTGTCATTCCTGAGTCGACATATGCTATAAAAAATAAACTATAACCATTTGGTGGCTGCTGAAGTCAATATGGAGGGTCCTTCCCGTTGACGAAGAATCATAAAATTTGATTAACCATTATATAATATAATACAGATAGTGGAAATGAACCGAAAATTTATAGTAATAACAGCATAGATTTCGAAAAATACCAAGACACAGTGGGCGTCTCCAAACCGTCCAAATAAAAGTTGTGCAACTGTTAAATTATGCACTTTGTAAAAGCAATTTAAAAACATGCGCATAAGGTTGTCATTTCAAGGAAATATATTAAACATTGACACATCTTGTTGAAAAATCTTGAAAACGACTGAAAGTCATACACGATAGGTTGACATTGCAAAAAAATATGTCTAATAAGATGCCTTACAATGATAGTTGAATATAAAATCATATATCCTGTATCTTTGTAAATCAATGAATATCACCGAAAGAAACCATTACAGACTTGTAATCGTAGTTCACCTTGAAAAAAAAACGGATGCATTCGCTCGCAAACTTAAGTTTGTCTTTCCTTAAAACATGCTTTATTTTCATGTTATTTGTGATAATTTTATTACTAATTATTCAAACGGTAGTACATACGAATGTATGTGGCGAGGGTTTCCACGCCTTTTTTTTTTTTTGTTGACGAGGGGAAACGCATTTACGCGCCTTCACCGGCCCTGGGAGGAGTCCGGTGGTGTGTGGGACTCGCGGCACATGATAGTGCCTAAAACCACATAAACCACCACGAGTGCCATCAGTACTGCCCTTGGTGAGGTGCCGGAATAACAAATTTTCAGGGCACAAAAGAAGTTGCATGTAATAACATGACCAACTCCGCAAAAACTGCCTCCGTTTTGCGACAAAAAGGTTGTGTGAGTTGTTAGGGTTCCTACACCTAGTACAACTCACACTTGGCCGGTTGGTGTACCTAGCGCCAGATAAAGCCACGATGATCATAATGAAATAGGCATTTATGAAACTGTAAAGATATACAGAGGTTTCGATTTTAAATATTAAAACTGTCATGTAAAACCATTTAAAAAGAGACAACGTAAGAAACGTCAAGAAGAAAGTGTCAAGGCAGACATTTCGCAAAGCAAATCAATGGAATCAAAAATGTAGGAATAAAAAAATAATTGAAAATACAAAAAAAAACTGCATAACTCTTTTCACCATTTGTTAAACATGAAATAGAAGATGAAGACTAAATCGAGTAAACACAATAAAAGAATAACTATGAAGAGGAAATCTATGTTTAGGAGACCTCATCCTGTGCAAAGGAAAATGGTGGTAAAACAGCGAAGACTGAAGATCTATTTCCACAGGCACGACCCCAGGGTGTTCCTTTTCAGAGGAATGAGGAAGCTGGTTGGCGGCTTCTACATGGTTTCGGATAAAGTTCGTGATAAAATAGCAGAGAGTAACATGCCATTAAATAATCCATTTAGTGCACAGTTCTACGAAGATAGATGTATAATAATCTGATAAACAGTCGCGTCTAAAAAATTATAGTAATGAAAATGTTGCACAATTTGTTTTTATTTAGTTATGTTAAGCTATAGATTCGAATGTCATTGTCATAGTCTCCAGCTTTTAGGTTAGTTAAGAATAAGTAAGAGTGCCATGCTGAATTAGGGCTCAATAGGGCTGGCACGACTGGAGGTACCTCCCTCTCGTTTCCATGACACTTAAAGCTGATAGCCATTTTTCGTGTGGTATGTGAGTAGCCCACTGGCTACATTGGGCTGGGCATACTTCGCCCTATCTAAATAGGTTAGCTATGCATATTCGATGTATGTGGATAATAATGGACGTCAGTAGTGACAAAGGTCTGTTACTAATTGTTATGATGCGGCCGAGTGAACGCCCCGGTCAACATAACCGGTCGTGATAATTACCAAAAATTTGCCCAACAGTGGGCCACCGGGTTATTTATAACAATAATAATAAAAACAAAAATTGTTCATCGTGTCTGTCCACATGTATAATATTATGTGTTAATTATTTTTGTTTTTTTTTTGTCGCGGAGAAACTCATTCACGCGTCTTCACCGGTTCTGGGTTCAGTGGTGTATGGGGCTCGCGACGAAATGTATAGCCGAATACCTACTAAAACCACTGCGAGTGCCATCAGTGCCGCCTCTGGTGAGGTGCCCCGGAACTAGAAAGCATCAGGGCACCTCGGCGGCTAATCAGTCCCCTAAGGGACCGACGCCTCCTCCAGAGAAGCCCCGCGTCGCAGAACAACCCCACCAATTTTGGAACGGACGTGCAATGGGATGAGGTTCCCAACCTCGCCCTTTTACCCACACAAAAGCACCTCCTGCGTTTTTGACAACTCTTCTTATAAGACGAGAACAAAGAGCTGCTCCCTCGTTCAATTAGTCTCGCAGAGGGTGTCAGGGTTCACCCCAGGCTACATTGCCCCACCGCTACGACAATGCTTATACCATGATAGGGATCATTCGTTACTAGTGTTTTCGAGCTTAATCAGCTTTAAAGTTAAATAAAAGATAAATAACACCGACATATTCAAAATAAACTTTATTCTTATACTAGTTCATACCGAAAAAAATTCCAAAAATAGTTCATACCGAAAACTTATCCCAAAACTTGTTATTACAGAATATTTATCCCAAAACCAGTTGGTACCTGACGTTTATTCCAAAATTAGTTCATACCGAAAACTTATCCCAAAACTTGTTATTACAGAATATTTATCCCAAAACTAGTTGGTACCTGACGTTTATTCCAAAATTAGTTCATACCGAAATTAGGCCTTAAATAATCACTTCTTTGGACATCGTTGTAGTAAATATGATCATCGATCTGATTCGGCACTTGGATGATTTCAACTTGTGTCTTCGAGTCGTCCTTGCGGTTCTGGTAGCCGTGCGAATGGTCGAACATACCTTTCAGGCTGAGGAGCGAAGCCATTATCGTTGAAAAGAATCCCATCATCAAGCCTGAAGAATAAAATGAGGTGTTTCAATAGTAATAATTCCAAGCAGTCGCAACCTTTCCGTGCCAGCAACTAATTCAGCTTCCGTAGACATTCTCATTAATGCTATGTAGATATATTCCCGCACTTAATCTTCCCTCTTCAGTGAAACATGAAATGCGGGGACACAGATGTCACTTTCCTGCGGTATCATATGAACGAGATATACCTCTTCGAACGTGGCGGCCCAATTCATACCACGTTGACAACAATTATCACGGTCAGTAATAAAAAGAATAATAAAACTACTTTTAATGAATATACGCGGTTTATTTAATCAACCATGGTCACGGGCGGACTGAGATGACAGTTGTCCTGATGTCGCATTGTATTAAAAGTACCCGTAGAATTATAATTATTTGGTCGTTCCGGATAACGCAAACAGATCTGATTATGTTTCGATTCCCAGGCAGAGAGAAGAACCTAGCTATCTACTCTATTTGGGGATTATGGGTCCTTCCCTCTGCTTGGGATACATTGGTAAACAAAATCAAATCAAAAAGTAAACATATCACCTCAATACAGCAAGATATAATAAGCACTGTTTGAGTTAATCGGAACAACTAAACAATTATAATTATTCGGGTACTTTTAATCTCAATATGACATCAGGACATCTCAGTCCGCCCGTGACCATGGTCGCTGTAAAGCTTCTGAAACGTTTAGATAGATAAATAATTAAATTGACCGCGGTAAAATCCGTAAAAGTAGATGTATTGTAAAGAGTAACATTCGCGTAAACTAAAGACATCAATAGTTAAGAAGAATATACAAGATAAAATTTCTTGACCCCAAAGAATTGGCAGTCTTTTGGGCGAAGGTGACATTAGGGAAGGCAAGAGTTCGTCAGCCGTTGACCTGGTGGTGAGACAGTAACTATCCAGGTAGAATGTAAGATGGGATTTGAACGTTTTGGAGTTCATCGAAGGAGGTAGACAGACCTCAATTACTTGTAGAGACACATGGGTGATCAACGGTAAATTTTATATTTGTGCGCACAATTTCGGCAAATTTGGTATTGTGCGTAATACTTAAAAATATTACGGTTTTTTTGGGCATGTCAGAAAATATACAGTATAATTTAACTTTATTTGAACGTTTTAAACAAATATAATAAAAATAAGCAATTACAATAGACACATTTTTTAAACTCTCACTAACCATATTTCCCTAAGTTAACAAATAGCTATACATTACAATTGTAGGACTAACTTTTTAGAATAAAAGTACTTTACGGATTTTATCGCGGCTTATTTAATTATTTCTATTTCTTTATTATTTCTATTTCTAGGTTTCAGACTCGACTAGCTCGACGTTTCAGAAGCTTTACAGCAACCATGGTCACGAGTGGACTGAGATGACAGATTCCCTGATGTACCATGTTTTTAAAAGTACCCGAAGAATTATAATTAGATTAGGCTAGATAAATAATTAAATAAGCCGCAATAAAATCCGTAAAAGTAGTTTAGTTGTAATAACTAACATTCGCGGAAACTTAAGACATCAAGATCGGAGCTTTATACATTTCATAAATACGCAATACCTTTTGCCGATATAAAAGCTAACGCCTTCAGCGCTACTGGCACCAGTATACTCTTGGCTGCTATCATTCCAATGATCACCGGCATCATGTACTTCTTCTGAGATTTCACCTTGTTCCTCTTATTCTTTTCTCCTTTGTTGAGTATTTTGAAAATGCATTTCTTCTTTCCCGCCCGATTGTTAGTTGTTTTGGCGTCTTTAAGATTTTCACTCTCGCCTTGCTCATTCGTAGTTATATTTTTCAACGACCTTGAAGATTCTGTGTATAGATAGAATGAGTGAAGACAGATATTTATTTGAAAACTTTTTTCAAGGGACACGATGCGCGATGGCCTCTCACAAGTAACACTGGAGACAATTATCCAGAAAGATTTCGAGCTATCTGTAATAGCCACACTAAAGGCCACATTGGAGGGGAGGAGGAAGGTAGGACAACAATGTACTGGACGTAGGTAGTGATGAAAAACTCCGCCTTCTCATTTGTCCCCCAATAATATTAAAATAAAATCGATATAGTTAGCAACGCATGTGTATATATTTACCGGTGTAGTGTGTGAATGGTGCATAGGTGAAAATTTTAGTTTGATTATAACGGTTTCGTAACGGTGTTAAATGTGAGCTCTGTAAAAATTTCGCTATTTATAAAATGAAGAGGAACTTCACGTCGCATGTTCGTGGACCAAATAGGATGGAACAGGAATATAGACGGAGGTTGTGCCATGCATGATACATGACACTACATCCTCCCATGCAACGGAATTGACTGGCACGACCGGGGAGGTACCTCTCACTCACTTGATATCGTCGTAAGGCGACATCTATGGTGTCGCGTTTCGTGAGGTTTGTGAGTAGCCGCTGACAGATTGGGGGGTGGCTGAAAAGGTGGGCAATGCATCGGCTTAATTATGCAGATGCTCATGGGCCCGAATTTAAATATTATTTTTTTGTTGTGTAGATTAGTCCCTTTATCGAGGGAGTAGGCTATATACAATGACCCCGCGACAAATACGATGGAATTATGCGGGTGAAACTGCGGGATGATGCTAGTATTTTATGCGAATTACGGTATTTTTGTAGATCAATGAAGAAATGTAAGGCTCTTTGACATTTCCGCCACGTAACTTTACACGAACGATATGTATATTTTTATCTTTTTACTAATAAATAAATAAAGTAAATAAATGTTATTTGAGATTATGTGAGGCCAACGTTTGTTGTAAGCAGATAGAAGTGCACTCCCTGTTCCGTTAATGACATATTCCGATAGGTGGCAATCCTACACAACCGGAGAGAAATCAGGCGCAGGACCAACGTGCTCTCCGAGACACGGGGGTGTAATTCGGCTAACCTCCTGACTACGGGCTGCTAAGCAAGCTGGACCACAAAGGCAGTCAAAAAATCAATAAGTTACCTTCAAAAGAACGTTTCATGTTGTCGCTGATTATCCTCTCCAAGGGTTCTGATGTGTTGATGTCCTGCATAAAACTCTCCCCATTCTTCGGTCCAAAGCCGAACAACGTCTCTGTTTTTACAATTCCATAATTATTCGAATTGTCTAAAATCAACTTCGAATATGGAAGCATCCTGAATCGCACTATTGAAATTTTAACATTAAACTACTTTTGCTCAAAACGATCATATTGTCAACGTGGTTATGGAAAAAGTAACCCATGGATAAGCCTTATATAGTGGTAATGGGCTCAAAGACGAATGAAGCATGGTGTTTTTAATTGTGTGTGTCGCCATCTTTGACGTAGAAAGGTTGTAATTGATGGAAAAGCTGCATATTAGTCCAGTGGAACAGTCTTTGAAAGAAGTATTGTCATGCTGCATTGTAGCCGAATTATAAAGGAACACGACCAGAGAGCGGTTTTGGAGTATTACAATTATACGAATGTTTGTGGGCGTCAATAGTCACCTGGAGGCTCCGTCTGCACGTTTGTCCCCTAGCAGTGCAAAAAAACATTTTGTTAAAATTGGTAAAACCTGTCTTGAAATAGTGTTATTCGTTTCACGAAGGAAGTAATGTTTAGAAATTGTTGAATTTAGTTTTTAGGAGCGCTATAAAATATTGCCGTGGAAACCTGGCATTGATGCCGATGCTAGCATCTAGTTATCAAGATCGGCCCCTCTTGGCCACGTGACATTCATTGACGTCTGCGCCGATTCCATTTTAGCTAACACGCGTGATTCGAAATCCTG
>JAFELO010000414.1:652746-669998 GCA_017140195.1 Eumaeus atala | reverse complement strand
GACTACCAAACTGCGCAGGACATATTTTAGTACACTTCCTGTTTCCTCATTCTCCTATTCCGATGTGACGGCGGTCCGACACGACCGGAGAGAAGTCAGATGGAGGATCGACGGCTCAACGTGCTCTCCGAGGCACGGGGGTGTAATACCCAATCCCAATCTCGGACTGTTATTAGAAATTGAATAAACCAAAAAACTCTTTGGTTGGTTCGGCCTGGGACTCAACCCCGGGACCTCACGACTGAGGTTCAACATGCCTATCACTAGACCACGAGGCAGCCGATCCATAGAGATTATTGTGTGGATGAGCTCCTTCCAAATGTCACATCTGTCTATAGTTTGTCTATAGTTTGTCTATAGTTTGTCTATAGTTTGTCTATAGTTTGTCTATAGTTTGTCTATAGTTTGTCTATAGTTTGTCTATAGTTTGACTATAGTTTGTCTATAGTTTGTCTATAGTTTGTCTATAGTTTGTCTATAGTTTGTTTATATATTTTTACAGTACAAACGATTGGGCCCATTAATTTGGTTAAAATTTAAGAGCGTTAATCACCAATTAATAAAATCGGGGGCTCATTGGAGTGGAGGTTGAAAGGAGGGCAATGCATTGGCACAGTAATATTACGGATGTTTATGCCCCCCCTGCTATACAATAGAAGAAACTTCATCATATTATTAAAATACTCCATTAATACTTAACAACGTACTGATTAAGCAGGATACATTTAGGATTTGAAAGAGGAAGTGCAGTAGAATACAGCATGCATTGCAGCGGAATTGTGCCGCCCATTTCCTACTTCAATAGAACGTCGGCACTGCCCCTTTGTTTAGTCAAAATAAATAATTTAATTTTAGGAAGAGGTAGTGCTATGTTGCATAGGACTCCGCCTATAGTGCATGACACTACTTCCTGCTATGCAACGGAATTGGGCCGGCACGACCAGGGAAGTACCTCTCGCTCACATAATACCGCCGCAAAGGTACACATTCAGAGCCACGTTTCGTGCGGCTTGTGAGAAGCCGGTAGCCCATAAAAAAATGAAATACACAAACGAAAGTCAATAACAACACCAAGGGAGAAACGAGAACTGAAGTCTTTTGATGATCTGCTTAATTACTTTTCCGATTTGTTGCCCCCTTTCCGCCTCGCCTCCAATGGGCCACCGGCTACACATAAACCACCCGAGACGCGACACCGAAGTTGTCACCTTACGGCGAAAATATACCAGCGAGAAGTATATATTGTATCTTAAATATAAGGATAAAAATACATAGAACCAAATAAATAGTGTGTATTTTAAAATAACATTAAAAAAAAACTAAAAATTAAATTAAATGGTAACTACATAACATTTACTCGTTGTATAAATTAAGATATATTAAATAAATATTTATCGACTATGTGATGCTAGTGGAAATTATTTACAAAAGGTTTGTAATGGAATAAATTAATACACAAAGTAAATTGTGAATGAATATTCGATGAAGAACACGAAATATGAACCAGAGAAATGAGCAGAAATTTATCGTACAACAAATCCGCCCGGCTTCACATGAATTGCACAGGCTGAATAGCTGTCTTAACAATTTATACTCTTCAATGAATAGAATGATTTTATCCATTGTTGAAAATCAAATCCGTACAGTAGATTAGGAAATCGTTCGTACATAGACCCATAAGGTATTTGGGTTTATGTTAAGTATAGAGCTTTATAAGGGCTAAACGGCTTTGATAGGCAATATAAAAGATTCTTAAAGGTTCATGAAATAGCCTTGCCACCTACAATGACTTTATAAAGTAATTTTTGTACTACTAGGTAAAAGTTTTTACCATAAAAAAATCAGGAAAATATATTATTGTATCATGATTTAAATTAAATCAGAATTAATTATTGCAAATAGTACTGCGGAGGAGTGGAGTGTCTTAACATATTCCATCTGATGGAGGCATTTGTGTCATATTCACACAAATTAAGGGCTGAATATCTAGATGATCGAAAGTCCCCGCTAGGGCACTTGTGATATTCCTTTAATTTGCAGTCAGATCCCCGCATGTTCTGAAGTGAAATTGTTGCTGGTTTTATCTACATAGTATACACACGGTTGATTTGCGTATCTACGAACAGTGCTAAAAAGTATCAAATATTAGACAGAGTAACCAGATAAATTTGTGGCCCATTTCTCTAGCTTCCCTTCAATTTCGTCCTTAGATCATTCTAGATGTCTTCGTTACCATTCACGTGGAAACATATTGGAAAATTAATCTGTAATGGCATCTGCGAAATCGTCGACTTTACAACTCAGTATCCGCCCTTCTGTAATCCCATCACAGCAGCGAACAGCGCGAAGAAGAATCCTGCCATCCCCGTCGCGCCCACCAGGAGCACCAGCCCGGCCACCATCACAGGCACCAGGGCGAAGTACTTCAACTTGTACGCTAATAGCAGGGGCATCATATATTTGGAGTATTTTTTCACCTTCTTCTTGATTTTCTTCTTTATGTGATTCCCTCTGTCTCCTGCTGCGGTGTCTTCGTCTCTTTCATAATCTTCTTCATCGTCGTCATCGACGTCTTCGTCCTCATCGGCCCCTAAGATATCTGGAATGAGGAATTTGTTTCTAAGTATCGAGCATTAAATGTATATACGAGTGTTATCTACTTTATGTCAACAGATGTCACCAGAGATCAGCCGGAGACGTTTGATTAGTACAGACTTATTTAATTCTCCCCTTTGATTAGCCATCGAAAGCTCACCAAACATTCTGTCACATGCAATGTTAGTCATTTCACGGGGGCAGCATGGGAGCGAGAGAGATGGGATCTTCCTCAGTTGTGCCGGCACAATTTATCTGTAATGCTACACTACGTATTTGTATGTGTAAAATTGTCCACAGACAAATAGGCAGAAGTAGCTGACAGTCAGATATTCATAAATTGTAGTTAAGTGAATTTTTGGGTTCCGTAGCCAAATGGCATTCCGTATTGCTATTTGGATACGGAACCCAAAAATTATACCCTTATAGTCTCGTCATTTCCATCTGCCCGTCCGTGTGTCACAAACGTTTCACTCGGAGGTTTCAACAAAATCGCCATGGTAGTCTTAGAGACGGGCGATTTTTTTTAGCTTGGTGCTACAAAACGACTTAGCGTATCCGGTTTCTCTACGTATGTTCCTACAAAATATTACCACTTATAATTATATATAAATTGACATCATTTATACGAATAATAATCATTATTATATATAATTGAGTTTTATAATTATGGCTGTATTATAATTTGTTTATAACATGTTCTATTATAACTTGTGCTAGCGGTCACGGTTTATGAGTCTTTATAACATAATGATCAAACGGAAAGTACTCGAGAAGTGTAACGTTCATAAGATTTAATCACTAAGATATATGAAACACCGACTGTTATGTGTGTTAATGATAGCATGTGTTACATATGTGGGACGTGTGTGTGAAATATATATATTAAGTGACTAACCCGTCGCGTTTCGCACGGTGATTCTGCGAGTTTAGGGGGATCTACAACACATGTGCATGATCTCTATGTGGATGTTTATGGGCGTCGGTAGAGGACTTTTTTGCTCGTTATCGCGTATGCTATAAACCGACTGCTTCGTAGTCTAGCGGCATGTTCGAATCCCGGGTAATACCAAAAAACGTTATTGGTTTTTTTCAGTTTGTACAAACTGTCCTGAGTGAAGAAACCGGCGATGCTGCTCCCCAGTCACTGAGAGCACGTTTATCCGTCGATCCTGCGCCAGATTTCCCTCCGGTCGTGTCGGACAAACGTCCCATCGGAATAGGAGAATGAGGGAATAGGGAGTGCACTTATGCCTGCGCACACAATTGTCCAGAGCAGTTAGCTAGGATCTATAGGGACTATCTCAAGATAAATGTTTAAACATAGACAAGTAATCCACACAGGCTTCGCGCGTGAAATAATTGTATGTACACTAACACCTACCCCGGTAATTGTCCATATGTGGAAACCGTATGCAAAGTCGTCCAGTAGATCTATCACATACAAACCGTTTTTGGAGACTTTGTTTTCTAATAAGAGCTAGCGGTCTACCTGGCTTCGTTCGTGAATAACGGGTAATAAATTATACACTAAAACGGTCATCGCAAATAGCTCTATTCATGGGTGAAAACCGCATACAAATCCGTACAGTAGATTTGGAAAAAAAACGATCACAAATAGAGATACAGTTTTTGGGGACTTTGTTTTATAATAAGAGCTAGCGATTCACTCGGCTTTGCAAGTGAATAATAGGTGGAAAAGTATACATTAAAACGTTCTTCGGGAATCGCTCTACCTATGAGAGAGAACCGCATGCAAATCCACTAATTGATAAAATCGATCGTGTACTTTTTGGGACTTTGTTTCAGTCTTTATCTTATAGATAGATACAAATATACCGGCTATGGGAAATTACCAGTTTTTTGAACTTATAGTTTTATGTATATACTTACTGTTTTATGAACGGCATAGATTAAAGATGGCCGCGGACGTCTGGAAACAATTTCCTGAGCGCGCCACGTGAAAACGTCCCCGTAACCAATTGTTATTTACCGTAGCCGTCTCTGAACCGCAGAAGTGGAGTTTGGATAATAAGTAATAATTTGTTCCGGCGGTGGACGCGGTAATACCGACACACAGCCGCCCATAGTCAATGTTGCGGAGACAATTTGCGATTTCCCCTAAAAAAATGGGGATTTATTTGACAAACGCTATTTCGATAGAAACTTATATCATTTCAAGTATTTGTAGCAGGAGGTGTCATGCAGCAGCACAGACCGGGGGGATACCTCCATCAAGTGACACCTGCGTAGACAGTATAGCTGTCGTGTTGCGTGTGGTTTGTGAGCAGCCGGTGCCCTGTATGAGGGGTGGTGGAAAGGAGGACAAAAAATCGGGATATATGTGAGCGTCGGTAGTTGTCAAAACGCTCTGAACCCTCGTTTGTCCTATTTGCCTAATATTAAAAAAGTATATATTAAAAGAAGATTGTTTTTATTAATACTACGTACGTACTGATCGCAATTTTTAACAATCAAACTATGCTTTACATCACAATTTTTGAAACTATAACTAGGTATTTGTTACTTTTTAACTGACGATATTTAAACCCATAATAGCGTATTGATTATTTTTTTCCTATCAAGGTCTGTATGTATCAAAAACCGATATAAACTATCGATTTTAAACATGTAGAAGGTGGTTTATGCTGCATTACATGCGATTTGGGCCGGCACGTCCGACTGACCGGTATGCCGTCACGTTTCGCGCTGTGTGGTTCCGGTAGCGCGCAGGGCGGTAGGAGGGGAACACGCAGTAGTATCTAAGGACATCAAAGGCTCGTTTGCCACCTTCTCTTGTAAAAAACTGGTCGTCTGTTAGGTGGGTTGCAGACGATATATTTTTTTGTGATAATGGCTCTCTAATTCATTTGTGAACACATCACATCGCTAGATGGAATGAAAGAGATAACTTGTTACGCTATCTCGCTTGCAGGGTCACCGAGTCGGAACGTTACTGTGGCGTCATACTTTGAGACACATGCAGCGATGTTGATATAAAAGACGTCATCACTTTAATAAACTTCGATAAGCCTTGAACGACTATTAAACACGTTGAGTAACTTTTTAAGTCGCAACATAACTTTCAAAGTCAAGTTCAATGACGCGGAATCACACGTGCGGGTGAGAAAGCTTCCGTCGAATATATCACGGACGTGCACTAACACGGTAGTATTAATTATGCTATCAATCATTGCCATTAATTATTTTATACTATTTTTCCTGTCACGAATACATTTTTTATATTAGAAGCAGGCAACTGAGCTATTCATGCCTTTTTGAAGATTACTGGTGTCCGTTTATGCCGACGTGTTACGCCTTATCCAATGGGCTACTGGACACTCGCATGTTACACTTAACCGGCGTTAAGGTGGCTGCCAGCCACCTTACGGCAGTTTTGTGCACAAGAGCTATATGCTTGGTAGAGTAATTGTGAGGAGAATATAGAAGAGATATATCAGCAATTATTGTCTGCCTGTTATCTTTATAGCATTGAAGGCCTAATGAGCAATCGAATCCTTTTGACGACAGCAGACAGCCATAGATATCCGCATCATTATGATGCAGATACGTTGTCCTTCTTTCCTCCCCGTCTGCCTGCACATATATCAAGGAAATCTATGGAGCACTTCACGATGACTTAGAATCATGATATTTAGCAAGAAGTAGGATATACATACATACATTTTTATAGAGTAGGGAGGGAAAAAGAAAAAAGAAGAAGAAGACGCTCACGAACATCCACATAATTGCTATGCTGATGCGTTGTCCTCCTCACAAACCGCACGAAACGCGACATTGAAAATGTCATTTTCCTGCGGTATTTTGTGAGTGAGAGGTACCTCCTCAGACGTGCCGGCCCAATTCCGTTGCAGCATGGCACTACCTCTAGCTAAGAAAGAGTTACCGTTTAGCCTTTTTACAACAGATGAAGGAAATATATCAAACTTGGCGGCTTGGAATAGCATTATTTAAAAAATAATTACAAACTTATATTTGCAGTTAATTTAGTAGATAATGTAAGTCTGCTTACGTCACATCGTCTACCACAGAACCGGTGATCGTGTCGATTGCCGGAGGATTTTCGTGATGAGACCAGAGTGTTCTGATTAATGTTAGAGTGCCGAAGTTAACGTGGAACTAAAATGGTTGAATATGAAATTAAATCTGATTTGTTTTATATAGCACTAGCGAACCACCCCGGCCTCGCCCGTGAATAGCAGAGGCGGGATTACACAAAAGTCTTCCTCGAGAAACGCTCTATCCTTGGATGAAAACCGCATTAAAATATGTCAGGTGGATTTTGATAAAATCGATTATAGACAGTCAGACAGCCATTGCGGACTTTATTTTATAATAAGTAAAGATAGAGGCCACTGCACATGGATCGCCCTCACACTATTCTATTCTATTCCGTGCAGTGGATGGTCCAGGATGGATGTGAGTAGCAGGAGATCGGTCGTCTTGGCGTTCATCGAAAGAGGCGTATGTCCAGCAGTGGACCGATAAGGATTACGGGAAATACCCTGGGCAACCTTCAATGGGCGAACAAGCAAGCGCTAACTAACTACTAAGAAAAATATTTGTAAAATCCTTGAAAGAAGCGATAATTACATAGAAGAGGTAAGAGTTTGTCTATTAATTCACATTGATAAAATTGATATAAGGATCTTGGTATGGGACACACTGTTCTCTCTGTCTGGTAGTTCTTAGGGATCTGGCGGAGATGCCAACATTCATACCCATAAAAATGAGAAGTGTATAATAAAATAGTGACTCTTACTTTAAAAGTATATTTAACTTGCAGTACCACGCGTAGTCCATCCCGAAAAACGCTATTTTAAATATAAAATATTCGTGTCACAATGTTAGTTACCTTACCCCTCCGAAACCGCTTTACCGATTTTCACCAAATTTTATATGCATATTCAGCAGATCTGACAATCGGCTACTATCTATTTTTCATACCCCCAAATTAATAAGGCTGTTTACCCTTAACACTTTTTTTAATGTTTACCCTCTACAATGACAACAAATTCAATTTATTTTTCTTCTGTTATAGGGGGATAAATGAGCAATCGGAGCCTTTCAACGACTACCGACGCCCATGAACATCAGCATAATTATGCCGATGCGTTGCCCCCCTTTTCACTTCCCCCCAACGACACAACACGTGGGCTCAATCCCGTTCCATAGGATATACATGACACTACCTCCTGTAATGCAGCATGGCATGACCTGTTACAGATTTTATGACAGAACAACATCTGCCGGGACAGCTAGTTACACATATAGGATATACCAAGTGACACTCGGCCATAAAACACGTTATAATTCATCAATCCGATTAGGCTATTTCAGGAAACATATAAATGATAAAAAATAGATACAACATTACCCTCTATTTGAAACAGTCAGGTAGAAAGACGATTAGGCGAAGTTATTACATAATTAATCACGGAGGTAAAACCAATAATGAACAATGATTTATCGACAATAATGGGGCGGTTGTATTATTCCAGCCAAATCTGACGGCCGGTTCATTTGTTATGTTAATAGCTCGTAAATTGTGGGCCGAACCTTTGTAAATAGTCGATAGTTACGAATAGCTACCGGTGGGATAATCTAATCGGCATCGAAAGACTGCCTCAAGCCAAAATACTTGTCGAGATTTTGCTAGTGCTATGTTTTTAGTTTGTTGGTACAATTTCTATAATATTAGATAAGAAGTGGAAAGGAGGGCAACGCATCGGCGGAGGGATTGTGCGGATGTTCCTGGGTAGTGGGCGTAAAAAGGCGCTTTTCTCGTTTGCCTCCTATACTAATATAAAAACCTTAGCTTATAACATACGTCCATAAATATCCGCACAACTATAATTTAAATGGGGTGTGTAGGCCTCCACGATATAATAATACAAATCACCCTCAATGGGCCAGAAAACTCATAAGAACCGATGTCATATGAGCGAGAGGTATCTCTCCGATTGTGTCAGCCCAATTAGCCTACAATGGGACAGACACTACACCTTGTCATCATATAAACCGTTCATTAGCTATCCAAGACGTAATAACAACAGATATGCATAACACTTAAGACGACGCATTATCTGATGGCGTGGCTTATAATCCCTCTGACTGTTCGTTTGTCCCCATAAGCTATTAAAAATATATCCTATGTTACAGTAATGAGAAAGTTTATAGGCTATATAGCATGATGCTTCGTCCATAGAACCGGTATCACGCGGGTGAAATTGCGGTGCACTTTTTTAATAGCATTAGGGGGCAAACGAGTAATCGGAGCCTTTTGACGAGTACCGACGCCTATGGACATTCTCGCTTGCAATCATGCGTATGTCCATGGGCGTCGTAATAATTTACGAAAATGCGCTGCCCAATGTCATCTCGACCCCCAATGGGCCACCGGATACTCACAAACCGCATGAAACGCGACAGCGACGCGGATATTTTACGCCTGTGTCAAGAGCGAGAAGTACTTCCCCGGTCGAGCCGGCCCAATTCCGTTGCATAGGAGGATTGCACCATGCATTTCACATGCATGGTGCAATCCTGCGTTGTTGTTACGTGTGCCTTATTCAGCAGTTTCTAATATTTCAAGCAATTAATTTAATTAAATTTTATCTATACTTAGTCTTCACCGGCATAATAAAGCTGAAGAGATTTTTTGTCTGTTTGAACGTGCTAATCTCTGGAATTACGAGTTCTACAATTATTTTTGTGTACGCAAGCTACATGGGAAGAGTTATAGGCTATATACCATGGCGCTATGACCAATAGTTGTTGACAGGAGTTGCGCGGGCGAATCCACTGCAGCTACGTTTTGTTACAAAGATGAAGGGTTGTACTGGACGAACGCGTTAATCTCAGGAGCTATCCATCCAATTTGCCAAATTATTTCAGTGTTAGACAATTGTTTTTGTTATAGGCTATAATATCAAGACATTGCAGCCAATAGGACAGGAGGTACGCGAGTGAAACGGCAGTGCGGTGATATGTAACAATTCTGGTGTTTCCGCAGCGGAATTTCGGCTGCGCAGATCACTTTATATTGCACTAGTTAATGTATTATAAAATTATTATATTGTGGAAGTATACCCTCAATCTCCTAATCGAATGGGTCAGCAGTCTTACTACACCGGAGAGAAACCAGGCGCAGGCTTAACGTGCTCACCGAGGCACGAGGGAGTAACACCGCCATCTTCCTGACTCTGGACTATTCTTAATAATGTAGAAACCCCAATAACACTTTTCAATCCAACCTAGGACTCGAACCCGCTCTGTCTGAATCGACACACACGCTTACCAATAGACACTTCAAATAGTGATTTGTTGATCCGACTGCTTATTTACCGCACTAGACATGATATCATCTTAATAATTAAGTAAATCATCACTTTTTTGAAGTAATGATGATGATGATGAAGATGAAGAAAATGAAGAAGATGAAGAAGATGATGAAGATGAAGAAGATGATGAAGATGAAGAAGATGATGAAGATGAAGAAGATGATGAAGATGAAGAAGATGATGAAGATGAAGAAGATGATGAAGATGATGAAGATGATGAAGATGAAGAAGATGATGAAGATGAAGAAGATGATGAAGATGAAGAAGATGAAGACGATAAGGCTTATAAATGATACTTACATGAGATAGATCTTTTCACTAATGACATCTCAGATGTTTCTTCTGGCGTTTCCGGCTCACTCACGTCCAAGGACCTCTTCTCGAAACTCCCCCTTATCAACGGTATCATTTGAGGGGTGAACTGCCCCCCTCTCTTCGTCTCCTCGTCGATTTTCTTTATGCTTTTCTCTTTGGAAATTGAATAATAATTGCCAGGGAAAAGAATTTCGGTTTTGTAACCGCCCTCCGAATTGTCCTTCGCGTAGTACACCGGCTTCTCTTGTTCGAACCTCCTCAAGGGGAGAGCACGGGGCTTAAATCCATACGCGAGGTCCTCCAATGGTCTAGTACCGACCCCATCGGCCTTAGAAATATCAACGAAACATAATATCACACCAGCGAAAATGAACTTGTTCAAAACCATCTTTAATAATTTAATTTTAACACTATATAAATATACACTGTCTCCTTCACTCTTCCACCATTTTGATGCAAGCGTAACGTCAAACTGAATACCGTCTCGGTACGGAGTAATATTTATACATGCGTATATACTACCGTCCCAATGGCCACGCTCGGATGGTTCGCGGAACCTTACTCTAAAAACGCGAAGAACTTATCACATGTGATGCAGATTTCTTCTTGACGTGATACCAAATTGTGTGTCATTTTCATTCAATTACCCGTAATTTTCATGTCAGCCTTAATATGGCGGAACGTGATGTACTGCTTTTGATGTTTCTATTTTTAACGTTTTTTTCTTTGTGCAAGACTTTTCATTCAAAATTCTTTGTTTCTCTGATAGTTTTAATTGATGTCATAATGATCACCAGTCATTCTCTCCTTGTGAATAGGCACGTTTATTGAACGTCAAAATGGTCAATCATATGCTACACACATCCGACTACATAGGTATTATTTATAGTATACTAGCAGCCCGTCCCGGCTTCGCACGGATATTTAACAAAATATGGCAAATATTCGTTAATATTTTGTATAATATAATTTAATTTATTTGTCAAGACAGAGAAAAGTCATTAGGGACTGCTTGTCAACAATTTCTGCAGCAGCTATAGAAGAATTTATTTTGATATATTTTTCACACCTTAAGTTACATTCTTTTTCATAAGGATCTATAACGTTGCGGAAAATATTCATCAGCGATAATG
Source organism: Eumaeus atala (assembly GCA_017140195.1). Lineage (NCBI taxonomy): Eukaryota > Metazoa > Arthropoda > Insecta > Lepidoptera > Lycaenidae > Eumaeus > Eumaeus atala. The sequence continues at coordinate 658,591 of JAFELO010000414.1, read as the reverse complement.
TAGAATTGAAATGGTATAAGAATTTTTCAAATCAGTCTCATAGTTACGGAGCCTATTCAATGCGAACAAACGAATAAATCAACAATCAAATGTTTCCACTTCATAATACTAGTAGACATTGTGGCATTACAGCAATCAGATCCTTTTTACGGCTACCGACGCCCATGAACATCCGCATACACATTGCCCTCCTTTACTACCAAAAGGGCACTGGGTACTCACAAACTTAACATGAAACGCGAAACCGAAGGTGTCACTTCACGCCGGTATCTTGTGAGCGAGAGGGACGTCCACGATCTTACCGGGTCAATTCCGCTGCAATACAGCATGGCACTATCCCTTATATATACTAGCTTAGTGATATTTCAATGCATCTGTAATCTGGTGTCTAATCTTCATTAACCTAACTGTTTCATGATAACCAGTGAAAGGCTTTACGGTTTGTGCAGAAATATGGCTTAACTATCTTTATTATAAAACAAAGTGCCCAAAAGTAGTATCAGGCATACTACTTTTGGGCAATTTACTCAAAATCAGCATAACGAATTTTCATGCGGTTTTCGCCAATGAGTAGAGCCATTCATGAGGAAGGTTTGAGTGTATGATAGGGTCTGATATTCACCGGTAGAGCCAGGCCGGAACAAGAACCCGAAAAGCTGTCCGTCTGCATGTGGTCGATTTTCAAAATCTACTGTACGGATTTTCTAACGGTATTCACTAGTTGGTAGAGCTATGCACGAAGGTTTTAGTGTGTAATTTGTTTGTTAACGGTAAATTTGTTGTTGTTTAATGGGCAGAACCTGGACATATGGTACTATGTAAAAAAAGTTTTATCAAGAATGTTTTTTTAAGGTACTCACTATTACTGAGGCGTTGTGATGGGCCTGAGCCAGGGGGCTCAATGGCTAGGGAGCATTTGATTATGAAGTGTTTGGGAACGAATATGAAGAGTATTTTTATTTTTTATAGCATAAGGGGGTAAAAGAGCAAGGGAGACTTTTGATGACTACCGACGCACCCATGGGACATTTGCCCTCCTATCACCCCACCTCCCCCCATGGCTCACCGGCTACTCACAAACCGCACGAACTTTACGCCGGTGTCAAGTGAACGAGAGGTACTTCCCCGGTCGTGCAGGCCAGTTCCACTGCATAGGCGGTTGTAGTGTTATGCACCATGCATGACACTACAGCCTCCTGTCCAGCATAGCACTATCTCTTCCTAAAATGCTTTGCCACACACTCCACCCTTTAATGTCACAAAAGGGTGAAGTGTGCGTGTGTTTAATGTCATTGAAGGGTGAAGTGTGCGGACGGGTGCGAGAGAGGAGACAAGTGGTAAGACGTGGATCTGTAGCAATAGACTGACGCTATCGTGAGGGGAAGCTAATACTTCTGTTATTAGTTATAAAAATAATATGCAGCTGAAGAATTTGTTTCTTCGTATACGCCAATCTCTGGAACTACTGGTCCAAACTGATCAAGTATTTTCGTGTTGAATAGTCCATTTATCGAGGAAGGTTATAGGCTATATATCACGACGCTACGACAAGCAACTGGGCGGTGCTAGTATGAATATATAAGGTGTAAAGCAATGACTATAAATAGTATTGACTGCCTCGTGGTCCAGAATTACGCATGTTCGACTGCAGTCCTGTGAGGTCCTGGGTTCGAGACCCGGGTTAGAGAAAAGTGTTATTGCGATTTTCCATTTCTAACGACAGTCCGTAGTCAGGAAAATGGCGGTGTTACACGCCCGTGCCTCGGAGAGCACGTTAAGCCGGCGGACCTGCGCCTGATTTCGGTCCGGTCGTGTAGGAGCCGCCCCATCGGAAGATGAGAACGAGGGAACGGGGAGTGTACCTGTGCCCGCGCACACTTGTGCACTATAATATGTTCTGCGCAAGTGGTTTGTCACTATACAGATGGCCGCCATGATAGAAATTTGGCTAGGACAACACAGTATTAGTTATGACAAAATTTATATAATTACTAATTACAATTTACGTTAAATTCTATAAAATGAATTATCTAGAAGAGGGGGGGGGGGGGTTAAAGAGCTGTTAGGGCTAATTAGACTATTATATACATTTAATTCATCATGATGTTTCCACATTTACAGCCATGAACAATAATAAGTTATAATATGAATTTCCATCAAGACAATACACTCCATCAACCCAATCATGAACAAACTTAAAATACTACAAGAAACATTTTATTTATGTAATTGTTCCACCAATCCTCAACTTCAATAGTTGAAGACCACACTGATATCTCATCTCCATTTCACATCCACATTTAAAAAGGGAAAAGGAAAGATAATAAAAAGAGTAAAGTTCCTTTTTTATGAAATATAATTGTTATTTAATATATTTTATATCACGAAAATATAGGTACACGGCGAAGAAGATAAAACTATGTAATTATGATTTGCTGAAGGCAGATTGCCGTCCGTCCGTAGGTCATCTTACTGGCCTGGGGAGGCCTGTGAGGATTACGGGTATCGAGGCGAACCTCATGACCCGGGTCTGCTCGCGAGGGGCAACTGTTCCCTTTGGTGATGGGGGCAACCCACTGGTGTTAGTGGGTTGTTGCGTACCGAGGTGCGGAGGCCGTACGGCCTGAATAGGGATGCGACCACCGCGGCCTACTGGCCTGCAGGTGTGGTGAGTGGTGAAATGTGGTGATGTCCGAGTAAGGCAGAATGCATCCGCGTCAAAACAATCCGTTGTCCAAGCCACGCCGTAGAGAAAAAAGAGTGACATTTCTTCGGTACTGATCACACCTCTCGTTTAACAGTCAAAGAGATATGAAAAGCAGATATACTTTTTATAAAATATTTAAGTAGCAAAACATAATTACTACATACTGACTAAATACAGTTTGTGTTCCGTCACAGCGGTCGTGACAGCTGGAATCCAACAATTAGTAAAAACAGGAGAAATTATTGGAAGTTTTTGTATGATTAATGTAGACATGCATTGCAACGCGTGAACTGGTCATGCAATGACTATTTTTTATTATTTCAATCGACATCGAAACAGGTTGATCGCTAACAGTCCGAAATGATTGTTTTTCCCCTGATCTCAATACAATACACAACATTGACAGCCGATACCTACTCATAAATACTGGATTAATTTAACGAGTATTGGATACGACTTTAAGGCCAGGAGTAGAAGAGTTGGAACGACGATTAAAAAAAGAATACTAAGGCACAAACACATCTGAGTATTGCCCAAATAACTAGATTGAACCTTTACATTTTGGCACAAACAGCTTACGAACAGTTAAAAACTGTGAACTATCAAATAAAAAAAGCTCATAGTTGGATCGCATTAGGCTGTTTTAGTTTTATCGGCTATTATTCATTCACAAAATTTTGTTGTAAAATCAGGGTCCCACCCGATTTGAACTGGGTTTCATTCAGGGGTATAAATAAATATTTGAAAAAGGATTTTTACGGGTGTTAGTGTGTTAGCTGTCATGAGCCAGGCTATGCTCTAGTTATCTATGGCTGTAGTTCCATATTACGATTACATCTATAGCGCTAATATTTGCTAAAATGGCGCCAGTAAAGATCTGCAAAATCGGCCGTCCATAAATATTGAGGTAGGTGTTATTTTTTTCTGTAGCCGGCCTATCATATCAGGTGATATGAACCTCTTCGTGTAGTCATCACTCGAAGAGCTGTGATTTTCTTTATAACGCCCTAACTTCCTATCCACTTAGTAATGTCCGATATTGCTGCTCAATTGAGTCATCACGACCGGGAAGGCACCACGTGTTCATCACCAGACCAGACGATGTCTTCTGCTGGCCGCCTCTCGTTCACATAATTTGATATCAGTTTGTTGCATTGAATGTCTGTAAGTTTGTATGATGGCCCTGTGGAAATGGATAGGGATCCTCCATCTGGAGGGCAGCACGTCTGCGTGTGTGAATATTAATAGGTGTCAGTAGTAACCGAATAGCTCCGATAGCTCCTTTACTATCTATGCTATAAAAGAAATCAGCCAAGGGCGAGTCGGTTTCGCCCGTGAATGGTCCCGCAGCAGAAGTCCCCTAGCAGCAATATAATCGTTTTATTACTTTAAGACATGCTATATCTTTAGTGCAAACCAATTTTCGTCAGAAGTTTCGTTTGAACTTATGCTGTGGAAGCGAAGTACCAATACCGCATCATTGTATAGCTGTGAATGCTCTGGCATCGGAATTTGGGGTCGAAAAAGTGCTCCACCCCTGCTCCTACCCACCTCTCAGCAATGGCGAGAGGTGAGCGGGGGTTCGCTCACCTGCTCTGTTCCCCAACGTGCAATCTGACGGCCTGGTGTCCATCTGAGCCCGGACAAGGGCATATGACGAAGCTATAATTATAACAAGCGTGGGGGCGTGTGGGCCTATCGCACCAACTCAGTCAACACAACTAACTACAGGTACTAGACAACGGACAATTAATTACTTGAGATTTTTTTTATTACAGAAATACGTATAATACACATGTAAACGTCCGTTGCCTGGGCAGGATTAGAACTCGCGACCTCTGGTCTGACACGGTTTAACCTTTTAGAAAACAAGATATAGTTCATTATTAAACCAATTCGAGGCGTGTACGTCTTATCTCTCGTGTATTAAGGCCTTACAATGTTTTACTTTCGTTCGCTTATTGCGTGCGAGGAAAATATTGCGGTGGCTTAGATATTATCTGTTTATGATATAATGATTGTGACAAATCACTGCGACGATACGATAAGGGAAGTAGTGGAACATGGAAGCTCTTTCGTGGTAAGAAACTAGAAGATATACTTAGTGCCTCGTGGCATAACGCATTTCAGCTCGTTTTGGTTGTAGAGGGATAGTCAGACACGCATTTGCACGTCATTGCCGGCCCTGGGTCCAGTTGTGTGTGGGGCTGGCGGCGCATTATAGTGCCGAACACGCACTAACGCAAGTGCCAACAGTGCCGAATTAGGCCGACACGACCGGGGAGGTACCTCTTGCTCACTTGATACCGGAGTAAAGAGACAGCGTAGCTGTCGCGTTTCGTGCTGTTTGTGGCATGCCCTGTATCTATAAACTATTAGGGCATTTCAATTGATATGTTACACCAACTTTGGGACAGTTCCGCGAGGTGAGTTAGCTTTCAATCATCACCTCCTGCTCTCTACTGCCCTCTTCTTATAAGAGAGATACAAAGAACAGTCTCCTCGGTTCAATGGGCTTCGTCCTTAAGGTGTCTCTTTATACTACTGAGCCCCACCGCCACGATAAATTATTATGTTTGACAGTTGACACTTTCAATATAAGCCAAAAATAAATTATTATGTTTGACAGTCGACACTTTCAATATAAGCCAAAAATAAATTATTATGTTTGACAGTTGACACTTTCAATATAAGCCAAAAATAAATTATTATGTTTGACAGTTGACACTTTCAATATAAGCCAAAAATAAATTATTATGTTTGACAGTCGACACTTTCAATATAAGCCGTGTCGCACATGCATACATGCGTGCGGGCGGTAGTGTGTATATCGTTTTATTTCATCAACTGGAGCCGAATTGCACAGGCGCGAACCAGTGTTGGTTATCACTCACTAAAGCGTTAGCATAGCTGTTAAGCTATGCTGTCGCTTTGCTGCTTGGGAGCTTGCGGTGGTCCATTAGAGTGGATGAAGGATGGACGGCAACGCACCTGCATAAAAATTATGCCAATATTATGGGTGTCGTCAAAAGGGTTCAGACTGCTCGTCACCACCATAGACTATAAATATAGGACATATTCCTTTTTAGCACAAGGGGAGAAACGAGAAATTTGTTGCGCAGATACGTGGCCCTCCTA
>JAFELO010000414.1:620416-652726 GCA_017140195.1 Eumaeus atala | reverse complement strand
CCCCCCCCCCCCCCCCCGGTGGACCACAGCCTACTCGCAGACGGCGCGAAACGCGACAGCGACTCTGTCACTTTACTCCGGTATCAAGTGAGCGAGAGGTACCTCCCCGGTCGTGCCGGCCTAATTCCGTTGCATAGGAGGATATAGAATTATGGACCATGCCTAGCACTTCCTCCTCCTATGCAGCATGGCACTAACTCTTTCTAATATTCCTCTTCCTTATTAAAATATAAAAATTAGGACTGAATTCTTTAATTATATTCCGAAGCAGAGAATTCAAACAACCTACCATATTTCACTGCGCACTCCTAAAAAATACTGTTCTCCATCGAAACGAAAATCTGAAAAAATGACACGACAATTATTTTTGTAAAGAAGATTACTTATTTCTTTTAACATAAAACTAATTTATTTTTGTTTAAATTGTTAATGGGTTTGTAATATATGAAATTAATATTGTGTATGCGTTTCTAATTATTTTAATTACAACTTTCATTTCAAGGACATATTCGATTGGCCGGTAAAGTTTCGGAGCGAAGGCATTATTTTAGCCGATAGACTTGTCCAAAAGATGGACAACGCGGTCTTTCTTGTTATGAGTTGATAGTAAACAAATAAAAACGGGCTTAGCCCATCGCTCATTCCCACCGCTGCTACTCCTGTGTCACCAGGATATGATCACAGGGCGCCCGAGGGAAAAGCTAAAACTGTCTTGGGACCCGCAAAGAACTTAATCAGAAGGAGATACGAGGAGTAGGAAGTAATTCCAATTTCCCACCCCAATCAAAGCAGAGACAAGATTGCAATGACTATACAATAAATATACAAGCCGGGAAAAGAAAGGGCAGCCAGGTGAGGCCCAGCCGCTATGCACCACGGAGAAATTGAAACCCCTATTTAATGAAAAAATATTGATTCGATCTCCGTGCAGTAGCCGGTACGGGATGGATGCGAGTAGCAGGAGATCAGTCGTCTTGGCGTTCATTGAAGGACCCCTATGCCAGTGGACCGATAAGGGCTGATAATGATGAATGACAGAATCATAAGCGTTTAATTTATTTTTATTTTAAGATTTTGCTACGTTAATAAACATCAGGATGCATTTCTCCGACGTACGGGAGAGTGGGAGGCCGTACCCACGGGGACGCGGGGCAATACACGGACACACATATGTCCTGTTCATCTGGAAGCACATTTACTTAACGGCGATTGCCGTTCACGGTAGCTGCTCTACAGCTAGGCGCCGGCTATATCACATGATTGGTCAGTCAGTACGCTGGAATTAATGAGCTACTATTAACCATGTTTTTTTTTAATAGCATAAGGGACAGACAAGAAATCGGCCTTTTGACGACGCACATGGACATTCATAAGATTAATACGCAGAGGCGTTGCCCTCCTATCACAAATGGGCCACCGTATTTTTGGTAACTTGATTCGCTCACAATCGTTATAATTACTTATCTCCATCCACTATAATGGGCCACCAGTATCTGAAAATGCGAAGTGTTGCAGTCTTTTCGTGTCAGTTCTATATTTCGTGACTTTTTCGGTAAGGAATCCTGTCGTGCCGTCTCTATTGGCCTGCAATGCATCAATAGCAATATCTCGTTCCATAGACCTCCAAAGCAAAGTAACAGGTAGTGCCTTGTCGCATTGCAGCGGCATTGAGCATAGCTCGAATGACATTGTAGCGTTCCGCACGGCTTAGCGGTCCATCGGAGCGGAGGCGGAAGGAGGGCACGCATTGCCATAGTGATTATACGAATGTTCATGGGCGTAGGGACTCATAAAGAAAGCTCCTACTGCTCGTTTGGTATAAAATGTAACATATTACATGGAGTTACTTTTTATTTTAAATCTTAGAATATCAATACTACGAGAAGAAATACATTATTTGCAAACATTGCGTGCACGGAGGAATTTGTAATTTCCGACAGTTAAAAACTATATATCTAATATCTATATCTATCTCTATATCTATATCTATATCTATATCTATATCTATATCTATATCTATATCTATATCTATATCTATATCTATATCTATCTACTATATTACTACTACTAAAGTATCCGATATCACGCGACGAATAAGCTCGTAAAGCATCCGTAGTTGTATATAAACACACTTTTTGAAATGTCAACTAAAGTTTTTACAATGCAGATCCTATTTAAAAGATGTGCAAGAGCTAAACATATTTCCTTGCAATGTTATCCTTACGCGCTTTTAAGTTGTTTTTACAAAGTGCACGATTTGTCAGTTGCACATCTTTTACATGGACGGTTTTGAGATGCTCACTGTGTAGCGTTATGTTTTAACAAATTTATAATTTCATTTAAATAAAATACAGACCTAACATCACGCACACATTGCTTTACTTCGTACGTACGTATCGAAAGTTTTATTTACAAAAAAGGCTCAGCCTGTACTCGAAGTTTATGGGTCCTTTTTATAAAGCTTGAATTCCAATTTCTGGACGAATGCATCCTCCTAAACTAAAAATTCTTATTCTGTTCTTAATAAATATTTTATGTCTCATAAAATTAAAATTATCGTGTGAGTACCTGAATAATTTTTAAGAAAACTCCTTGTAGCTAATCCTATATACGATTCGTCTGGAAAACGGTCATTTAGTGTTTTCAATTTTTTATCCTGTTAGTCTCCGGAAAGATTTTATTTTCACCACCCAGTACACTGACCACTTGGTTGTGGTGGAGGGGAGCCGCTGGATGCAAGTGGCTCGTAAACGCGACCAGTGAGGCCCTGTGGGGGAGGCCCACGTCCAGCGGTGGACGTCGTCCGGCTGATGAAGATGGTGATGATCCAGATATTTCCACGGAAGTATCTAAAGGATATAATTAATAATAATAATAACAAATAAACTCATTATTTGTAAACACACTCACACAAACACACAAAATAATACATACAACATTGAACAAAAAAGTTCTTTTGATATCGGTCAGTAGATTTTTGAAAAACTCTTACTCTCTAACTCATTAAGTTACTATAATTATAGAAATGGTTTATGTAAATTACTTAATAGCTACAAATATCATTTTGGAAATCGTCAAACTCGAAAATTAGAAAACCTCACTTTCCACCAGTCAGGTCAGCTTAGGTAAAGTAAGTTCCTCCGCCATGGTTTACGCCTTATCGTGGTGGTGGGTCAGTAGCCTGAACCTTGGGCGAAACCAATCGAACCGAACTACTCTTGGAACTTCTTTTGTTAAAAAAAGAACAAGAGGAGGCGTTTTTGCGCACGGGGCAAGGGGAGAAGATGGGAACTTCATCTCATTGCACTGTCCCAAAGATGACGGGGTTGTCCTATGGATTTGGTCCACTAGGGGAATGATTAGCTGTCCAGGTGCCCTGATGATTAGTAGTTACGGGACACCTCACAAAAAGCGACACGGATGGCACTCGCCTGGGCTCTACTGGGTATTTGGCACTAGAATGTGCCGCGAGCCCCACGAGCCACTAGACCCCACTCCCGGCGCGTATATGTGGGCTTAAAGAGAGGTCAAGTAGGCCTTTTTGACGTGCTTTGATCTTGCTAATCGATAGCGCCAGCAGCATGCCCGGTAGATATGTTGTCAAACTTTATAAATCAAAGTCTAGTCACTAAATAGTCAGAGGTAGTGCTGCAGTGAGACCGTGCTGCACTGTACTGCGGACATGGCCCGGAGGTAGCTCTCGCACTTCACTTATAGCTCGGCGCTGTAATCAAGTGCCGGGACCTGTAGCATCGTAAAGTGACAGCTACGCTATCACGCTTCATGCGGTCTGTGAGTAGCCGCTGGACCGTTTGAGGGGAGGTAGTCGGAGGAAACATCTGCATGACAATTCGCTGATAGTCATCAAAGGACCCCGGACCGGCTGCTGCACTGTGACCGTCTTCCCGCCTGGTGAACGGTCGATCAACACTTCATTTTCCTAAACGCGGCCACCACACCAAAACCTCACTAGCCCATCTGCCATCAGTTCCTCTGAGTGTCTGACCAGCCCATTGCCATTTCATCGAGCCTATTCGTCGCGTGATATCGGATACTTTAGTTCCCTGTCTTATGACTTCGTTACGAATTCTATCGGACCAAGAAACACCCAACATAGCACGTTCAATAGCCCGTTGAGCTACCGCACACTTGCGGTCCAGTCCTAAGTTAAGAGGCCATGATTCAGTCCCGTAGGTCATCACGGGGAGAACGCATTGAAGACTTTTATCTCTGCGGTACTTTATTAAATATTTATTAAACAACAGTTAGAACACGCTCGGGCGCAGCAATTAATGTAATTAAACTGTTTCAATTTCACTTAATTACCGCACGAACTCTTTGTTACTACATTATCTGTTCGTGGCCTAGTGGTAAGCATGTTCGACCACAGTCGTAAGGTCCTGGGTTCGAGTCCCGGGTCGGACCAAAGTATTGTTGTGATTTTTCAATTTCTAATAACGTTCCGAAGTCAGGAAGCTAACACTACACTAATGAGGGAACGGGGCACTTGTGCAAAGCTCACTTGTGCACTATACTGTGACATATGTTCTGCGCAGTCGGCTAGTCTTTATAGAGATGGCGACCGTCGCCGAAATTCGGCTAGGGCGAAGTTATCTGCTGGTAAAGAATAACAGCACTATTGCGTTACACACAGTAATTCCCGTGAATTAACTAAGAGACCGTTACAAAATAATAACTGTAAATTTTTATTATTTTAATATTTCAAAAAAGTTGCCAATAAAACGTCCATTGCAATAAATATCGTTTCTACTAAAAACGTAGAATAAGGTGAAAGATATTTTTTTATAAAGATTTTTTCTTTTTGGTCTGCCACGTCGACTCTTTGAGTTTTTGATGAAGCATATAAAAATGAAATATATGAAGTAAATTTATTTTTTCTATTATTTCGAATCCTTAAACTATAGACACACATGATCACGTAGACTGGAAGAGGTAAGGTGGGACACTGGAAGCTCACAGAGTGTCAAAGTCACACGACATCCCAGCTGTAGCTTTACGACGGTATCGTGCGAGCGAGAGACAACTCACAGACCGTGCCGTCCTGATACGGATGTAATGCAGTACTATAGTATATCTAACTAAACTAACCTATTCCATTGAAATTAATATTAACGTATTGTTTTTTTTACCGTACAGCAAGAAGTTAAGTTAATTAACACGTAAGCGAAATGTTCCGCGCATTTGAACTGTCGCAAGACATGCAATAAATAAATCACGACACCTACCGTTTTTTTTTTTCGGAGGGACCTAATACTGGTTGGCGGCGCTAGTCCAGCCTCAACAGTTCGACTGACTACGAAGACTTTTTTGTCTTCAGGTTTAGGGAGACGATAGGGAGACAGACCCCGCAGATGGGAAGAGATGAACCGGGTTGATTGTGGGCGTATCCTATAGTGATTATTTTTGGGACCGAAAAGGGGGAAGCGGTCCCCCTCCCCACTCTATTGGGACGGCGCGCGCACGATGCCGTTTTAGTTGCGGTGTCGTGGATAAGGATAATTGAGCTCGTTTGGCTTGTCTGAGGAGGCCGGCCTCCTCGCCCCCCCCCTCTGACGGAGGGGGTCGATTTGCGCTACAAATCGGCAAAAGCCGTATTCTTAATTAATTTATTATTAGAGCTCTCTAAAGTCGCGTTATTTTATTTCTATCAATCTAAGCTCTCGACTTACGGAGTCGAACCCGGGCTCGTTTCCGTAAGCGGTGTGTGAGTTTGACATTCTGTCAGTCATACGTTATAACTGTGTCACTATATGTAAGATTTCATCGCTCGACCGGTACGAGCGGTGTATATGGCATTGGTGCCACCTACCGTGTACATACAGAGCTTATATATAATATAAGCCTTAGATGTAGAGTATGTGAAAATAATGAAATATAAAAATCTTAGATTTACAACAAATCCATTTAAATAAATCTTATATTATGAAACTAGGGCATAGTAATTGTGCGAATGTAAAAATGTATAGATATACAGATAAGTAAAATACCTTCACGACCGTTATCCCCTAAGAGGTAGACAGAGGTGTGCTAGCACATCCACAACCCGTAAGTCCAGGAGATATACTAGCACACCCACGACTAGCCCAGGTACTGAGGCCCATGATGTAGTCATAGGTGGCAAGCCTATGGCCACTTCAGGCACATTCCAATCCCGGACAATGTAATGCGTGCTCAGAATAGTCTGCGAAACATTTAATAATAGTCGCCCGACCTGGGGATCGAACCCCGGACCCCACGCGGCTAACGGTCTTGGCGGGCAACCCGCACCGTTACACCACAGAGGTGATTAACTATAAAAAATGTAAATTTATACTAAATACTATCTTGAACCTCATAATCCACGTCCCTATCTAATAGATGACGGTACCAAGGCCAAACGACCACAACTGCATCTCAGTATCTATCCAGTTTCACCACGCCTTGGAAACCGCTAGGGGGACCGCTGGATACCCTTTATCTGGGACAGGGTGATTCGTGCTTCACGACACTCGGCTATAAGGAGGACGGACAGGGACAGGAAATGCATGGATGATGCGATAAGACAATAGCTTGCCTATTTTTAAACCACCACCCGTGTTACTACTCACCTCTCGGTAAACTCGGGAGATGCGCGGAGGTTTACTCACTTTTTTTTTCACATGGTGAAACGCATTTACGCGCCATCACGTGCTCTGGGTCATTGTTGTGTGAGGCTCGCGCCACATTATAGTGCCGTATGCCCACAAAAAACACCGCGAGTACCACCAGTGCCGCCTTTGATGAGGTGTCTCGGAACAATAAATCATCAGGGCTTCTCGGCGGCTCGTCAGCCACCTGAGGGACCGACGCCACCTCCAAAGATAGTACACTCATTTTGGGACACTGGAACGGGGTGAGTTTCCCATCCTGGCCCCTTTCCCCGTGCGCAAAAGCGCAGCCTCCTTTTGCTCTTTTGTACCCTCTTCTTATAAGAGGGCTTAAAAAGCAGCCCCATAATTGGTTTAGTTGGTTTCGCCCAAGGTGTCTCGATTCACCCCAGGCTATCGAACCCCACCGTCACGACAAGACTTGAACCATGGTGGGGGAAGTATGCTCACCTGCTTCTGTTCCCCAATGTGTAATTTGACGGACAGATGAAACTATAATAACAATAATAATAATAATAATATCTGTGGACTTATCACACCACGTTAGCCCAGCCCTGTGCTAAGTACCATAAGTACTTGTGTTACAGGTAGGCCAGTGGAAATATATTTGATATATTGATTTTTTATAGTATAGGGGAATGAACGAGCAATCGGATTTACGACTACCGACGTCCAGCATATCAGCTTAATTAATATGCTGATGTGTTGCCCTAATTTCCTCCTTTCCATCAATGGACCACTAGCTACTCTAAAACCGCAGGAAACGCGACATCGAAGATGTCTACTTACTCTCACTAAAATATATTTTCTAAAGTAAACAAATGTTATATCATATTACTTTTTGGCAGTAATCCCAACATTTATTTTACTAAAAAAAAAATCTCCTTATTCTTTTTAATTTAAATTCTTTTTCTCCTTATTCTCACTTTAATAGAGACATCTATGGTCGTGACGGGATCCGAACGAGTGATATATGGCTGAAAATTCGCGGCATAACGCATGCATCATTTGGACGTCTTCCTATGCCATGAAAAGCGGCGTGATACAGGTTGTGAAGCACAAGACACGACTTATGGCGCTCTGTGGGCGAGGCCCAGAAGATAATGCTAAGGAACCCTTTGTGCGAGACTCCGACTGGAGCTTGGCCAGTTTTTATTTAATTTTTATTTTAATTCAATAAAAGTTCTCTTTGTAATGATTTTTATTATAATTTAGTTTTCTACGTCTTCGTAAAATCAAAGCAAATACTAAAACTGTTCTAAATTATGTCGCTCAGCTGATGATGATGAGATTCACATCTCTTAAAAATAACAGTCACTTCGCTCCTCCCAGGCTGCAGTTTTCGTCTCGAAATTTTCCTTTAAATATCTAGAAATTCTTAGAAAGTCCGTATAATAAAAACGGTTTTGGATAAATCTTTGCAAAACAACAGTTTATCCAATCTGTCTAGGCGTTTTTAGGTAATTAAAAATAAAAGTCAAGCGCACATAAACGTATGCCGTAGTCAGTTTTTCGAAGTTAACACAATTATGTTCAGGCATTTTTGATTGACAAAACAAACTTTCACCTTGTAGGTATTGTAATATCACCCCACTTCCCTCATTATCGGTAACAGTGTAATTGCGTATCTGCATAAGAGTCCGCCTTAGCATGCGCTCTGTATGTATGTCCGCTAAAAACTGCCGACCGCGGAACAGACAGAGCAGGCGGAGCGTGACCCACGCAGAAGGAAACCGATCGCTCGCAACGCTTATATTAATAGGTGGAGCATCATTTAATTGCCGAAGGAAATCTATTATTTGATTTTAACATTGCTTTGTAGCCGGGGAGCCCAGGAACGCGCGAGCTTGCTCATTTTATACTCATTTATTTATTGCACTGGAAGTCCGTCCCGTCTCGGAAGATATATTTCAGGAAAAGCGGTAATAATTCACGAACTTAAAAAAGTATGAACATTATAAATTCTTGATAATGATGATTCAATGCCACGGTAATGACAACAAAGTAAACTTATGACAGAAGAACGTCTGTCAGGTCAGCCGGTTGTCCATGAGTTCAGCTGCGAAATAAGGATTTACTCTGATTATTATTTTGTTCATGGCTTTGGTTATATTATCGAAGTTTCATAGTAATTGAAACGTTATATAGATAATGTTATATAGATAATGTTATATAGCCCATGTTCACCATGTTCATAATGGTACAGTACCTTCGGATTCTATTCAACGCAAACAAAGAAATAATCAAATGTTTCCTCTTGTGTAATTGAGTTTTCATTTCTTAAAAGATAGAAACAAATGTGAAAAACTTGAGCTATAATCAAGATCCCGTAAATTATAAAAATATATGTGCGATTGTGTAAGGTATGAATTCTGTAGTATAGGGAAAAAGGAATGTTTGAAATAAAATATAATTTTATTTCAAACATTATCTTGGCTTTGGCAATCTCTAATGATATAAGGATTATTGTATTAGAATGAAATTGCACGAGTTGCTGCCGTACTTGCTAAAGTAGTCTTATTTTGTGCATTAGTCAACATTTTGTAGTGTTATTTTCAATAAATAAGTAAGTGAAAAATAATTATCATAAACCGAAATAAATATAAAATTTGATAATAATGCTGATGACAATTAATTTTGAGCACCTGAAACAAGTGTATTATTCTTTGCACAAATATCTGGGCATGGTATATTGGTGCTACCGTCCTGCAGAACGCCATTTCTGAAACTTGTAATAACTTAAACATGCTTATACTAGCCTATTCGTTATCACACTAAATAGTAAGTGTTGTTAAATTTGTTGGAGCTTTAGATTTGTAAGTTTTCGAATGAATATGTTCTTTTTTTGCTATACAAACTTCCTGGGTCTGTGCAGTATCACGTTAATAAGACATACATTGAAACATCCTACCCGGTAGAGCAACAATGATCCAATAAGGCCAACGATTATTTTACATGCATGTGTCGAGAAGCGTCCAAGATTTATAAAATGAGGAATTTCTGGAAACCACGGGCTCTTATTCTAACATTATGTGTTGTGATTTTAGGAAAGGTGTTTTTGTCTGACGCTGTGTTCATTACAGTATTTTAAATGGTTTATTTCGGAAGGAATTAAACACTCAAACTGTTCGGAAGTAGCGGGTACATATCCGCGGATGTGGGGAACATTTTCCAATATAGCAATATCTTGGTAGGTGCCTTAACTACTTCTTTTCAGGGTCCAGTTCAAAAGGTACAAACGGAAACGGAGCGCCTAAGTACCATCATCATCATTATCAGCCTTTATCTGTTGATAAGGTCTGATAATGATGTTTATTAGAAAATAAACATTGTCCTTTTTATGGAATAGATCCATCAAAGGTAAAACCCTGTTATTAGGTCTCCATTGTCAGTCTTTCCGTCTGTTTGTAGCTCTCCAGGATGTATCACAGGTGTTGTATTTCTGTTACCAATATATCCTGCTATTTGCATCCATCTCGGACCGGCTACTGCACGGAGATCGTCTGCCCACCTGTTGAACGTTCGACCAATACTTCGTTTTCCTAAACGCGGCCTCCACTCCAGAACCTTACTGGCCCATCTGCCATCTGTTCTTCTGAGTGTGTGACCGTATAGATCTTTTATACGTTTGTTAATTACATCAATTGTTAAGGAACCCCCTTGACCCCCTGTAATTAGTATTGAATTAACAAAATAACAAATAAATCAATTTTTTCCCGGGAACTTATGCTGTGGAAGCTAAGAGAAGCTCAATACAGCTTCATCGGATTGCTATAAGTGCTCGTCTGGCGAGACCAGGTTTGGGGTCGTAAGAAGGGCTTCAGCGAATATCCGCCCCCTGTTGGGCATATGCCTCTCCAATCTTTCTCCATCATGTACGATCGTCCGTTTCCCTCATCCACATACGTCCTGCTGTGGCTTTCATGTCATCGGACCTTCGTGCAGGGTCTGCCTCCACTCTAGGATGCGCTTGCCCCATCGGTCGTCGTGCCTTCGGCATCGGTCGCCAGCCCAAGCTCATTTCAGCTTGGCGACTCTTGGACCCACATCAACGACTTTGGTACGCTTTCTGATGAGCTCGTTTCGGACTCGATCGTGCAGCGCAATGCCCAACATGGCTCGCTCCATGTTACGCTGCACGACCTTCAGCTCGTGAATCACCCCGGCGGCTACGTGTCACAAGAGTACGTCATAACCGGTAGCACACACTGATTAAAAACTTTGGTTTTCAGTGATTGGGGAATATTTGATTTCAGGACGAAACTCATCTTTACGAGCTTCATCACCTGCCCTCAGCATATGTACTCCTGTACCTGCTGTAGTGGTTTGCCGTCGGATGAAATGGGGTTCGGTGTGAGATCGGCTCTCACCATAACCTTGTTTTGTTCCTTGTTCGTCCTCCGGCCTGTTCGCAGGGACGCATGATACAGTTGTCCTAGCATATGCTGCAGGTCCTTGACTATATAGTCATCAGCATAGCGCAGGTGATTAACGTACTCGCCATCTATATTTATTCCCTTGCCAGCCAATTCCAATATTTTGAATATCTCCTCCATAGCATTGTCAAACAGCTTTGGGAATATCACGTCACCTTGTCTCACACCTTTTTGAATTGGTATAGGTTCTGTTGGCTCCTTCAGCTGCACGGTCATTGTGGCTAACTCTTCAGGATCTGTATGTACCTGTAGTTTATTTGACATCGATGTGGCGATTCGGTGACTGCCCAGTGGTCTATGGTGTGGAATGCTTTTTCGTAGTCCAAGAAGGCTAGGTAGAGTGGTTGGTTGTAATGTGGGTAACCTGCCAAAGTGTTACAGTGTGGTCAATTGTTCCACAGACCATTCTGAACCCCGCTTGTTCTCTGGGTTGGTGTTCATCTAGTCTTTTTGCTAATCGTGTAGTCGTCAGGACTCTGGAGAACACTTAGTGCATTTGGCTTTAAGGTGAAATAGAGCGGTATTTCTTAAAGGTGGGTGTTATCTCCTTTCTTGTGGAAGAGCACGACAGTACTGTTTGTCCAATTTTTGGAACAGGACCTCGTTGAACAGCAAAATCAGCTCTTTCGTAGTAGCTTTGCCCGGGCAGGAGTGCCTTTAGTAGTTCCACAGAGATGCCACTTCTCCTGGGGCCTTCAATTTCTTGAGTTGCTTCAGTGCTCGCTCCACTTCCCACTGATCTCGAGGATATCTTCCGTGTAGTGTCGCTCGATAGGAGGACGTTTATCGCTTGTATCCACTGAAGTAGGCAGTGGTGTGATGGTGGAATATAGATCACCGTAGAATTTCTCCGTGACTGCCTTGATCTCCTGGATGTTACTGGTCGCCACTTCGTCATTGTTCCTGGATTTTGAGAGTGTTTCCGTTACGGATTTCACGCTTTAAAGTTTTATGAATCTTTCTATTTCGTTCTCGGTGTACATTGCTATTGAAGTCATCAGATGCTACCTTGTAGATGAAATGTATACCTATTACATGACATAAAAAAACAATATCATTTTTTAGTATGAGGTAGTGCATGTTACATTACAGCGGAATTGGGCCGGCACGACAAGGGTCCACCCGCTCACATGATATCACCGTAAAGTGTAATCGGCAGTATCCCGTTGCCTGCAGTTTATGAGGAGCCGGTGACCCATTGGAGGGGAGGAGTAAGGCATCGCATCAGTATAGTAATGGGGATGTTCACGGATTTCGATATTCTTACACAAGCTCCGATTTCTCGTTTACCCATGAGAAACTTGTCGGTGCCATGTGGCACTCTGCCCACTCTGCAATTACTGGACATTATTTTTTATAGTATACGGGTACAAACGAGCCATCAAGACCTCTCTACGACTACCGACGCCTATGAATATAGGCGTAATTTCTATACCTATGTGTTGCCATCTTTTTCACCTCCCCCCAATGGACCACCGGCTACTCGAAAACCGCACGAAACTCGACACCGTATATGTCACTTTACAGTGAGTATCAAGTGAGTGAGAGGCACCTCTCCGGCCGTGCGAGCCCAATACCACTGCAATACAGCACGGCACTATCTCTTACTAAAAACTGATCTGGAGATGTCTTGATGTCCTTTTGCCTCTAATTGAATTGAGCCGGCCCCGCGGGGGAGTTACCTCTCGCTCACATGGAACCGTAACTACACTGTGACATCGTCCGATTTCTAAGTTTCCTGTGACCCTTTGTAAGTAGTGCAACATGTCAGCATAACAGTCAATTGTCCCCTCGTGCAATAGACAACACGATCGGCTGCCAGCAGTACATGGACGCCTACATACCTTCTATTCATAGTAGTTCCACTATGCGCTCACAGATTGCGCTATTTTTAATAATTTTTCTAAGCCCTAGTAAGCAGCTATCTGCTTGCAGCACTTGATAACCCTTATTTCTGTCCTCTTTGTAATGAGATTTTGTCTGCGATTTTGAGTATGTGAAATGTAAAGATATTTATTAACTATACTTTTTATACTATTTGCATTAAATGGTATAATATAAAAAGTATATTATTCAGACTCGTATTTGGCAGGTTTTTATTTATTTCATAAAGGCTTTCTTTAGAAATATTTATTTTTATTAATTTATGTATTAATATGTAGTGTTAACAGAACACACATACCCGAGATTTCCACCGAGATGTATCACCGACCTTTGACAAATATATAAGTGATTTTTACAAAAAATAAAACAGAATTATCTAAAAGTATTGCTGAGTTTTAACATCTTTGTAGGGCTCCGTACCTCAAAAGAAAAACAGAACCCTTATAGGATCAATAAGATGGATAAACATCCATCTATCCGCCTGTCAAGAACATTTCACCGGGAACGTAGGATTTTCGTCAAACTGAAATTCATTTCAAATACTTAGTGTCTATGAACTCAAGAGGCACGGAAAAAATATTTTAGGCCACGAAATCAAATGATACGTATGAGCTATGCGTATATTTTTGTGCGATTCTACGACATTGAAAACCTATGGGATACCTACTTTTGACTTAGAGAGACAATAAGTTGTAGTTGATAGGCATATTACTGCTCGTGACCGAGGCCTATGGCGCTCTGGGGGACGCCTATGTCCACCGGTGGACGTCGTCTGGCTGATGATGATGATATTGGTGGAAAATATCATCAGAAAGTTTAATTTGTTTTATGCTTAATTCGGGAGCCAATTGCTGTATGTTTTAATACAGAAATACAACTGCGATAAATTTTTGGCTAAGGCTTAAAATAAAATACTAAAATTCAGGCATCAATAATTTAATGGATAAATTAAATAACAAATAAGGGCAGTCTATTCTTAAAGCTAACAAAGATTACGTATTAACTAATATAACTTAATATTGCTTATATGTACATACATATTTATATAGAATTACAAAATGTCTTCTCAGGTAGAAAATTTATGATAAAATATATTATATTGGGTACTTCACCAAACATTTATTTGCGTTTTTTATACGAAATGTCTGTTTTTAATGAGTGAATGGGTGACAATTTTACATTTATGTGCGTTTTTTAAACGGAAATGGCTGTTTTTAATGAGTGAATGGGTGGCAATTTTACTCTCATTTTCTCACATAGTCTCTAATTATAACATTTCAAATGACCACTTTTTTAGCAATAAACCGCTACAGTAAAAAGGTCTTTATGTCATTGTAAGGAAGTTTTAACCGTTACTCGGTATAAGTATATTACGAAATAGATAATTTATGCGCACAGAATCACTGATTTACAAAAATACACGATTTCATACTGAACTGTAAGTATACAAACATATTTTTCCAATATCAACCTTGCGCATGCGCGTAGGGATTTGGTTATTTTTAAGTTGCTCCTGCAAATCACATTCAATTTGAAGAGAATATATTTTTTGCAAACTCGACTTTACTATCCTAAGTTGTTTTTACAAAGTGCATAACTTATCGTGTACACATCTTTTATACGGAGATGTTGAGACGTATATGAGACGTGGTATTTTTGTAAATCAATTCATTTGATTTCGCATTAAAATTAGCCTGTCATGGTTAATTTACTTGGAAGCGTTACTAATAATTTGACGTTAATAAATGATACTTTAGACTTCTATCAAATATAATTAATCGAAGCTTTCTCATAAATAAAATTTACACCAC
The DNA here is from genome assembly GCA_017140195.1 of Eumaeus atala. Taxonomy (NCBI): domain Eukaryota; kingdom Metazoa; phylum Arthropoda; class Insecta; order Lepidoptera; family Lycaenidae; genus Eumaeus; species Eumaeus atala. The sequence continues at coordinate 637,948 of JAFELO010000414.1, read as the reverse complement.
CTAAACTATAACGTATTTCTTAATAAGCATAAAAGGTGATTCATAATCGATTATTATTATTTTGGTTCATAAAATATCGAAGCCAACTAAAGGAACGCCACTGAAATATAGTGCTGACCCAAATACAAGTTATTATCTTTTATACATTATCTATGCTTTGTAATATCAACACCAATAACTTTTAATATTATTTTCTTATTTCATTAGTGTGTACTATTATTTAGTGCTAAGTAATAATAAAATTGTACAGTGTCCCTTGAAGGCATGGAAATAATCAATAATGTGTTTAAAATTTCCACATACGAAGACCTAGAAGATATGACGATTCATAATATATTTTATAATAATAAAATTCTTAACATTACAATACATTACTTTCATGTACACCTTGCATTATTCTTAAATAAATAATAAGAAGAGAAGAAAGGAGACAGATCAAAATTTAAACATATTTTGATATTGTAAACGTCACTTAATAAACTATATAGAACAGATACGATCAATGAATTCGTTTTAAGTTTACAGCACCAGAATTTAACACATCCACGCCATGCAACACCGACAATGGCGCCGTAATTTTGACATTAATGACATTTATTAAAGAGCGCATTTTGATTTAAGATTGTCACCCTATAAAGAAAAGTTATTACAAAGGAAATCCATTATTATTTTGATCTTAAAGACTATTTTGACGTACTATAATTTACATTTCAGATACAGATTTCGTGGAATCTTTAGTAGTTTCAGATTTTAACAGTTTTAAGCTGGTTTGATTGGAAAGAGAAAAAAAAATATGTTTATTGAATTACAATTTGTCATATATCATGTTTTTCTACTTACACTACATTAAAACCGTCTTAGTAAATATTGAACGACATAAATATTACAATAAGTTACATATACAAATATACTTATAATTTCGGGCCGGTTTCATCGGTTATAATTAAAGTATCGTGTAGCTATTCGACACTTAACCATTACATAAATTTTGTAATTAATAATTTCTAACAAGAACATGTAAAGGGTTATTTGTTCACCAGTACATAACCTAATTATTGCTGTACTGTGTAATCATGATTTGTAAAAAAAATTAAGGTTACTTAGATCCGATTGGAATTGCAGTAAAATGGCGTACCAATTATTTTACACAATTTTTTTTTTGAGTTAATTTCGACCTTGCGAACAGGCCATTCCACCATTTTTCAATAATTTAGATTCTTTTTTAACTATATTACACGTCTTTTGAACTTGTTACTGAAATTTAATTTTAATTAATAATTGTATGTTTAATTGGGTGATTCAGAAGCTTTGTAATCTTGTTTATAATTTGTAATAATTTTGATGTTTGTCGTGAATTCATAATATTTGTTCTTTTTCAGTTGTTATGTCACTTCTGACATAGGATATCAACGTTATGTATACCGCTATCGATATCCTGTGTCAGCAGTGACTCTTAGCCAACCATGCCAAGTACATGTTGGAGACAAACAAAATTGTGTAAACTATGTTACGTGCCGTTAACTATGTCCGTGCCAAGCTTGACACTGATTTGCAGGTCCCATGGTTCGTGCAGTTTTATAATCTGTGATTTTCATTATATTTGTGGGTTTATGCAAACAATATAATTTTTTTTGTTTCCTGCCTGTTAGTTAACCGGTATTTTAATAAACCTGTGAAACTGGCCGTTATGCTAACAACTATTCCGTGTTATTCCTTTTTCTGTCCTGAGTATGCCATATCAGCAGCATATGACCTGCGATCCCATCCCCCGCTGCCACCTCCTCCGGATGACCAGCCGTGGCTCTCGTGACCACCGCCGCCGCTGTTCTTCTGTGCCATTATCTTCTTAAGCGCGATGATGCCTGCTAGCAGTAACGCGATCTGAAAAGAGAAAGATTACTTTTGAGTGAATAATTTATTTTTTGTTCATAGTTAATTATCATTATGATCTGTACCTATTATAAAACAAGGTCGCCAAAAGTCTGTCTGTATGTATATGCTTAAATTACTCAAAAATATATTTTCATGCTGTTTTCACTCACGGATAGAGCGATTCCTGAGGAAGGTTTCAGTGACGTGAGAACCAGGTCCGTGTTATTCACGGACGAAGCCGCGGCGGATCGTTAGCTTCTTATAACTTTAGATAGAGAAATGGGCCCATTATGGCGCCTATATGTACCACATTTTGATTGTAGTTGCTAACACACAAATTAGGGAAACACGAATGTTTACGAAGACGTAGGTTTGTCTACCATTCACCTGGTAGGGAGGCGAGCTTCGTACAGTAGCCGGTCCGGAGAGTACGGAGATCAGACGTCTTAACATTAATTGAAAGAGGCCTTTGTTCATCACGGATCGATGGGTGATGATGATATAAAGATAACCGCTTCAGTGAAGATATACTTAAAACAATACGAGTACCTTTGGATCACGGATGAAGAAGTGGTATAATCCTAGCGAGAGGTACCTCCATCACTTATGTCGCAATAGCCGAATTTCGTTCAAAGTGGCCATTCCTATAGAAACGATCCGACTGCGCAGGACACTATAGTGCTCAAGTGTGTGCGCTGCCACAAATGCACTGCCTATTCCCTAGTTCTCATATTCCGATGGGACGGGAATCCATCATGGCAGGAGAGAAACCAGGCGCAGGACCGACGGCTTAACGTGCTCTTCGAGGTATGGGGGTGTAACACCGCCAACTTCCTGATTTCAGATTGTTATTAGAATTTGTAAAATCCCAATTACACTTTGGTCTGACCCATTACTCGAACCCAGGTTCTCGCGTCTGTGGTTACACTTGCCTACCACAAGACCACGAGGCCGTCATCAAAGTATCTACTTGTCAGAGGCACTATAATTCAAGCTTTGTCGTGGCGGTGGGGCTCAATAGCCTGGGCTGAACCCATGCGAAGCCAACCTCCTATAACAAGGGAATGTAGAACAGTAGGTGGCGCTTTTACGCACGGAGCATGGGGTGGGGATGAGAATCTCAACTCCACTGCACCGTCCTAAATTAGGCGCGGGGCAACCTCTCTGTGGGGGTGGTCCTTAGACTGACTAGCCGTCGATACGCCCTGATGACTTGCAGTTCCGGGGTACATAAGTGTTATCAGGCACTCGTGGTGGTTTTTGAGGGTTTTTGCCACTAAAATGTGCCGCAAGCCCCACACACCACTGGAACCTATCCAGGGCTCAATGGCCGATGGTGGCACGTGAATGCGTTTCCCCGCATCAACAAAAACCCTGTCAGCATTTATAGATGCATCCTGGTAGGAGGTAGTGCCTTGCTGCACAGGAGGATGTAGTGCCATGCATGGTGCATGACACTACACTGGAACGGAATTGGACCGGCACGACGGGGAGGCACCTCTCGCTCACCTGATACCGCGGTAAAGTGATACCTAAGGTGTCGCGTTTCTTACGGTTTGTAAGTAGCCTGTGGCTCATTGGGGTGGGTGAAAAGGTGAGCAACGTATCAATATAACGATGCTGATGTCCAACGGCGTCGGAAGTCGTTGAAAGGCTCTGATTGCTCGTTTGTCCCTCTATACTATAAATAAAATATATTATGCCCCTATGCATGCATGTATTATGGACTGAAGCCGTATGAAGGCTAACGAGGTAAGGAACTAATCACATTAACATAATCCATAGTTTTTTTACTGAACATTACTTATTTATATAATCAATACTTAGTTAGTGTTGTGAAATATAACTTTGTATATAACGCATTTAGTCGTAAGAAGTAGTAGAAGGTAGTGCTGTGTTGCATTGCAGCTGAATTCAGCCGGCACGATCACGACTCTCTTATGGCGGTATCATGCGAGCGAGGTAGTATTCCTTGCTCGCATGATACCGCCATAAGAGAGGAAAGACTTTCGTGTTTTGTCACTTTTTGATGACCGCGAGAATGAGGAGGATGATCTTATCTACATAGACAATAACAGTGCAGATGTTAATGGGCGTCGACAGTGTACTTGGCTCTGATTGCTCAGACAAAACCCCAATCTATAAGTACAAAAAAATAGGAACAAGAGTTACATGAAATATAAAAAAAAGAAACGATAGGGTGATAAAGAAATAGTAGTAGTGAAAAGAATTGAAAGAAAATCTCTTCGTATGTTTGTACATGGTAATCACAAGAACTAATGGACGAATTGGATTTGAGCTTTTTTGTTATATATTCAATAAGTCTGGGCAACACATAGTGTTATTTATTTTGATAGCTGAAACATCTGATGTAGTACCTTTAGGGAAATATTTTTTTTAATCGAACAAGTAAGGAAAAGAAGCGGGCACCAGCTTATTTTACTTAGTCTGGCCATAAAATTAAAAAATATTACATTTGAATTTGGAATCTATTATTTTACACGACTGTTCATTTTGTTTTCTCATGGCGCCAATGCATTGTACAATATTATGTGATATTAAAATGGAGTGTAATGATAAAGAGAACAGAACCGCTGTGATTTCATTGCACGAAGTAGGTATTGAGCCAAATGCAACTTTTAAAACTCTTCACACTTCTTGTTAGTCAATTGTTTGTGTACCGGGCTATTATTAGGTACAATGAGACTTCCTCTGTTTGTGACAGAGAAAGATCTGGCCGTCTACGTAGTATTCCCATGAAAAAGGTGGTCAAAGCAGTAAGGGCAAGAATCGAAGGAATCCGAAAACAAAAGATTTTATCTCTGGAAATGAGGACTGCACTTAGGAACTTGTCGCGTATTTTAAGAGATGACTTAGGACTTGTAAACTATAAAAATCGCCCTGGTCATTTCTTAGCTCATAAATTAAAGACGGAATATGGTTTTGAAAACGAAACAACTGACAAAATTTTTACAACTGCGCAACGTCTTAATAAACAAAACGACCGTATTTATGGTCAGAATTTTAAGAGCGCTTTCCGATTAGATCTTCGACAGAGTGTAACTTGGGCATTATCCGACTTCATTGATGGAAGAATTTCCCCATTGAAAGAGTGCGCGGATCTATGGATAAATCGTCTCAACGTTTAAAGGACTCTATTGCAGCCAAACGATACCACTTTGAATAATCTTTTTATATTTTTAATTGTTTCACATGTGTGTATTAAACTAAGATATTGTAAAAGTAATAAATTCTATTTGCAATTATCTTTTTACTTTCTTTCAATATTTATAGCCATACTAAGTTATATATAACAGAAAATGTTTTTTTTTCGCAGTCAGGATACAGTAAAGTGTACAAGTGTATTCGTGGGCACAAGTCCACCCCCTGATCCTTCATACTCCTATTCCGATGGAACGGCAATGCGTCACGATGTTGGAACGAAATCTGGCGCAGGACCGACGACAAGACATGCTCTCCCGACGCACGGGGGTGTAACACCGCCAACTTCCTGACTCCGGACAGTTATTAGAAAAATCCCAATAACACTTTGGTACGAGCCCAGCGTCAGGGCCTCAAGGCCTTACTTACAGTTTTGTAATAAAAAAAAAATTACTTACGCGACTCGCTTAAGCTTTTTTTGGATGTTTTCTTATGAGGATTGTAACTTATAAGCACGCACAAGAAACACGTATATATAATACGAGAAATGGTTGTAAAACCCATGAGGCAGGAACGGAATGAATGTTCCTTACTCAATGTATTAATGAGATTTACAATATTCCTTTGACATCTGTTCTATTGTTGTAAAGTTGAAGTTCATTTGTTTGTTTGAACGCGCTGAAATTTCAGCGCGTTCACTGAAATTTCAGGAGCTGCATGTCCGAATGGAAAAATAAAATTTGTGTTAAATAGTGTATATATGGATGAACACTGATGATTTATAGCTCCGGAGCCCATTGAACCGAGGGACACCCCTTTGCATAGGAGGAGGGGCTAAAGAGTACGAGGACGAGGATATATCATATAAGAAGGAGGAGGTAGCGTTGTTGAGGGTGGAAACCTCAACACATTGCACTGTCTCAAAAATGGTGAGGTTGGGGGACGTCGGTCCCTCATGAGACTGACTAGCCATCGAGGTGCCCTAATGATTTGTTTTTTCGGGGCATCTCAACAAAGGCGTCGCTGATGCTAGTCACGCTGGTTTTGGTGCGTATTCGGCACTAATATGCCGCGAGCTCCACACACTACTGGTTCCCACCCAGGGCCGGCAATTATATGATTTACGATTCGAGGCTCTAACAAAAAAAATAAACTCCCAGAGTAAATAGTATTTAATGCATTAACGACTAACTACTGGCCCGAATTGACAATTTTGTGTAGGATAGTCCATTTATCGAGGAAGGCTATAGGCTATACGCCATACATCAACGACTAATAGGACCGGCGGTACGCAGATGAAACCGCGAGACACTGGCAGTGAGCAATAAAACGGAATCCGTATCTTTAGTATTGGTCTATAGCACAAGAGGTAATGCCAGTGCTATGAAAATGCTCCAATACTTAATATAATCCAACATAACCTTATTCCCAGCACGCCACTTTATAAATTTGATTTAATCTGAGTGGTTACGTTCACCTGAATTTGCCACTGTGTACATATTATAGGTTATTATTTGTTGAATATAGGACACGGATGTAAAAGAAATTATAACGATTTGATCTGTTTTTGTTTTTTATTACAGTTTATGGAGGTAAAATGCGCTTGGAGCCTTTTTATGACTAGCGAAGTGGTTGAACATCTGCATAATTACAATGTCAATGTGTATGTATAAACTCTTTCATGCAAAAACAATTAAATTATTTTATATATATTTTACACGGTTGAGACTGCGCACACCTCGTGTACGACAAATGGGTGTAACGCTTAAGGTAAGTAAAACTAAAGAATTTGATGAATCTCTTTCTCGTCATAGTTTTATCCCGTTCCCAATCACAACTATTCTACTGCACTTAAAAAAAAACATTACTTCCATATGATGATTTTTGGACCACTGAGAGAGGTAGGGTCGTGTTGTATTGTAGCGAATTTGGCTGGAAACTTTGACATGACCGTAAAGTGACAACCATGCTGACCCGTGTAAAACGGCATGTGAGTAGCCGATGGCCCATTGGAGTTGAGGACGAACGGACGGCAACGCATCTGCATGCCAATGCGGATGCCTATAGGCAGCAGGCGACGCTAAAAAAGCTATGTATCGTACAAGACAAGTGTTTAAAAAATATTACCTCTTAAATGATAAGTTTAGCTTAAGTCCAGTTGTGGATAAGTCCAGGATAAGTGTGGAGCAAGTGAGCCAGCGGCGTAAGTGAATCTCGCACGGCGTGGTAGCACAAGCCGCACGAGATTTACTTTGGCCGCCGGTATATAGCCGCCGGCGTCGGGGCGTGCACGGACTCGACTAACACAGCATTGAGGGATGCCAGTTTTACGCTATATGTACCATAAAAAATCAACGCTGTAAAATATCATAAATCTCCTATTTTATTTTGGGTAAATTCGTCGCGGGTGCAGAGCTGTTTTGAGCATTCCTTCGGTGATATCAAATGTTCACAACTGGCTGCTGTCGATTCTGGACACGCTAGAGTATCAGCAGTGAGAAATTATTTTGAAAAAATATAGTAAAAGATATTAATGGCAGTCTCGTGCTCTGCGTTATAACAAGTTGAACCATTTACCTCATGTCCCAGATACGGGTCCCGTGTAGGTGGTAAAAGTGTTATTGGATTCATTTGGGATTCAAGAAGTTGGCAGTGTTAATGCCACATGCCTAGGAGGGCACGTGTAGCTGTCACTCCAGCGCCTGATTTCTCTTTGGTCATGTCAGAATGCTATTGCATCAGAATATGAGAATGAGGGAAAACCACTTATCTGCACACACACTCGTTCACTATAATATGCCTTTCCTTTTTTTTTTTTTTGTTGACGCGGGGAAACGCATTTACGCGCCTTCACTGGCCCTGGGTGGGGTCCAGTGGTGTGTGGGGCTCGCGGCACATTATATAGCGCCGAATACCCACAAAAACCACCGCGAGTGCCTCCAATGCCGCCTTTGATGGGGTGCCCCGGAACAACAAATCATCAGGGCACCTCGACGACAAGTCAGCCCCCGAAGAGACCGACGCCACCTCTACAGATGGTGGTTCTCCCGCACCACAGGACAACCCCACCGACTTTGGGACAGTGCAATGGGGTGAGGTTCCCATCCTCGCCCCTTGCCCCGTGCGCTAAAGCGCCGCTACTTTTTGCTCTTTTGTCCCCTCTTCTTATAAGAGAGGTACAAAGAGCGGCACCTCTTCCTGCTCTTAAGTCCCCTCTTCTTATAGGAGGGGTACTAAGAGCCGCCATCTCCTCGGTTCAATTGGCTTCGCCCAAGGTGTCTCGGATAACCCCAGGCTACTGAGTCCCAGCGCCACGACAAGGCTTGAACCATGGTGGGGACTATAATATGCCTGGGGTAGTTGGCTATGGACATGAACCGACTTCTAGGAGTTCCCCTGTAGAGAAACAATGTATAAAGGGTTATGTATCTTGACTAGTTTAATTTAAACCTTCATCTAGTACATTAGATAGGTGGTAGACCATATACACATATTGTCCCCAAAAGCTGTCTCTCTCTATGTTATAAATTTTCGTAAAATCGACTAAACAGATTTCCGTGTGATTTTCTGCCTTGGATAGAATGTTATTATTGGAGGTTTTATATAAATTAACATTATAACTAATTCGTATAGTTTTCATCCACAAATTTAAGGGATCTACCCTTAAAGTAGCTCCCCTAATCTCTGGTACAGCTTTGCGTATGGCAACACAATGTTTATCGTAAAATGCGTAGAATGCAGAATGCTTCGTCGATGGAGATTCTTATTAAATATCATAGCTACATTGCAAACTCTACCATTTCCCTATAATTATAAGGTGGCTTTTACCTGTCACCGGTGACACCTAACAGGATTAATAGTACCGACTTATTAGATTTTTTGTTAACTATTTCATAATTTATGAGTTTGGAATACGATTATAACATTTCTGCTTAACGAGTAGGCATTTCCTTCATCGTCACTTTGTCATCCTATTGCTTTTCCAAAAGGTAATGCCATACTGCACTACAGCCCAATTGGGCCCGGCACGACCGGGGAGGAATCTCTCCCTCACATGACCAACGTGTATACTGCTCGTGTGTTGTTGAGAGTCACTGGTGTTCCATTGGCGAGGAGGACCAATCTTAACAACTGTTTGGCTGAAATATGGGAGTCGGTAGTCACAAAAAGTAATCGACTGATTGCATGCTCCCTCATACTAAAAAATACTACATAGTTTGTGCCTGATACAAAAACTTAGATACGTACAAACTTTCAGTTCAATAATTTTGAAAGGATTTATATTGTATCAATTCTACACAGCATCCGTCGAATGACTATCCATAATACGGGACATACACTATTATTACGTTGTCATTACTTGTTCCAATAACATAATAATCAGCTGTTTCTAGTGATCTCAATGACGATGGCATTGATTCTTGAGCTGATTTCTATTGCAGATATCAACAATGATGAGAAGTTAATGTATGTGGGACAGACACACGACACGACTAGTTAGATCGTGTGAATGGGGCTTAATGCTTAGGCTTATTTTAAATGTACCTGAGACAAGTGAGCAAGTTTCACCAGATGACCAGCTGATGGTAACACAGTCAGCGTCCCAAAACCGTCCGTACAAAAGGTGTGCACATGTCGAATCATGCGCTTTGTAAAAGCAACATAAAGTCAAGCGCTTTAAGTTGACTTTACAATAAAAAATATGTTTACATTATGCACTTTTTCCAAATGGACTATGCTTTATAATAAACGGCATAAAATCGCATGCTTTATAATGACAGTTCAGTATGAAATCGTGTATCGTGTATTGTCGTTAATCGATGGTTACAAATTGTTAAATGCTATGAAAAGTCATTTATGACAAGTCGTGTATTACTTTTCCAACTGCTTTGACCGACTGGCACATGAACAATTTCTTGGGCATACAAATACTTTATGTCACTCCTGAATCCCTTCGGTCCGACCCGGGACTCGAACCTAGGACCTCACAACTGTGTTTTAAAATGCTTACCACTAGACTACGATGCAGCCACGTAATACGTACGTACGAAACATTTGTGTCTCCTCTAACTATTATCTCTCTCTCAACTTTCGTTAGCCTCGTTTTTGTAACGCTCGGGTCACGCATTCTCTAATTTTCTCCCTTTTAAGTTAGGTTTTCTGAAAAAACTATACCGATGTTTGAGGGCGGAGTAAAACCCCTAACCCTCGGTAGATCAGAGCCAGCGCATTCCGTCCACAGCTCGTTGTAGATATAAATCGTATTGTAAATTGGAATCGTGACTTTGAACTTATAAATGTGGTATTGTTTCTAACGTAAAAAGTAGAGTCTGCAGACTAATTCCCACTTAAGCTATAAAATATAATGATTATTGATATCAAATCGTCAAAAGGTTGATAAATAAAATAGCAAGAGGTAGTGGTACGGTGCATTGCAGCCGGAGTGATAGAGGCGCATCTCTCTCATGTGATACTGTGATAGATTACTAAACAGATGTCACCACAAAGTGATGGTTATCGCGTTACGTGCATAAGTTTCCGATGGTCCATTGAGAAGGACGGTAACATGTCTTCAAATTTAACATGTGGATGGTTGCGTGGGTCGGTGGACATAAGAAAACACCGTCTGCTTATTTGCCCCGACGTGATAAAAAAGCTAGTGCGATATTTGACAATTATTCAATTAGAGGTACTTGACTACCAAATGGCTCAGTAGCCATTCGGTAGTCAAGGTGTTCCGTTCCAATACGTCAGATCTAGCGGATAGAAATCCCGTCCGGATCATATTTGTTTATTTGTGTTTTCTTTTAATTTTAAATTAGAATGATTTTAATTTTATTTTGAGCTCGTTTAACAATATTATTAAGGTCGATAAGAAATATCGGGATTGGGCACTACCGGGGAGACACCTCTCGCTTACATAACACTGACTCGGAGCGTCTGCTTCGCTGTTGCGTTTTTTGCAGTTTGTGGCGCCGGTAGTCCACAACTATTATGGGCGTCGGTAGTTTCCAAATCATTCCGACTGTTCGTTGGTTCCCTTATAATACAAACAAACCATTCCAGCAAACTATACAGTATTTGTTTATATGATATTTACCATGATAACTAATATAATTCTTAAATTATTTTTTCTGGCACGTATTTCTATAAGTTTCTAGAGTTTCCATACAGAGTATGTGACAGACTACTGACATCACGGAGCTAGTTATGTCGGGTTGGAACCGACTAAACACGGCGCTCCGTTTCGTCTACCTATCCCGGGATACCCGGTATTGTCCGGTGAAGATCCCTGGAGATACCAGCTGACATACATCTGACCTTGTCTGTACAGCTGGTGATACCTACGGCAAAAATGATATTACGATCTATGGAGCATATAGATGCAAAAGGTGAAGAGCCTCACCAACTTAGGGAACATGCGGTGAGGATTTCCCAGGAGGAGGGTAAGAGGTCGAGGAGACCTCTTACCCCGTGCGCTGAAGTGACTCCTCCTCCTGATCTCTAGTCCGCTCTTACAAGAGGACCAAAAAAAGGCTGGTCAGGGCTTCCCTTGGGCTACTAATCTCCTCCGCCACGGAAAGACTCGAACCACGATGGAGCTTTCACTCGGATCTATAGCTGGCTTTAGGGCCGTAATATCCCTACACGAATGTCTTTATTTAGCGAATGAATCTGCTGTCGCTACACAGTACATTGACATCAACCGCAGGTGGCACCAGCGTCTGTGCCATAATCTCGCGCCATAATATAACAGTATTGACTTACGGCGTGCACACACTGGTAGAGAATTAAACCCTCTACCAGTGTGTACGCACCAGTATTGTCATCCATAAACCGCTCATCAAACTGGCTCTGGAAACCATTGGGGTCACATAGCATGGACGGGACTGGTATGTAGAATCAGCCACCTTTCATGGGGACGTTTGTTCCCTTATAAGGGATCCAGGGCAATTCAGGTGTCTGATGGCACGCGTGCTCATACTATTTAGCAACGGGAACGCATAGCATTATTGAAAACCGGTGATAGGTACAATGCATTGCTTGCCTCCCCAGCTTATGCTGAACATAAGCAATTTGGCGCAGTCTTTGCACACCAGGCTTCCTTACTTGTATTGCTCTGTCTTAAACTATAGTAGATATATTTAGTGTATTGATCAAAGAAGAAGGTTTTTTTTTCTTATTTGCCCGAGGCTATGTACCAAAGTGGTCACGAGCTAGGTTTAGTGTTACATGACAACAATATTTAACAATGTTTTTACAGTGGGGTAAAGGAGCTGACTATTATAACGGTACTTATGTGAAGGTAATTTTCTAGTATATTTTCGACATTATAACAATTCCCCGAAGCAATGTAGACTTTTAGAGTCCATCCATAATGCGTAGGCATAACATAGCCAAGATTTTAACACTTCAATATATAAATAGATACACTTTATATACTATTTCCACACTTATTTAATTTCAATTTACATTTTCGACCGGTTTCTATTGATGATGATAATTCGAAAGCACCGTAAATGTAAAATGAAATTAAATAATTGTAGAAATAGTATATAAAGTGTATTTATTTATTCAAGTGTTAACATGAATTTCCATCAGAAAGTGACAATACATTCAATCAACTATACTATAATTTAACACTATATAAGGTAGATTCGACACAACCCGGTATATCTCTTCCCATCTGCGGGAAAAGAGCAGAGTCTGTCCATCTTTATTCTTCCTAAGCTAGAAGACAGCGCAGTCCTCGCCAGTCCGGCTTTTTTGGCAATTGAAATAGCAACACCGAAGTAAAGTACTTCCGAAAAAAAAAATAAGCACATGAGATGTATAACATAGCCGTAATTATACACTTGGAGCCCTAAAAGTGCCCTCCCATTCAGTGCGTTCTATTGTCGACAAATTGAGTTTGCGGGATATCCCACGAGTACAAAGGTGAGCCGATGAAAATGCTGGCTTCCGATATACAACAATGGGGAGGAAATAGAAAACGCATCGCACTGAGTGTAATAATTATGGTAGAAGTGGGTCTGGGAACTACGTGATGATCAGATGTCATTATTATCATCAGCCCCTATCCGTCCACGGCTCAACTATAGCGATGATTGAAGGCCTAATAGGCAGGTGTTTTATTCTATTTGTATTCTAAAATTAGTCCGAACTGGAACTAAATTTGACTGTGATTTAAATTTTTAGATCTTTTTATTTTGTATATTTATATGCTATGCTATTGCTCTATGTTGTATATAGTTATTTATTTTTAATTTGATCACTCTTATTGAAGCCTGTTTATTCTTTTTCTATTGTTTTCTTTGTGATGAATGAACGTGAAATTTAAATTGATTTTTAACGGATCTGTCTTTGCGTAAATTATTTGTAGGCACACTTTTGGTTTTTGTGATACGTTTGTCAATTCATTAGTATATTTTTCTTACAACTATACCTATCTTTACATGGAAATAAATGACATGTATGACGTAATGTTTGAGAAAGATACAATTATATTACATACACTATGCCTAGCCTCGTCACTTGAATGTTAGCTCATAAAACGTAGTCTTCCTATAGATTTTGTCCTAGTGATGGCACGAACCACAAGTAGTAACAGAATATAGCCTACATTACTTCTGAATATTGTATATTTCTTGTTAGTGAAATATTTTTTATGTTCAGAGTGATACCTTAACATTATTTAAGTTTTTTGCTGTACGAACATAAAATGAATTTGGTCTGTAATTAGACGAGGCGACCATTGAACGAGTAAAAGAATTGATGTATTCTAGGACACAATACAGATAATGGTACTACTGAGTAACCAAAAAAGAATAACTTCAACGATAACTGGATAAAATTTTAGGTACCTCTTTAGAGCGTATTCGGAATCAGCGTCGAGTACAGAATACGCTCAGTCATTTTGTGCTCAATGTTGTCACAAAACTCTCAGTCATTTTGAACAATATCACAAATCACAAAACACTCTGTATATCACAAAATATTGATTTCCTAAATCTGCTTCGTGGCTTCACCAAATGGGCCCAACGGAAGACTAGTGCTGGTGTAAATCAGCAAATGCCAACTTCGGACCAATTTGTGACACAAAGTTTGTTTTATGAGTAAAATTTGTTTGTAATGCAAATAAATCATTCTATTCTTTTTTTCTTTTCTAAGTGTTTTGTGAGGTTAGATTATTTCTCGTGACTAAGTGTTGATTTGACAGGTTAGGAGCTTATATGCCAAACAAATTAAAACATTTTGTTTCATGGGTTTGCTTAGAAATTTTTATGTGATATGCAGAAGTTAAAGTATCGAATAACAGCTATTCGATATTATAACTTCTGCCTATCACATAAAAATATAGTGAAGCTACACTGTTACTGTGTAGGGCTTTACTTTATATATAGAAGTAGCTTCGAGATGTGTTGTTGTTGGTAAGTTATACATACCTTAGACACTATCAAGGCTTTGCCAGCGAGCACGAACAGCCCCGCCATGGCGAGAGGTATCATGGCGGCCATCTTCATGGCGCCCCCCATCATCATCATGGACATCATTTTCTTCATCTTGCCCCGACCTGGAATTTGTTTATTGTAATGTCAGACAGAAGCCCTTGAACTGTGGTGTTAAAGGAGACAATGTGTTGGACAGAAAAAAAAATATCAAAGAAAGAAAATCTATCGTCTGTATAAAATGGACTTGAAAAAATAATTGGGTACAAATTGAGAAGCACCTTAGAATGACGAAAGGATGAAATAAAAAGCAGCAGCAAACAGAAAGGAAATTGAAAAATTAAATGTCGTTTCAAAATTAATGTATTCCTGTGATTTTAGATATAGGTCAACTAGCTGGTAAACTTTCCAAGGCAGGCTTCTAGAACCTAGAGAACTTCTGCTCGTATCGCGCCATTTATACCAGAGTTTAACATAATCCAGCTCTAATAACTCTATTACTATAAATGTAAAAGTTTGTATGTATGTTCGTTATGCTTTTGCACAAAAACTACATGACAAGTCGGGATCGAGTTTGGCACAGATGTGGAATGTTAATTTTTTTTCTAATTTAACGTGGTTAAAAATTACGTAGATTTTTTTTATAGCAGACCAGGCAAAGGAGTATCACCAACGCTCACAGACATCAACAACACCAACAACATATAAGAAGTATAATGAAACAGCAACCGAGCAACCAAGCGTAACACCAGCGTAACGTTTTACTGCGCTTATGTTTCAATTCCAAATCACATTCTTAAAGAGTTCCCACCCTTTATTAAAGCAAATAAAATAATAAGGTTCCTTTGGGATAGGTTTTACGCAGAACCACGGGGCATAGCTAGTGCAGTCATATAACAATATACGCAAGTATTCTCGCACTACTTAGCCTACAAACAGCCTCCTCGCAGTCGGTTAAAACAACCCATCATTAGGCTGTTATTCCAACATGTCCCATGGGGTCAGGAGATGATGGGAAAGTATTGACGCAAATCGACTGTGGGTTTCTCTCGCAACAACTAGGTACATACACTAATAGAAGATTCCGATGAGATATGTATATAATTATATTTATAGTTTTGCGTGTGTGTGTGTGTTTATTGTGTGTACATCCACATAATTGCTGAGCCGATGCGTTGCTCTAATTCCCCTCCTCCAGTGGGACACCGGCTACTCACAAACCGCACGAAATGCGACACCGAAGATGTAAATAGAGGTACGCCCATCTTTTGAGCTGGCTCTTTGCAGTGGAATGCAATTTAAATGAGTCGATAAAATTAAATTTAAAATTTATATAAGCCCAGACACAAAAATCTCACAAAAGCTCTTTTTTTTGCTGTTAACACGGTCATAACCCTTGAGACAATTAATGGGCCGTGACCGATGCATGATCGTGGATGGGCCTGGCCGAAGGCCATAGCCGCGTCGATGATCTTCGCGCACAAAAATATAAAAAAATACAAAAAATACACACATTTTACACAAAATTCATTACAATTTCACCATCAACCGGCATGAAATGTGTAATAGACCCTGCATGAGCCTATCCTGGAAAATGTTTCCAGAATCTCCAGCAGACACTTCATGAACTGGATCAGCCAACGTGAATATCGCTCCGTAAGCAATGTGTGCCCATTTCTTTTAACAAAGTATTTATATGCAACCGTTAGGATGGAAAATAATAAATCATAGACAAAGAGGCTCGTAAGAGATCATTTCCCGGGCCATAGAACATCGTCATGTTTTCTCCGGGTACGGGTAACCATTATGTTTAAGTTTCGGACGATTCTCCAGCTATAACGTCGCGATAATGACAGCTAAGCGTGGGTATTATTACAGCAAAAGCATTTACAATGACAATAATAACATTATAAGGACGTTAGTCGTGACACGCGTATCCGCATAAAATATTTATATCGTCAAGTCGTTTTTTCAGGACAATTAGTGTTTTTATGTTAATCCAGATTATAATCAACTACCAGTCCGTCCCGACTTCGCACCAATATTTCACAAAGTATTGTATAAATATATTGATTTACAAAAGTATAAAAATAATAAATTTTAATTACCGCCTCGTAATCATTACACGTTATTTGTCGTCGTCTCGGCATTCATTGAAAGAGGCCCACGTCCAGCAGTGGACCGATGAGGGCTGATAATGATGATGGTGATGATGACTCGACCAGTCTTAATTACACCTATTTAGTTAGGACGTTAATTTCCGTACAATGATTGATATAATCCAACATATTCCATCCCCTAAAAAAACGAACCGTATTTTACTGGAATCTTTTCATAATGAGCTCCTTCATCCTAAAAAGTATCCCCATGCAAGATTTAAAACTCTCTCTCTCTCTCTATGTGGTGGGGGAGGCCTATGTAAAGCAATGGCGTCGTTCGACTGATGATGATGATGATGATGATGATGGTGGTGATGGTGGTGATAGTGGTGATGGTGATGATGATGGTGATGGTGGTGATGATTGTGGTGATGATGGTGATGATGATGATGGTGATGATGATGATGGTGATGGTGGTGATGGTGATGGTGGTGATGGTGATTATGATGATGATGATGATGATGATGATGATGATGGAGATGATTATGGTGATGATGGTGGTGGTGGTGGTGGTGATGGTGGTGGTGGTGGTGATGGTGATGGTGGTGATGGTGGTGGTGGTGGTGATGGTGGTGGTGGTGATGGTGATGGTGGTGATGGTGGTGATAGTTGTGATGGTGATGATGATTATGGTGATGATGATGATGATTTTGTAAGTCCTTTAAGATTTACGTATAGATTCTGAATTGCACATTATTCTCTATCTATTTATTTATTTAACAATTCATGTATATAAAACATATTTTTTAAACGCAGAAATTGTAATTGGCTGGTACAAAGGTACAGCTTATTCCAAATTATTTATTTCTTATTTTCTTTTTTTCCTCAGGATCATTTTGTTTCACATGCACTTGCGAAAAAATTCTGTAACTCCTAAATTAGGGCGATTT
>JAFELO010000414.1:584753-603657 GCA_017140195.1 Eumaeus atala | reverse complement strand
GGGGGGGGGGGGGGGTTTAGTTGCCTGATTGAAGTGGCTCTGATTGCTTCTTTGACATTATAAAAAATGGACGTACAGAACAGATGAATAAGAGTAGACACTGGTTGTCCATATTGTCTTTGTAACGTACATATATTTCCCTCTGTATCGATTCTGTGGTGTAACGGTGCGGGTGTCGCCTGTTAAGGCCGTTAGCCGCGTGGTGTCTTGGGTGCGATCCCATTGGTCGGGCAACAATTATTAAATGTTTCTCAGATTATTCCGAGCACGCATTACATCTTCCGGGATCGGAATGTGCCCGAAGTGGCCATAGGCTTGCCATCTATGACATAATGGGCGTTAGTACCTTTTTTTTGGTGACGAAGGGGAATGCATTTCCGCATAATACCTGGGACCCCGGGTAGGCCCCCAGACCTATGTTAGACACGGCCATTGAGTAACAATACCAAATACACTCCTAGGGGAGCCTTCACCGAAGCAACCATGCCCGGTGAACACCTGCGTATGACGGAAGGCGAGGGGTTTGCGCCTACGGCGCATCTACCTCTGGAAGACCGGGCGCAAGGCAGCCGTAATCACTCTAACATACGGCTGCCGCGGCAAATCCTCCCCCAATCTCTGGATTAACGCCACATGCCCTAACTGGGCGACCCGCAGGATCTCGTCAGGCGTGGGGTTCACCCCGACAGCCCTCCTATCCGGGACATAGGAGCAACTCACGGTAAGAACCTCCGCCACGAGCTCCCATGGGGGACCGCAGGATAGGGCTGTCGATTCAGCCCGCGAAACCGTACGGTACCCCCGGATAGACCTCACTGCGACGACCCTCTGCGCAGAGCGCAGATGGACCTTATTTCTCGCGGTGAGACGATCCGCCCAAGCCAGAGCACCGTACGTCGCCATACTCTGACAGACACCAGGGTACAGCTGCCTGCAGACGGCGCTGGACTGTCTGACCTGACTAGTCTGACCCTAAACCCTAACCTGTCTATGCGGCTGATCACGAGGTCAACGCCCACCTCGGCCAGCCACGTCGCCTCCTTGTAGTCCTTTCCCCAGGCATACACGAGGGTATCATTAGTGTAACATATGAGACCCATCTCGGAGAGGAGACGGCCTCGCAGGACCCAGTCGTATCCGACTTCCCACAGGATTGGTCCAAGTACAAAACCCTGCGGGACGATACGGTCGACTCACCGCCACTCATCGGACACAACCGGTTCTCGAGGGCCACTCTGAGACCAGAGAGATACGCCTCCAACTGCCTCACGAGATAGGGAGGCACCTTAAAAAAGACCAGTGCCTCCAGTATCACGCTGTGAAACTGTTGAAAGTGTTCGAGATGTACAACGATACCGCGACCACCACCTCCCCCCTGTGTTCCGTCTCACCCGTCACCGCCCGCAGGCGCTTGAGAGCTTTGATCGTCGAACGGTGTGATCGCAACCCGAACTGAGACTCCGAGAGTCCGGGTCCCGTGCCCCCGTAATCCCGTGCTAGTTGAAATGGTTGAAGTGGTTTCTAATAGTAGTATGGAGTAGGAATGTTACATTCCTATGCTTCGGTGAAGCAGTCGGCCCGCGCATGATTCTCTCTGGTCGTGTCAGACTGCCTTCCATCACAATAGGGTATTGGAAAAATAGAGGGTGCACTTGTGGTTGTGCATGTCTGCTCTGTAATCGCAGCCGAAATTCGGCTAAGATCATTACGTATGTCCCCACAGAGATGGGGTTATCTAATCTGTTAAAAATCGTAGGCAATGCAACGTAGGAGAATTTCAACCTGGTGCCATGTGAAACAGGTCCATCGTACCAGCATATCATCATGATTTAAGTCTTGTCGTTGCTGTGGGGCTTAGTAATCTGGAGTGAATCCTTTTACCTTGGGCTGCTCTCTGTATCCCTCATATAGGGAGTAAAGAGCAAGAGTGCTTTTGAGCATGTTGCAAGTGGCGGGGATTGGAACCTCACACCATTGCACTCTTCCAAAGCTGGTGGGATTGTAGTGTCGTACAGAACAACACTTCTGTGGAAGTGGTGTCAGTTCCTTTTGGGACTGGCTAGCCGTGGTGGTGCCCTGATGATTTAGCTCCGGGCACTTTGCCAATGGTTGTACTGAAGCGCTCTTGAAGATTCTGGTGGGCACCATGATTTGCAGCGAAGCCCGCACACCACGCGTAAATGCATTTCCCCGAGTCGCAAATAAATAATATCACCTGCTCTCCTGTATGTTAGCGAGCTTACACTTGGCGTGTTAGCGTATATTTTAGCGTGATTTCGTTATGAATCCTATCTGCCTCCTTTACAAGCTATGGCTTGTTGTTTCTTCTTTGCGCAAATGCGTTTATTTAGTCTTCGATCCTGGGTGGGATGGTGTATGGAACTCGCGGCTAATGGAATTGGCCCGAATCTATCAGCAACTGGGCAACACGGCGACTGGCAAGTCCCTTATCAATGATCAGATTCCTCCAACAACCAGACGCCCAAACCGCTAAGGTATACGCTCCTAATTATTATCACCCAGTTTTTACACCACATCATAATATCACGTCGCCTGATGGTGTTCGGTCATGGGCACTTGTACTGAGGTAAAATTCGACACACTTTCTTATGTGTTTTGCATTACCTGTGATTACATGTACGTCGTTTTGCATTACCTGTGATTACATGTACGTCGTTTTGATCATCTTTACCGTGACCATCATCATGAGAATAAATCTCTTAGGTAACCGAAATCAAGAAGCATATAAATAGTTGATTCTATTGTCCTGCGGGCGGAGCCGCGCTGCCACGAGTGTGGCGCTGGTGTGGATACGGTCCAGCACACCCTTGCGTGTCACGACCTGGTAGGCGGGACGAAACTCACACTCTCCAGCGTTAACAATTCAATGCTCAAAAATGACAGGTCCTGGGAGACGATGGTCCCTTTTTGTGATACAGTTATCTTCCATAAGGGTACCAGCGGACGGGAAGGTAGCGCCGGCCTTAGGGGATGACTAGCCATCGAGGTGTCCTAATGATTTGTCTTTTCGGAGTACCTCACCAAAGGCGTCACCGATGGTCCTCGCGGTAGTTTTTGTGGGTATTCAGCACTATAATGTGCCGTGAGCCCCACACACCACTGGACCCCTGAGCCGTCGTTGGCGTCACCAAAATAGTCATATTAGACGATCTGACAATCTTTGGAATGGGATCTCCCCCTGTTGGAAGAATCAGGTTCCTTGCGAGGAAAAACTTAAATATATTATCTGTTGTCTAGCACCTGTAACACAAGTCTTAAACTTTAACAAGTCGTATACTTTACAGTTACATAGGTACATTATTTTACCCGTAAATAGTTTTCAATCCTTGGGTATGGACACTGAAAGGTAACTGTTTTACCATTTTGCAGCTGAGATGGCACAAGGCTATCGGCTGGTGTAAGTTCAGTCATACACAACTAGATGGCGGTTTTAACGTTACAGTTGCCGTAAGAATTGGCGAGAAATATTCGCATTATGGTAATGCATTTTACGCCGGTATATCCTGGTCATATAAACCCCTGTCGATCACATGATATCACCACAAATTAGCATCTACGTTTTCGCATGTCGTGCGGATATACTAGGACTAGAGGTTATGCAGAATGCAGATATATATGCCGGGTTCATCCCATCCCCGCGACATGCGGCTGAGTGGTGAAAGTGGTTCCCTCACACAGGCAGCGCACTACCACTTACAAAAGTGTAAAACGATGTCCCCGTCATCATTTTTCAAAAATTTTTTTTGCGTGAATATACAAATTGTTGAAAAATAGGAGGTGGTGCCATGCTGCATTGCAGCTGAATTGGCTGGAACGACCGGAGCGGTACCTCCCGCTGACACGATAACGCCTCAACAGCATACTCATCACATGCTGATGTCTTAAGTTTACGTGAATGTTACTCATTACAATAAAACTACTTTTACGGATTCTATCGCGGTCTATTTAATTATTTAACTAGCCCGACGTTTAGCCTAGCCCGTGACCATGGTTGCTGTAAAGCTTCTGAAACGTTGAGCTAGTTAAATAATGAAATATATCGCGATAAAATTCGTAAAAGTAATTTATTGTAATTATCACATGCTGTTACACTTCGTGTAGTTTTTTTTCCAGCTCATTTTTATAGTATTGGATGGCAAGTGAGGAATTGAAGCCACTACCGACACCCATAGACATCCACATTCTTGTTTTCATGCAGGTCTGTTGCCATCCTTTCGTCCACCCCTCCAATGGGTCAGCAAGCCCAAATTGTTATTCTTCTTGATTATCAGATAACAATAACACGCGACAAATATTGTACGGAGCTCATACATGTGTACAAATGTGGTGTCAGCAGGACGCTCGCACCCAAGCCATGAGCTGGACAAGTCTCCATTCTGTACCAATTGGTGGGAAGGAGGGCAATTCCTCATTGTTAAGTTCCTGGGTGCGGTGTGTGTGTTGCCAAGCCAGGTCTGGCCAGGCTCAGTGCATGTCCTCAACACGGTTAAAGCCTTGTCGTGGCGGTGGAGCTTAGTAGCCAGGGGTGTGCCCAAGCAAAGCCTATTGAACCAAGGGGCTGCTCTTTGTAACCCTGTTATAAAAAAAGGGTGAGGAAAGGAGGAGGTGCTCTTGAACACGGGGTGAGGGGCGCGGATGGGAAGCTCAACCCATTACACTGTTCCAAAGTTGGCAGGATTGTCCTGTGATGCGGCACGACCCTCCTGCGGAAGAGGCATCGGTCCCTCAGGGGACTGACTAGCGGTCGAGGAGCCCTGATAATTTGTTGTGGTTACGGAGCACCTGACCAAAAGCAGCACCGATTTGGTCTATTTATGTGGGTGGTCTGGTTTATGTGGGTGGTCTGGTTTATGTGGGTATTCGGCACTACGAAGTGCCGCAAGCACTTTGTAGTGCTGTGGGTGCCCACATCACTGGACCCTGGACCCCACCCAGAGCTGGTCAAGTCGCGTAAATGCGGTTCCCCTCGTAACAAACGAAAAGTTCAGTGCGTGTATAATTTATGTTACTGCTGCAGGCACAATAATATACACTGCAACACATTACATATGCAAGGGCATCATGCGCGCCCTCACGCGGCTCCTCACGGCTTGGTACTGGATTAGTAAATACTTAGGTTAGACATCTGCTTAACACCTGACACTCATAACAGAGGATGTCCAGTGAATGAACGTACTGGTGGTCATAATGGTGATTGCAATCACGATCGATAATCAATCATAATAACCAATTAATCACGTGGTCGCGTGAACGTCCCACGTAATTACCGTTCGTGTGCAGTATTACGTTACCAACTATACGCGAGGACGTTGCTCCGGGTGCAAAGATCCCCCTCGGTCCAATGGGCTTCGTCTGGGTTCACCCCAGGGTACTAAGCCCCACTGCCACGACAAGGCACGAACCATGATGGGGTAGGTTGATATTCTCCTATACCAAGCTTCTCCTAGCTTGGACAGAATACTAGTCACTGAGGAAAGACTACGAGAGCCCACCATTAACCTCAGCCACCTGTAGGGGGATGAATAGGGAGATGCTAATGAGTAAAATATGACCTATGCTAATATTACGAGAGTTGACCGGATGTCCTGGCAACTGGCGTGTTTGTATGAGGTGAGTTATGAATATGGATGACCTAAGGTAGTGTGGATCGTAATATGTCGCAATCAGTTCACTCTCTCTGCCTCATTCGGCTTTACTGATGGACTAGGTCTAATCGGAGTGAAGATGCGTCGTTTTTGTAGGACAGACAATGACAGCAAACGACAAGTTATCAAGGGGCTTAGATCCGCGTGCGAGCTATTGTCGACGTATGATCAGCAGCGTAATTATGCCGATGCGTTGCACTCCTTTTCACCGCCCCCCATGGGCCACCGGCTACTCACAAACCGCACGAAATGCGACACCGTAGGTGTCACTTTACGGCGGTATCAGGTGAGCACGAGGTATCTCACTGGTCGTGCCGGCCCAGTTCCGTTGCACAGGCGGATGTAGTGTCACGCACCATGCATGGCACTACTTTTTCCTATGCAGCATGGCACTACCTATTACAAAAACTACCTACTCTACTACTTAAGATCTCTCTCGCTCGCAGGGCACCGGCGTATAATGACATTTTCGGTGTCGCGTTGCGTGCGGTTCGCGAGTAGGCGGTAGCCCAATGAGGGGAGTAACTATGTACACACCCTATACTAGTTAAGCAAGTGCTTTGTACTCCTTTCTTACTACCATCCAATGGACATTTAATTTTTAGATAATTATCAGATGGTTAATAGATAATGGTCAGTTACTTAAGGAAAACAAACATCTTAAACGTCACAACCTCAATAACTAATAACACTATGTTGTAGTCGAATTAAAAACTCGACATTTAAACAAGAGTCTAACTCTAATTACAAAAACAACGCATTGTAGCAGTTACAATAATTATTGAGAAACAGATCATAATACGATCGGAGTTATAAAAAAAAAAAAAAACATTCGACTTCAAATACAGCTTGACTGTGAAATATTATTGTAGGTATATTAAAAAAAAATTATGTCGTATGTCATGTTTGTTTGACACAAATTGTTTTTTACTGAAGGTTTAACAAGTGTACCCACCCTAGTGTGGGTAACGTTTTATTCAATTAAAATAACAAAGTCTAATACATATTATATAAAAATGTTAGCGTTCTTCGTACTTCCCTCAAACATAAACTGTATCTGTACCAAATTTCATGCGCCACACGCAGCATCATTACAACACTATTGTCAATTAACCTAAAAGTGTAGGAACAACATAGAAGTTAAGCTTTAAGTACATTTAATGTACACGGTGACACTAGAAGGAGTGCAGAGTGAGAGAGAGAAAGAGAGAGAGAGTGGCAGTCGTGTTTCAAATCAAATCAATCAGGCGGATAAAAACAATATTTTTTGGGAAATATGCTGTCTAGTAACATAAGAATCACAATTACTACGTATTTACTACCACAAGGAGTCTTAGAAGATGCCTAACAAGGGACTTTCTTACAGTAAAGAAATACAAACAACTTAAAATAGGTTTAATACAATGAGGTTGGATTTACAAGCAAGTCACCCTAAATACGATAGTCCATGGTGTTTATGCCTACCTTTGTTTTTTAGGATTCACATTATGCTGTGGAAGCGGAGAGATGCCCAAAACAGCTTCATCGAATCTACCTTTGTCTGCACTACTTATTCCAAGATACTTAGAGGATAAACATAGTCGACATTGAAATATCTGAACCATATCAGCCGGCCAGAGGTTTTTTGTGGGTATTGGCTTCTGCCGCGGGTTGCACACATATTGGATCAGACCCGAATCCGCTGGCAGTGCGTAAATGCAATCCCCGCAAAACAAACTATTATTGACCGTACATATTTCTGAGACTAGTTTTTCACTAGTCGAACAAGAGAGCGCCGCTGGCGAACTGTGACTTCTTGTATTAGTTACGCTGAGTTTGTGCCGCTTGTTATATTCACATCTCAGCTGTGCCCTGGAATTTTGTCCGTACTATCGATGAGTTTAAAATATATTATTCATCATCTAGTTTGATAACTTAGACTTTTGTCAACTAGCAACGCCCATAGACATACACACTATTGCCATGCAGACGCGTTGCCTTTCTCTCCTCCATCGAATGCTATTCCTTATACAAATAGATTTTAATCTTGATATTGATAAACGGCTAGCTATTACAACTCTCCTCTAGCCTTGTAAACAATTAGCTTCACACCAAGTTTCTTATATGAGCAACAAAATTTAGTAGCTTAACACTTAAATATATTTAATTATACGTCGTAGAGAAGAAACCCAATTTCCAATCATGACATGCAAGTCAAGAAGTATGTTCACAGCAGAAAACCGCTAGCTCTGTATGCAGTTATCCTAGATGACATTGACTCATAAATGTTACAATAATTACAATATTTATAGTAGATATGTGAAATTTATCATAGACCTATTCCATTAAAACGACACAAATTAAGATTGTCCCATTCTCCCCTTGTGATGGGACAAAGTAATTAAAACGATAGAATTCCACTATGCAATAACTTGATATGTTTACTGTAACTGGACGTTTCGTCAAGCTACTGAAACAACACGTACCCTTGACAATGACCATGCTGGAGATCAAGTAGCCAACACATGTGCACACACACAAACACGAGATGCACAGGCACGCCTCAGTGCACCACACTACGATGCAACGATTGCACGCTCTAAAAGATTTATAGATAAATGCAGTTCCCGGTGAAAATGGATAAATGCCACTCCCCATGTGGTTTCTACACATTTCATTTGACGCGGGCGCACAGAACAGACACGTGGGCACAATGCACCGATCAACTATCCTGTGCATTTGTGCTATCCTGGCCACGGTGGCGGCGGACACGAGTGGGTTAAAACTGTTCACCAGGATATATGACAGCTGCCAGAAATCCCAGGAGATTACAAAATGCTTCAAAATCCAAGCTGCAAAACTTTTAGATCGGGCAGCCAGGATGGGATCCATTCAGGTCCTGGATGGTGTCAGTCTGGTGAGGAGCCAGGAAGAAGGCAGAACTTTCCCCTCCACGCTTCCAGATGGCGACCTCAACTCGCTATCTTCAGATGAAGTTGACAAGCTTCTGCAGAATTCCGCGTCGAAACTGATGCAGAGCCACCGTGTAGTCATCTCACCGGCGAGAGTTGGAGAAGATATGGGCAGATCCATCGATGAATCCAGAGGAAAACTGAAGAAAATGATTGGACCAATCCTAGCCGGAGTTGCAGTTAAAGGTGGATTCCTGATGATGGCTTTCCAGGCCATTGCTATAATCGCAGGTAAAGCGTTGCTCATTGGTAAGATTGCTCTATTATTATCCGCGATCATCGGACTGAAGAAGCTGGTCACAAACGGTGAGGCCCACGAGAAGACCACGTATGAAATTGTCAAGCATCCTCAGGTTTCGCAGAGTCACACATACTCATCATCGCATTACGGTAACGACTTCGACACCACAGGACCAGGAGGCCACTACAGGAGGAGCGTGGAAGATGAAGCCGCGGCCCAGGAGAGAGCTTACAGCGCATATGCGAAGAAACAGTAGAACAGAGAAACCTGCAAGCAGATGAAGACTCAATTTACAAAAATACAACGACGCGGACAACAAAACCTAATCGGTTATAGAGGCAAAGACTTATATATCGCGACACTTTAATTTATTTTAGGATAATTTATTTATTTTTATTTATTATAGTTATTATAGCCCCAAAGTATAGGTAAATTGCATGTTTGACGTGATAAGCAAGATGATTATTTTAATCGGGTATATTATAAGTTATAATTGCATGTACATAAATGTGTGTGAGTACATTAATTAGCTGCACCGTATTATCAAATGTATTAATCGATTGTTATAAATGAGATTTATAATTAGGTGTATGTTATAAGATGTAGGCTAGTCGACGGGTACTGTGCATTTTCCCATAGGTCCAATTTTGTATAAATAGATTAGTCTAATCTTCATAATTATAATTTATATTATATGGTGCTGTTTATGAAATATAGTTTATAATGTATTCATGGAGTCCTATTATATATTTAATAATATATTTTATTGTCATTTAGACAAGGTGGTTACGCGAGTACCTTTTTATAATATTTATTGAAAGTATAAATATATAGCGCGTTGTAGGAGTGTTTTATAATAATAGTTAGTTTGTAATTATGTGTATTTATTAATAATGTACATGGGTACACAATTGGGTGGGTTTTTTGATAAATATTTTCAATTTGGTTGTTGTTTCATTTGGTTGTTGGAATGAATAACAAACATTTTTTTAACACCATTTACAAGTATAAATTATTAAACATTTTCGACCTGGATAATCATTATTTTTTTATTTATTATTATTAATTTTGTATAAACAATATCTATTGTTATTATTATAACTAATATATAAATAAATATAAATAAAATTAAAGATTTTGTCAATGATTTCATAATGACTAGGTTTGTTCAAAGTGGAGTATGTTACTTTTAGGACACTAATTAATACCTAAACAAGCATTTATAAAATTTGTGGCCTATTTTGATAGAAATTTCACGGAAGAGAAAGAAGTTGATAGGGCAGGACATACATTCCATTTAAATTCAACTTCGACAGTTTCTGGGTTTCGTCACCGAAAGCAAATACGAAAGAATTGAATGTGTGAATGTGGATGGAGATATTCTTCTAGCCTATACTAATCATCATACCACCTTTTATTAATTTTAAAATTTGGAACATTAGACTGGTATGAGAATATCTTATACATTCTCGTGTCACAATGTTAGTTACTAGAATGCGCGCCCGCAAACATAAGTTTGTCAACTCTTATAAGTTCCTAGTGGGTACTTCATGTTGGTACAGAGCCTATGATATGCGACCCCGACTCGCTCTTAGCCTGTTTTTCACAAAATTTGTATAGTGGGAGTAGCCTTCAAGATTGTGTGAAGCTAGATGCACGCAGCTTGTGGCCGTGACCGTACATCCCAGCACAAGTATCCAGCAGTGGACGTCTTCTGTCTGCTGCTGGTGATGAATCGTCCTAACTTTCAGCCCCATAAGACCTTAGGTATAAGATAAGGGGCAAACAGAAGGTCTGAACGCTTGATGGTGAGTGTCACCAACGCCATTTCATTTATTGGAACGAAGTCCCTTATCGCTCGTTACGAAGGAGGCAAGATGGAAAAAATTTTAAACGAAAAGTTGTACACTTTTTGCTATAGTGTAATAGGCCGCGCGGCGAGTACATGTTTGTTTCTCTCTCTCTCTCTCTCTCTCTCTCTCTCTCTCTCTCTCTCTCTCTCTCATAGAAAGTATTTTCGTCTCGTCGTTTGTCGCGATGATTATTTTTGTTTTGTTAAGTTTATACAAAGAGGCCTCTGTCCAGCAGTGCACCGATTGTGATAATAATTTTGTTTATACATATTTTTTGGATATAACAAATAGTAAAAAGATATTACAATTCCTTCTCATACAACTACAACTCCGGGTTTCCCTCGAAACCTCTCATTATTTTTCTACTCACACTCGGATGTACAGAAACTGACACGACTTTTTGCAATATATTAAATGAAAGTCCGTCAGTCACGCTTTAACGCTTAAACTACTCAACCTGATAGTGATGTATTGAAGTACCGTTACGTCGTCTGAGGTTATAAAAAGATAATCGATTGTAGTCGAATGAGGGACCGAGGGGAAGAGAGGGGGCTCTCTTTCGCAGATGGAAGAGATGCATCCCGATATGAGAGTGTTTATAACAGATAATTTAACTATTATTATCATGGCCAGAGGGACCAAGGGTTCTCTTCACCACTGGACTTCGGGGTAGCCCGAGCGCGTTTTCTTAAATAACCTCAGAGCAGACATGAACGTTGGGCCCCTGGAGAGGATCAATGACGCATTCCATCAGCACACGCTCTCGGTATACCGGCCCGATACATGTAGGGATCCTCAAGAAGAGAACTTACTTTTATCTCAAAAGTTGGTAACACACCTGCGAAGTCACCGGTGCTGCAGGTGTTTGTGGGCGTCGATAATCACTTGCCTTTCGCTACTCACTCGTTCGTTCACACAGCGTGCAAACATTCTGTGTAGATGTACTTTATTCGATAATTAAATTTTGTTTTAATTATTAAATAAAACTTCATTTGTGGATTGTAGTCACATGGTCACAAACATCATAACATTATGCAGCACAGCCCGATATATTTTGCAGGACATCGGCCTGCTATTTTAAATTATAATTAAATAAATATGAACAAAATAAACTAATATTTAAAACAAAATTTTCAATTTTATTCAACTTTATTTTCACTGTTAAACATTTTGATGTAATACACGTAGAATAAAATCTATTAGATAATAATTTGTAGACAATATATTTTAGATTCCAGTATCGATCGGAATACCATTCTAACATAAACTAGTATTACAAAAAAATCTAAAAAAATCTTTAACTTTTTAAATAAGCCTTTTGACGTTTTACCAGAACATGCAATAGGGCACCGTCCACTCAAAAGTTCCACGAATTGCCACAGCAAAGCTGTCATTTTTATGCGAATAAGATATATCCAGGGTCATGGCGGCCCCATTCCACTGCATAATAATAATAAGAACATGCCACAATCTTTCACTAGACTGTATACTAATCTGGAATTACCATTTTATGCCAGTTGGTAGTTACCATAAGACTCGGTCAGTTTAATAAAAAAAAAAAAAAAAACGTGAAACACTTTTATTTTTATGCATCGATTCAATCTTCGGAAGCAACTGGAGCAGCTCCACAGCTATTCAGCCCAAATGCTATTTATGAAACGAGAAATCATCAGGCCTCGCACGCAATGATCATGGTATGTGCCGGCAAAAAATATGAAAGCCATCTCCTGAAGCGTGCGCTAATCATAGCAGAGGAGGTGGCGTTACAGATGCGCGGCGAAATTTGCGAACAGCACTTGGAGAAATAGCAAGTATCGCTTATTTTGGTCGCTGTGACTGCCTTGTCTAGTGGTAATGTTCAACCGTATAGAGGCCGGCGTGCAAGTGCTTAAATAATGTAATTTAAGATGATTTGTAATAACGGTGGCGGGAAGTCGGCGGTAAGACTGAGAGAATGTCAAGCTTTCGGTGTTGCGGCTAGTCTCTCCGGTCGTGTCGGATTGCCGTCCACTCGGAATAGGAGAGTGAGACTTGATGTCCGCGCAACTTTGTGCACTATTGTGCATACGTCCTATGCAGATGACTCTCTACAGTAATACCCGAAATTCGTCTATGAGAATATTATTATTGTGATAATTATAACGTCTACCTCGTGGTCTAGTAGTGAGTATGTTCAACCACAGACGTGAGATCCCAGGTTCGAGTTCCGAGATAGACCATAAAAAAGGGATTTTTCAATTTCTAATTACTGGAGGGGTCAACAAGTTGACACCGACTGATCGTTTGTCCCCTAATACTACTATAAAAATCATCGACCTTTAATCGTCTGAGTGTGTGCGTCACTGACCCTCATCTATCCTACATAGCAGTGCCGTAACATGAAGGTGGGAAGACACCAAAATGCCGCTGGGCCTAGAGCCGATGAATTACGTCACACGTTAAAGGGGGTTCCGCCAATTTGTAACATTGATACATCGTGATACGGTTCTCTCGATTTAGATATATGTATATTTGTATATAGATGATCTCCGTGCACTAGCTGGTCCGGGATGGAAGCGAGTAGCAAGAAATCGGTCGTCTTGGCGTTCATTGAAACAGGCCTATGTCCAGCAGTGGACCGACAAGGGCTGATCACGAGGACGATGATGTATATATAACAGTCTAAAAGCCGGAGAGGGGATCTCAAGGGAGAGAGAAGGGTCGAAATATCCTGAAATTTCGTCGCACAATTTACAGTTGCCCCGTAGCCTTATGCGGACCAAGGGCATATTATTCACAGGTGGAATTTAATATTCATTCAGATTCCACCTTCAGATTCCACCAGCCGGTGAGCGCCCCAGTCGATACTTACGCCAGTTCCAGCCAGGTTGTAACGAAACATGATGTACGGCCACTTCTAACACTCACCATCATATAGCGGGCCAGTCTTGTAACTCAGTAAGCTTTCTATTTTCAATTAGTATCCTATGGCGCGAATTAATGATTGCCAGGCATACAGAGCGTGACGCGCGGCTCTACGTGGCTGTCCGTTTACCACGAATCATAACAATGATCGACGACTAACTGGAGTTCTTGATAATAATGATTGATGTTATATCATTATTTTCATTTCTCCCATTATTGATCCACTGATGAATGTTGACATCTGAAGGTGACGTTATTCTTCTCATGATGGTACTAACATCATCAAAATGTGCTCGTCCCTTCAGTGCTGACATGTGGAAAGAACGGCAGATGAAAGGTTGAGAAAAACAGATATGCAATGCGAATGCGGAAGGAGGAAGACCAGGACTGACATACCGTGATCAGATTGATCGGGTACTGTCTGCAGGCGGTGTTAAGGTTCTTCGCAACCGGAGCCCTTCAATGAAGAGTTATGTTACAGGAAGGCAAGGGTTATATTACAGAAAGGCCTTCGCCTACCCTGAAGGAACTGGGGTGAAGATGTGTTGTTGCATACTCATACCATATTTTTATAGCAACGAAATGAAACAATTTCAATAGAAACAAAAGAAATTATCATAAATATTCTTACAATAACAATGTTAGTACATGAAAAAGCGTGTCTTCACAATGCTAATTAATTGTAAGGAAAAACGAAATTCTAATCTATTTTAGAGGTACCATGAAAAATAAACCGAATCATATTGAGGAAACCGAAAGGATGCTTTCCGATGACTTTTAGTCAAGGAGTTTGACAAGTGAGAGGCAGATAAGGAGGATTATATCATAGACTAGCAATCCTTCCCGGCTTCGCGCGGACATTTCACGAAATATTGCAAAAAATTACAAAAGTATACAAATTGTAAATTTTATTTTAGGTCTCGTAAGCATGGCAACAAATTCAATCTGTCGCGACAGCTAGTTGTCAGTAATTACAGCAGCTACGAGTATATAAGGAATTGCTTTTCAATTTTTTTTCATAACGATCAAAACGTTTCTGTTCCTAATATTAGTATAAGACACAAATACTATTACACACACACACACACACACACACACACACACACACACACACACACACACACACACACACACACACACACTCACATGCATTAGACTTGTCTTGTTATGTACGTCTCGTCTCGACACGGACTCTCACACTTCACCGGTTTTCCAAATTGACTTATGACTAGAACTATAAATAGATTATGATGATGATGATACTAAGATTCCGTTTTCCTTTCTGTGATCTGCATTGAATTAAAATAATACTGTCTTGGGATCGCAGTTGAAATCCACTAGACATCAAGTAGCGCAAAGCAAAAAAAAAGTTTTGGGCAAAGTTTTACTGCTTATATATGACAACCTAGTTCTACGTGTCAACACAAATACAAAGAAAGGCAACCATGGCGTCCAGGATGCAGAGGAAGACAAACATGGCGTCCAGGATGCAGAGGAAGACAACCATGGTGTCCAGGATGCAGAGGAAGACAAGCATGACGTCCAGGATGCAGAGGAAGACAACCATGGTATCCAGGATACAGAGGAAGACAACCATGGTGTCCAGGATGCAGAGGAAGACAAGCATGACGTCCAGGACGCAGAGGAAGACAACCATGGCATCTAGGATGCAGAGGAAGACAACCATGGTGTCCAGGATGTAGAGGAAGACAAGCATGACGTCCAGGATGCAGAGGAAGACAACCTGATGTCCAGGATGCAGAGGAAGACAAGCATGACGTCCAGGATGCAGAGGAAGACAACCATGGTGTCCAGGATGTAGAGAAAGACAAGCATGACGTCCAGGATGCAGAGGAAGACAACCATGGTGTCCAGGATGCAGAGGAAGACAAGCATGACGTCCAGGATGCAAGAGAAGGCAATCATAGCGGCCAGGGTGCACAGGAAGTCAACCATGGTATCCAGGATGAGGAAGGATGGTGTCATAGCATCCTGTGCGCACAGGAAGTCAAGTATGGCGTCTAGTATACAGAGGCAGGCAACCATGGTCTATTTAGCAGCCCTAACCCTCAGCCAGCGTTGATCGGTGTCCATGCGAAGTTCCTCGCGTTCCTGATCTTCTCCTCGTCTCTGGGCTCGTCTTTGGTAACGAAGAGACGCTCCAGCCGGTCGCGCAGCTCGTCCGGTGTGAGGGGGGAGGGGGTCTCTACCAGCTTGTCCTTGTAGAACGGGTCAGGGTGAGAATGTCTGTCACGGTAGTATCCTGGAACATGAGTCTGGGTTATTCTTTATGGAAATGTAATCATGAAAGTGTCGACCTAACCGAATTTTTATACAGACTAAATGCTATATAGACTAGGACATTATAGTAGCGCGCAAGTGTGTAAGCACAAGTACACTCTATATTCGTTCATTCTCCTATCCCGATGGGACGGCAGTCCGACACGTCCGGAGAGAAATCTGGCGCAGGACCGACGGCTTGACGTGCTCTCCGAGGCACGGGGGTGTAACACCGCTAACTTCCTGACCTCGGACTGTTAGAAATTGTAAAACATTTTAGTCCGACCCGACTCCAACCCAGGACCTCACGCCTAGTTGTACATGCTTAGGTGTGGTCTACACCTAAACATTTTCACATAAACATTTTCATGGTTAACAGCTCCAGCTGCGAACCATGAAAATGTTAATGTGTTTCGGTAGATATACACACACCACACGAAACGCGTCATAGTTGTACTGTAATGCGTGTAAGCGAGAGGTACCTCCTTGATCGCGCTGATCCGATTCGGTTGCAATATCGCAATAACACTATTTGTCTCGTCGCTAGACGAACACTCATAGCAACTCGATGAAGCTGTTTTGAGCTTCTGTTCGTTGCCACATCACAAGCACACGTCCGAAAAAAGCAAGATGTCCTGCTATAACCCATCCTTTGATTGTGTCTAGAAAATGCTCTTCTAAATCTAGTGAATTAGGACGCCATAACTACCTGAGCTGAACAATTGTTTGTAAAGAATAAACAAACTAACTTAGAGTTTCTTTTATGAGAATATTCTTGTTTGTTGTTTGAACCTACTCCTTATTGAGGTAGTTTTATTCCATTTTATTCAATTTTATTCCATTTAGTGTAAAATTATTTATTTGTAATTCACGCCGCGGTTTCGCCCGCGTAACTCCGGCCCTATTAGTCTTTACGTCATGGTATATATGCTATAGCCTTCCTCCATAAATGGACTATACAACACAAAAATATTATCTCAATTCGGGCCAGTATCTCCTGAGCTCAACGTGTTCAAACAAACAAACTCTTCAGCTTTATACAATCAGCATAGACTTGCAAATTATAGACCTAAATAAAATTGACGTGATAAATTGTGAAGATGAGACACAGACAAGATAGAAAAATCACAGATTAATCTAACAAATTAGTGAGTTAGTTTAATTAGCAAATAAGTTGTACTCATTTAACAGTCACCAATTCTTATAGCCACTCGTTATACTCACAAAATATATTTCCGTTTAAAATGTGAGTTATCCTGAAGGGGTGTAACGTCACACTTGCATGAAGTCAAGCGACCTGTGTACAAATTATTATCACTCCTTTGCCGTTCACTACGCGGTCGGTATTCATCTAAAGTGTTCCTCTGATTATATTTCGATAAGCTATAGAAAAGCCTACAGAAAATGTACAAGCCGCACGAAATGCGACAGCATAGCTGTTTGATCTGTGGTCATGTGAGAGACAGGCAGACCCCTCTTGACGGCTACATTCGGCTGCAATGCAGTATTGCACTGCCTCGTGCAAAGTAATTACACGCTAAACGACTGAGAATATTACCTCCAGAAGAATGGTGTCCATGATAGTGTCCAAGGTTCTCGTGGGAGTAAGATGTGATACCAGGAGAACCGAACCCTCCGAAGTAACTGGGCCACCCGAACTGGGACCCGCCACTGAACAGGGTCACCGCTATTAAGGCTATTTTGGCGAGAAAGAAGGCCTTCTTGCTGGCCAGCAAGAGAAGGCCAAGCAAGAGGGGTAGTAGGGTTGATATATGGAACTTCAGCCCCAGCAGGAACGGCACAAGGAGGTTCCGAGCCAACAGTCGACCTGGAAAAGTTGAATTCAACACTTAAATGTTACTAGTTCCTGCCCCACTAGTCTGTTTAATTATTGTTGTACTAGATCTCCTACTAGCCTGCCTAGATCTAGTCGTGATAGTCCAGTAAGTCCCATTAGGCCTACAAGAATTATAAATGTGAAAATGTGTATGTATGTATGTCCGTTATTCTTCCATGCAAGAACGGACTCTGTACATGTATAGAAACTACCAACCTGGAATATCATAAATGTTGCTTTTTAAGCTGAACAATTCGATGGTTTACTCGAGAAAAGTTCACACGGGAAAAATTAAAGGGCACAGCTAGTATTTTTTTTTAATTTCGGCTTTTGTGTACTACATCAAATAATAATTACCATTATCATCGTCAGCACGACGAATAATGATATTTTGTTACATTTAATTTATTTCTTCATTCATTTTTGTCTGTCAGAAATTATCCAATGTCCAATGGGTTTGGTCGGTTCACATCTACATATACCCTGGTTGTGCGGATGTCTAAGTACTTCGGCTTACCACCAGCATTATATGGTTTGACTATTCCTAGAGACTCGATTGACATTACTTACGCCTGCAATAGATGGCGCTATTTTATATCTAGTTTACAAACGTGTCCATTGCGAGGTGCCCTTGTAATTAGTTTCAATGTATGAGACTAGATGGCGCCGAACAATTTATATTAATATAAACATTGCAGTTTCGTAATGCTTAGTTATTTCTTAATATAACAATGTTTAATTCTATTATAAGTCAACTTAGTGAGTCTAATACAATGTTAGTACTAAACGTGGAATGGGTATATACGTAGCAGTATGGAATTAGTAAGGAAATATTAAGCATAAATATATGGTATGTATGAAAATGGGAGACATTTTATAAAAGAAGAAATTACTTTTAGTCTTAGTTTTTTTCAATAAGACTTTATTTGCTTAATCCCGAATGGACGCTACAAATAAATTTGTTCTGCTGCGGACTAGCCTAGGAGCTGAAGACTAGTTAGTGATAGTAGATGTTATGATAGTGCGTGGGTGCGTGGGTGCGTGGGTGCGCGTGTGCGTGTGCGCGTGTGCGCGTGTGCGCGTGTGCGCGCGTGCGCGCGTGCGTGCGTGTGCGTGCGCGTGCGTGCGCGTGCGTGCGCTTGCGTGCGCGTGCGCGCGCGTGTGCGTGTGCG
>JAFELO010000414.1:539075-584677 GCA_017140195.1 Eumaeus atala | reverse complement strand
GCGTGTGCGTGTGCGTGTGTGTGTGTGTGTGTGTGTGTGTGTCTGTGTGTGTGAAGACGGTGCTGTCTACTGCTAGTGTGTGTATTGTTGTAGTAGGTATTTATATGTTTCATGATTTATAAGTAAAATAAAATAGTCTATTTGTAACAGACTAACTTAACTAACCAAAAAATAGAACACGACCGTTACATCATTACGATGCATCCATGGGCCGGTATGGACAAAAGTATTATATTATACTGACCAGTAGTGGCCTCTCCTGTGTGATGGTGGGCCCTGTCCTTGGTCCGCGGGTCTATAACGAACTCCAGCACTCCGTTGGCCAGCGTGGGGCCGATCCTCATCACCAACCCCGGGTAGACCGTGCCCATGTCCCAGTGGAGCGAGCGCTTCGAGATCAGGTCGCT
Source organism: Eumaeus atala (assembly GCA_017140195.1). Lineage (NCBI taxonomy): Eukaryota > Metazoa > Arthropoda > Insecta > Lepidoptera > Lycaenidae > Eumaeus > Eumaeus atala. The sequence goes on along the minus strand of JAFELO010000414.1, from coordinate 584,270 downwards.
GGCGTCCTCCATCATCGACCTGATGAGGTTATTATGATTAGCTTTCTTTTTAAATCCTAGTTACTTCGGAGAATTTGCTTCTCATGGCATTGCTTCTTAGCCCATAAGAGTCTGTTAAGGACATCATTGTTAACTATGTAGAGGGATGTTGTGACATTTCGGAGCCAAATGTACCTCGCTACTTGACTCTTGACGTGCTGTTTGAGAAAAGCCGGTAGTCAATTGGAGGCTCCTACTCTCTAATAGGCCAGCGGCTCTAAACTGGATACCTGCACAACTGGAGATGAGGGCAGTGCATCTGCATGGCAATAATGCGGATATCTATGGATGTCGGCAGTCGTCAAGTCTAACGGATTCGTATAAAGTTTTTTTTTTTGCCCTAAGTACAGGTTTGAGAAACCTTCTGCAATAAGATCATTGTGTACGAAAAATAATAGAGCAAGACCATTAAAACGTACGCCCTAGTGTTAAAACGGTAAATCCATATTATATTAAATATTACCGAAAATCCATCGGATCCTTATCCAAGAAACCCCCAATCGTCCTCTCTGTCTTTTCATCCCTGATGAAAGAGACGCCATTCACCAAACTGAAGCTCTCTCTCTCATCGTAGTTGTTCAATCTATTCAAAAGTTCCTTGCCGAAACATACACCCATCTCGCTTCCTCTTCGCACACTCAGACATTGGTTCAACTCCGAACTCTCAACTATATTCTCCTTAATTTCCTCCCCCTGTTGTAATTGTATTGGTAATACAATATCACATAAAATTACAATAATAAAAACGTATGACTTCATATTGTTCAATTCACAAATTTAATTCCAATTTTAAACATTTCAATGAATTCAAAATGTGTTCTATTTTTTAACTTTTTTACTGTCACAGTCTTCTTCGTTTTTTTATTTCTCTTGTGTATTGTTTTTGCCAGCGTAAATTAGCACTGTTTGATCTGAATTGAATATTACGTTTAAAAATGTATACCAAAGGTCCACAGTTATATAGACTCTCCTTGTTCTGAACGAGTGAACCTTCCCATTGTCTAAGTCACGGTTCTTCCCACGGGTTAACAATGAGGTGAAAATTCATGGATAATTTGCCAAGTTGAAGTCACGGATGTTATGTAAGACTATTTTGTGCTCAAAGTTGGTGATAGCTATCCAGTTAAGTTACATGTTAGTGCTAATTTTCTAATATTAAATTGTGCAATATTTATTCATACCTTTGCTAACATTAGACAAAGGAAATATTTGTGCACATGTTTGTAATGTTTTCACACAAAATCTATTGGACCGATTTCAATAACTCTTTGTGTGTTACATAGGCTAATGTTGTATTTAAACATGTTGGTTTAAAACAGGTGAGCGTTACAATAATAAAACCTTGTTGGTTTTCTTCTTGGTAAACATTGCAGTGAAGGTACCATATAGTTTGAACACAATGTAACATTTACAATGACTAATCCAATATATCTAGATGTCACTAGGCCTTTACTTAATCGATATTATAGCTGAGTGTCTAAAGCTCTACTGCCACCCCTAGAGCTGCCCCCGACGTCAGAGTCGGGGGCGGAAGGTCCTGTCGGTCCCTCTGGCCATGATAATAATAGTTAAATTAGCTGTTACAAACACTCTCATATCGGGATGCATCTCTCCCATCTGCGGGAGACAGAGAGAGAGAGAGAGAGAGAGAGAGAGAGATAGAGAGAGAGGGGGGGGGGTCGCTCCCTCTTACGATCACAAACCGTTCGCGTCCGGAAAAAAAATGTCACACACAAAACAATATTTGTCAATTTCTTTGTCTATATACTAATATTTGACGATTCTACAGCTTACTGCTTTCTCGGACGAAGAGTCTGGGTCCCTCCATCTCCACCTTTTACAACTTTAATAAACAACCTTTATAGAAATTCAATAAAAACATTAAAATCTTGATTTTGTTATAATATAATTCTAAATGAAGAAGATACGGTACTATTTCCTTAAAAGGAAGTATAACTAAAGAAGTCTAACTTCTTTAGCTATACGAAATGTAATGTGAGGAGAGGGAGAAAATGTGTGCAAACAAAAATATTTAAACATTCTGCCACTGATTATTTTTATTCGCTTTAATTTTGAAGTGAAACTTCTCTGTAGACAGAAGAGTGTGGGATGGGGGATTTCGTCTTCGACGTCACGAAGTAGCGTTACCATCGAGGATGAGAACGAGGAGGATGGAGGGGGTAGACGACATTCAGGTCCCACTTATCCGTTAAAATTAGTTTTTCCACATCTCGGTTGAAGTTTCACTTCTATTTTGTATCCCAGCACACACTTTATTCGTCTACAATGAATCAACAAACGGAAATCTTAGGCCTTTGACCGCTTTACGATCTTAAAGTAACCCGTTTTGTTTTGAGACGAGCGTGATGCGAAACCGCATCTGATACAAAGACATAAAGTCGATAGTTGTTTGTTTTGGGTCGGATGTCACAGGTAGTGAAAGTCTGTATGTCCGGCTGGTAAAAGTTTGTTATGTAACATACACACTCATTGTTTCCAAGTACGATATGCTGATGTAACATTTTTAAAAAAAAATGTAGGCTAAATAAACTGTGGTGTGAAAATGGCCCATTGGACGGGAGAAGGAAATGAGGACATCTTCATAACAATTGTGCGGATCTTTATGGGCGTCGGTAGTCATCACAATAGTTCGACTGCTCGTGTGTGTCCCTATGATACATATAAGGAAATATAAGGTCCTAAAATTTTTTGCTCGACACTACATCCTCCTATGCAACGGAATTGGGCCGGCACGACCGGGGAAGTAACTCTCGCACACTTGATACCGGCGTAAAGTACCAGCGTCGCCGTCGCGTTCCGTGGTTTGTGAGTAGCCGGTGGTCCCATGGGGCGAATGATAGGAGGGCAACGCATCTGCATAACAATCATGCGAATGTCAAAAGGCTCCGATTGCTCGTTTGCCCCCTTATGGTATTACAGAAAAATTGCCACCAGAGTGCTCTGCAGCTTTTGGACCCAGCGTGATGGTCTCAACCGGAAAACGGACCAATGGGTGGTTCCAGCAGTCCGTCCCGGCTTCACGCGGATATTTCCCGAAATATGGCATAAAAACATGGATTAAAAAAATATAAATTCATAGTAATAACGATTTAATGTCATGGTAAGGGTAACGAAAATCGATTTCAGACAGAACAACGTTTACCGGGACAGCCGGTTGTCATGAATTTCTGCAGCGAAACAAGAATTCATTTTGATATTCTTTCACAATTTTTTTCGCGTTATCGAATTTTTACAAGGATCAAAACTTTTTATAAAAAGTATATATAGATAAACGTCCATGAACTAGAAATAGGGATTCGAACCCGCGATGCCTTTGTATAATATCTAATAGATCCATCTTTAGCCCTTTTGGGGCTAAAGATGGATCTATCAGATTTATGTTAGTCTTAATTTATTTAAGTATAGATAATACATTGGCATCGTGAAAGTTAAGAATAGAAAGTGAAGCATCATCAGCGCTTACCAACTGCTCAGTGGCAGTTCTCTTTGAATATTTTATCATTGTAAGAGTCAGTGCTAAGCTGCATTGCAAAGGTATTGGGGCGTAGGAGCCGCGTGATACACCGCGGCAAAATGCTGTTGCGTTGCGTGTGCTTTGTGAGTTTTCGGTGGTTCGCTGAAGGGCAGAGTGGACACGTCTGCGTAACAATTGCGCGGTTTTTTATGGATGTCTGTAGTTAACAAAACGCTTTCAGATCATATGAAAAAGTGATCTGTTTATAGATTTTACTGTGTGCGAAGTAGCATTAAATATTTAAATATTTCGAATTGAAATTCCGAAATGGAATACCGCACGCGTGTGGTCGTCATGGGCCTATGAAAACATAATCTTTTTTTACAGAAACTGTCAATATTTTCATCAAATTACCATAAACTGTAAAATTAACGGCTTTTGGGATTTCTCGGTATAAATTTGAAGTTGTAAGTTGAAAAGTAAGGCACATCACTCATTACAGCTTTCGCCAGTCGCCTCAGGGCTGGAGTGGCGAGCCCCGTCGTCTTCTCATCTTTTAATACACCCCCACTTTCTTTCAAAACCTCTACCATCTTTTATTTACCATCAAAAACACGCCTGAACTAATCTCGTACTTTATTCTAAGGCGGTAAAGACACATATCGTCTGAATTAAGGGTCGCAGCGGTAAATACATGTGAATTTAAATGTGTTTGTTCATACATGTCCCAACAAATATACTCGTGCGTTTTATGTAAACCTTATTCATATTTATTTAAGGTTCGGAATATACTCTTTATGTTGATCTGTTGTTGTAGACATTTTTGTATAAACATACTTAATTGTTTCATGTGAGAAAGAGCTTTATTGCACACTATTATGGTTTGTTTTCTTATGCGTGAACGCGTTGGGTTATAACATAGATATTTACTTTATAGGAAAAGCGTCGGATGTAAACCGGACGCAGGAACCCAAAGAGAAACTCCGCATTTTTTTCTCACAAGGATGCGTTGGAATGCGACACAATAATGCTATTATGTAATTTAAATACCCATGTAAGCCTTACATATAATGCAATTATATCTCAGGAACTACTGACCCAAAATGATTTTTTTGCTTCGAATATTCCATTTATCTAGGAAGGCTGGAGGCTATACGCCATGACGCTGCTGCTAATATGACGGGAGTGAAACTTCGGGCTGATGTTAGTGTCTCACGTGTTTAGTACAAATATCGTGATCACACGGCTTCGTTCTATGTATTTTAGTCAGACTAGATATTTAACATTACTAACATAACAAATACGAAGCGTATGTAAATTTGATGTTCTCTACTCAAAGGATTATGATAAAATTTGGTATTGACATGGATTATAATAGAATAGGAATGGTTTTATTCATTACAATATTAATTATTTTTATTTAAACAGCTGAGAACAGCTACATACTGCACTTCATTGAGAACACCTATGCTAATAGTATAAAGATGAAGAGTTAATTTGTTATTTGAACGCGCTAATCTCAGGAACTACTAGCCCGAACTTAAAGACTCCTTTTCTGTAGGATAGTCAATTTATCGAAGAAGGGTTTCTTGTATATCTGTCAATATATTTACATAGTCTGTATTGTGATGGCTGCTATGACGGCTGATGCCTGTTAGACTCTCCTCAGGGGTGTGCTACAGCTTGCATCATACACGTAATAATCCTCACCTAGACATATAAGCATACAATAGGCTTATAGGCTATACACCATGACGTTAAGATTAATGGGACCGGAGTTACGCGGGTGAAACCGCGGGATAATGCTAGTCTATGTCCAGCAGTGGACCAATAAGCGATGTGTGGATATTATGTCGACCCCTTACGCTTGTTTCCTCCCCCCCCCCCCACCAATGGGTCATGTATGCTTTTATGTTACTAGGGACACATGAAACAGCAGGATCATGAAAACGCACACCGGGCCTTTAGAAACTTTCACTAGCAGGTATATTTTAATAAAAACTTATCTTTACTTAGACTATACTTTATCATAAGACAATCGACTTTAGTATTAAATCTTTATTGACGTGCGGATTTCTATATTATAGAGGTAGGTTATTTCTATATGTTAGAGGTAGGTTATTTCTATATGTTAGAGGTAGGTATAGTACGACGGACCTAAGATGTTTCTTGCTCAGTCCTATTTTTCGGTTAGGGATAAGGCGGTCGATAGTTTTTCTTTATTATAGGGATGAAAACGAGCCATCAGTCGGCCTATTGATGATTACCGACGCGCTATGCCGATGCGTTGCACCCCTATACTTGTTATATATAACTAGGGCTACATGAGTCGGAAGGATCTTGACAGAGCAGACCGGGGCCTCAGAAACTTTCACTGGCAGATACATCCGTAATAAGTTCGTCACCGGCGCGGCGGGACCGGTTTTCAACCTTTCTTCTAATTACGACATCCGTGTAGAAATCTTCGCTCCTGTTGGCTCGCTCCATTCATGATTCGTCGTCATCAAACCTAGCCCACCATATGAACTGCTGTCACATTTGTCTTAATTAAATGAAGACAAACGTTAAATCTGAGACATTACAGACAACCATCGATATTAAGGCGGTATCATGTAAGGGAGAGGTACCTCTCCGATCGTGGTATCTCAATGCAGAGTGACACTACCTCTTACTAAAGATTCTAATACTGAACCACTGTAATGTGCTCCTAATTTTGGCTATGGTGCTCACCTCTGTAGACATAAGAGAACTGCGCAGCACACAATTAAGGCGCACAAGTGTATGCGCAAACACAAGCCTAATTTCTATCCACTCATTCTCCTGTTGCAATGGGACGGCAGTTCGATACTCCGAGTCCTGATATGCCCTCTCCAAGGGATACAAAAATCCTCCAGACTTCCGACTGTTATTAGCAATGGAAAAAGTCCGTCAATAGTTTTTGGTCCGTCCGAGATTCCGCACCAGGGACCTTATAGTCTGTGGTTGAACACACACAACTAGACGGCGACGCAGTCAATACCTACATATCACAAGTATAAAAATAAGAGTTGCACATTGCGCTACACTTGCAGCATTGCACTTCAGCCAGGATATACCACGACTAGCTACCGCTATGCGCGCGACGGTGAATGAGCTTACACGTTCGCAATGTCTTCTCGGATTACATTAACTAGCAGTCCGTCCCGGTTTCCCACGGATAATTCACAACATATGGCAAATATTTATTGATTTGAGAAATATGAAAATAATAAATTCACGGTAATGATGATTCAATGTCAGTAAAAATCTATATAAGAGAGAATAAATTCTGTCGCGACAGCTAGTTGTCAATATTTCGAGCATTGCATTGAGATAAGGATTTACTTTGATATTCTTTCACATTTTAGTTACATTATCGAAGTTTTCACAATGACATTCTATAGCCTATGCTCTCAGAAATAATCTAATTAAGAAGCATCAACATACTGTTAATATTGAGAAGTATTAACAGTATGTTGATGCTTCTTAATATCATTTTGTAAAAAAAAGAAATTTTTTAGAGCATCAGGTGGCAAGCGAGCCATCGGAGCCTTTTTACTAGCATCGACGCCCACGGACATTGCATTGACAGACATGGCACGATTGTTACGCAGATGCGTTGTCCTCCTATCATCCCCACCCGCGCAATGGGCCACCGGCTACTAAAAATTAATAGGAGGAAGACTTAATAATTCTATTTTCTGTTTGTATAAACGGTCTACTTTGGACTCTGATATGGAATAGAGCTCTAATATCTTCACCAACAATACATTATCATGCACTATCCGTAATGGGAAAGGCATCAATACATCTTCACGCTAGTTCCGTAATGGGATAGCCAGAATCTTTAGCAACAGTGTTCAGTACTTTGTGAAGAAGGTACTGGACTAAACAGCATACCACTCAGGAAACAAGTAGTTATTACTTACAAAAAAACTCTCATTTCACGGTCAGGTGTGCACATATAACATGCGAATGCGTCGTGTTGTGTGCGTCCGTTTTTTTGCAGTCAACTGTCGTATAAAATGAATGCGTGTTCAGTTCGTGTCACGCTAGAGACAGGTTCTTCATTGTAATGGTGTTACTTCGAGTGGCAGGTTCCATGCGAAATATTTGAAGACTATGACAAGCGGTACTTCATTGTAATGGTGTTACTTCGAGTGGCAGGTTCCATGCGAAATATTTGAAGACTATGACAGGCGGTACTTCATTGTAATAGTGTTACTTCGAGTGGCAGGTTCCATGCGAAATGTTTGAAGATTATGACAAGCGGTACTTCATTGTAATGGTGTTACTTCGAGTGGCAGGTTCCATGCGAAATATTTGAAGACTATGACAAGCGGTACTTCATTGTAGTGGTGTTACTTCGAGTGGCAGGTTCCATGAGACTTATTTAAGAACTACGACAGGCGGTACTTCATTGTAATGGTGTTACTTCGAGTGGCAGGATGCATGAGACTGATATTTATGGACTATGACAGGCGGTACTTCATTCTAATGATGCGACTTAAGGCGGCGTGTTCCATGAGACAGATATTTATATACAAGTGGAAATTTGTTATGACGATGTAACTTTAAGTGGCCGGTTCCATGAGACCAATACTTAAGGATTATCACAGGTGAAACTTTATTGTAATGATGTTACATCGGGTGACAATGAGACGGTATTGAAGACTACGACCGGTGGCACTTCAATATAATGACATTACTTCAAATGGTTTTTTATTCGACAAATATTTACGAACTATAGTCCTAAATACATTTCACGACGTGAAAATGTAACCACAAAGCTAGCAACTGGTTCCAATACGAGGGTGTTTTAGCACAGAAAGAAACAATTATTCAGATTGTCAATAGACCCACAAATAGTTGGGAAGTATCATCATTATCATCAGCCGGCTAAAGTCCACAGCTTTCATTACGTCCACAACCAGATATCCTCATAATTGCCATGTAAACGTTTCGCCGTCCTTTCGTCGTCCTCTTCGAGCCAAGGATATGACACAGCATGGAACGTTACAGCATAGCCTACGCTTTGTGGCAGTACTCCGGTGCCTCCCCTCCTCCCGCCGATCCAGTTTGGCCACAATGCAGCATTACACTTTCTCGGCCATGGTTATCTAAAGCTTTTCTACTACAGTCTAAAAAAGCCATTGCTCGTTTGCTTCCTATGTAATAAGTGTTCAACTTCTGTGAGACGCTTACAATAAAAAAGGTTTCACCGTTAGTCGTTTTAAAAACCTTGCACCATAATTTGAAACTATAAAACTGAGGGGGTACTGCCGTCTTGCCTTACATCAATATATCTATTTAAACGTATATAATTTGTAAGTGTCTGCGATTTCATGTTAACGTATCCACTGCCAAGTAGTAATTAGAACTTCCATATCCTATAGATATCTATACCTTTTTTTGGACATGGTGTACGTGCTGCGTGCCATTCACTGGCCCTCACTGCCCATGGATGGGGTCCAGTGATGTGTGGGGCTTGCGGCACATCGTAGTGTCGAACACCCACAAAACTTGAAGCTCCCATCCTAACCACTTGCCACATGCGCAAAATCGCCTCCTACACCGCTTGCTGTTTAGTCCCCTCTTCTTACCGAGGGGGCTCTTATTTGTATCCCTCTTGGGTAGAAATAACAGTACCCTCGGTTAAATTGTCTTCGCCCAAGGTGTCAGGGCTACTGAGCCCCACCGCAACGACAAGGCTTGAACCATGGTGGGGACAAATATCTATACTAATAATTTAATTCTGATTTTGTTTGTTTATTTGAGCGCGTTAACCCCAGGAAATAATGACGTGAATTGAAAAATATTTTTGTGTTGAATAGTCCGTTTATAGAGGGAGGCTTATGGGCATATACCATGGCACTATGACTAATAGGACCGGATTTATCATAACCTAATTTAAAGAAGCGAGCGAAACCGCAGGCTGATGCTAGGTATAAATACGCAAGTCTGTATGTATGCTTGTTGTCCTTACTGCAACTACTGGACGAATTGGGATGAAATTTGGCACAGATATTTTTTTTTTACAGCATAAGGGGGCAAACGAGCAAGCAGAGAATTTTTATGAGTATAGTCGCCAATGTACATTCGCAAGATTGTTACGCAGATGCGTTGCCATCCTATCATCAAATGGACCACCGGCTACTCACGAACCGCACGGAACGCCACAGCGACGCCGTCACTTAACGCCGCTTTCAAGTGAGCGAGAGGTACCTCCCCGGTCACGCCGGCCCAATTCCGTTGCATACGAGCTTTTACTATGCATGGCAGTACATCCTCCTTCCTTAAGTGTATCTCACGTGTAGATCACAATCTGAAATAACATACAATAACGTTTTTTTCTCAGAAAAAACCCGGTAAAGTAATATGTTATAATTTTCGGGTCTAACCGCGGGCTGCAGGTACACAGGTACTACAAAAAAGTTGCCTGAACGAAGTACAGCGACGAAGCTTTTAATGGCTGATTACACTTTTCGAACAACAAACAGCCTTTTCGTAACTATAATCATCAAATCAGGTTATATAGATGTGATGCCCTCCTTGTCTTCCCTTCTAATGGGCCGCTAGAAGCTCACAAGCTACACGAAACGCGACCACGTAGCTGTCAACTTGCGGCGTATCGTGTATGTGACAGGTCCTCCCCGGTCGTACTGGCCGTGGTCGACTGCAATAAAGCATGTCTCTACTAATAACAAAGAAAAGACGAGTACGCGTTAGATCACACGGCCGAAGTAAAACGAGCAGGTGGGTAGTGACTACCCATAGACCTTTGCAAGACTAGGCGTATTACAGGCGCGATATATTACTTTGCTTTTTATTAGTTTACGTAACATTATACTAGTTACACGAAACGCAATTGGGGAAAGAGAAAAACAATACTCTCTCTTGCCGATACAGTAACTTAAGATACGCAGCGCAACTCTCACTCCTTCTATCTTCACAAACTTATATCTTCCACTCAACTTCCGTTGGCCTCGCTATCAAAACACTAACCTCACGCATTCACAAGCTTACATCCCCATTCATAGATGCGTTAAGTTTAAATTAAATTTTTACCAAATATTTCAAAATTCAAAAAAAAATTTGGACAGTTTTTTGTCGTTGGCCAGCCGTTTCGTAATTTGCTTAACTTCGTTTTTTTTTTTCGGAAGTACCTAGTACTGCCTGTATTATACTGTTGCGAGGCAAAAAACAGTTTAACGACCCTAAGCCAAGTGGATTAGAAGTAATGCAAGGAAATAAGCAGCACACACGATTCTGATACACATACGTACGAGGCATCGCTTAAATATTGCACACATAGTAACGAACGGCAAAATACATTTTGGCAGAGGGGATCGAGTTTTTTTAGTTTTTTTTTTTTCAAGTTATATTTCTTTTGGGGCGTTAGGGGAAAATGATGAGAGTAAAATTTAATGATGCGCGCGCACACCGTCAAAAAAGACAACTTGGAGTCAGCTATATTCAACATTTTGGTTTACCAATAATAAAAGTTACCATAATGCATTATAATAAAGCTTACAATACCTTCATTCGTTCATTCCTTCATTATCAGCCCTTATCGGTCCACTGTTGGACATAGGCTTCTCTCAACGAACGCCAAGACGACCGATCTCCAGCTACTCGCATCCACCCCGGACCGGCTACTACACGGAGATCGTCTTCCTACCTGGTGGAACGGTCGACCAACACTTTGTTTTCATAAACGCAGCCACCACTCCGGAACCTTACTGGCCCATCTGCCATCTGATCTTCTGAGTGTGTGACCAGCCAATTGCCACTTCAATGAGCTTATTCTTAGAGTGATATCGGATATTTTACTTCTCTGCCTCATGACTTGGTTATGAATTCTATCGGATAGAGAAACACCCAACACAGCACGTTCAATAGCCCGTTGAGTTACCGCAAACTTGCGGATCAGCCCTAAATTAAGAGGCCACGTTTCGACCACGTAGGTCGTCAAGGGTAGAACGCATTGCTGGAAGACTTTTGTCCTCAAGCTCTTCGGTATAGGCGACACGAGAATGTGACGAAGTTTCCGGAATTCTGCGCAACCCAACTGAATCCTTCTATCGGCTTCCTTCTCGAAGTTATATCTACATAATTGCAATAGTCGCCTTAGGTAGACGCATTCGTCGAATAGTCGAATTCACTGAGAATAGAAGAAAGTATTTAATACGTCGTTCACTGTAATAAATACCTTCTTTTACGGTGTCGGTTTTTTTTACAAACGAGGAACAAGGCGAAAGATATAATTTTTAATAAAAAATTTCTCTTGCAACGAGAAAGAAGTATAACTTCTAACGCGTGTAAATACGCCCACACACGAACTTGTTTTTCGAAGGGACCTGCTGCTGTTGGCAATGCTGTTGCTGATAAACATGTGTTTCCTAAACACATGTTTATCATATTATCAAATCATAAAATAATACATAGTTAGGAAGTCAAGACCTGGGCGGAATATGAACCTTCGACGCGCATAGTACATAGTTACTGCTACTACCGATAAGCCTACTAACCAAGCCCATAAACATCCGCATAATTAGCAAGCACATATATTTTGCCCTTCTCCCCTATTGGGCAACCGGAAACTCAAATATAGTAGTCATCAAAATGCTCCGACTGCTAGTTGGTGTAACAACCAAAAAAATCTGCTACTGACTATCACTGATATTTTGATACATTTTTCTGGTTAACGCTTCGGATTTACAGTCCGGTAGTCCAGGTTCAAAGCCCGTTATATATATTTTTTCGTAACTTAAGTAGATTTTGTGTTTGTTCTTACGGTGAAGGAAAACATCGTGAGGAAAACCGTTAATTAGACCAAATGTAAGATTTGACCTGGTTTCCCTTCTGGGTTGCAGAGGTCAGATTGCAGTCACTGTTTGAAAACCGGCGGCCTCGTCAAATCACCAAGATTAGGTTGCCGACCCAGATAGCATTTAATATAAAAACGGAGAAAAGTTGGGACCAAGAAGAATACATTTAGCAGAACGTGTCTAATTATTTATTAATAGCTATAATGTCGCGTTTCATGCTTTTTATAACAAAATAATATTAAGTAGAGTACCTGACGACTCGCTAAAGATGGTCAAAGCAGGCGTCGATATTTGAGAGTCATCTAAAGGCTTCCACTGTTAATTTGGTTCTGCAATATTAATATCAATCCTCTGATTTGCGGAGGTTTATTTCCCGCCTATGAGGCGATTGCCTAACGGGCCTGTTAAGTTTTAAAAAATCGAAAACATAATTGTAATTTCATTTAGACATCTGCTCGTAAAGCGTTCATCGCAGGTGCGACGATACGGTTAGCAAAAAAGAAATATACTTCACACACACATAGGTATGTGCTGACATAAAACTAGTGGTCGCCCGGAGATGAAAAATCGATTTGAATGAATAAAAACAAACATCCAACTTAACAAAATAAACTTAATAAATAATAAGCTGAACTTTTCTTTCTTATACATAATATTGTTAGTTCTGATTTTAAATAGAGACAAATTCTTAATTTTTGTTATCCATTCGTTATATATAAGCGATTTACAGTTAAGTTTATATATTTTTTAATGTAAGGCTGACTTAATCCAATGATGCCTTTAAATAAAGATAAAGAAAACATCCAACTTCAATGACAATTGGACTGTAATCTTTAGTAATTTGCGTATTACATTTTTTCTTGCGTTTTGTGCGTGTTAGTGAAAACAATACAATTGAAATAATTTCGAACTGTACTAAAAATCGAATACCCGCAATTTCAAAGCAAATGCATGGAATTTCTTTTTCTTTAGTAATGTTTAGATTAAATGGTGTCTATTTAAGAAGTTAACGTCAAAATGGATGCGCGTGATTTGACATATCTTCTTGATTCTGTGGATTTACTATTATTATTCTAATGCGGAAATAATAACAGAATGCAGACTGACATATAACAGATTGTTATATTTTATTACACATAAATAATATATGTGCACTTATCACACCACCTTAGCGTCGTCCTGTGCTAAGTACCCATACGATACTTGTGTTACAGGCACCAGACAAGGGACAATATATTTAATACTTTTATTATGGTAATACATAATATAACACATAGATAAACATCCGTCTGGCGTAACACGCGGACTGGCCGCTCCGTATGTAGGTACAAAACTCTTATTTAATGTTGTTTTGTATTGAACTTGGGGTTCACAGATGTCTCTCTAATGATCGGAACTCTTATTTTTACGTCCCTTGCCGATTGCCATATACAAGCTGGAACGCCCGGTCGTCGCGTACCTGTCGCTCACATGACACCGCCGTAAAGTGACAGTTTCGCTGTCTGTAGAGGGGTATTCCTATGAATAATAATTATGCGGAGATTTATTTGCAATCAGAAGAATCCCGACTGCTTGTTTGTCCTCCTTTAATACAAAAATACATATCCGTAACTGTTGGTGTTACTGACGACTTATCCCCTCCATCATCATCATCGGCGGCCAGAACATATCCGCTGCTGGACATGGGCCAGCCCCAACCGTATCGTCCACTCACCACTGCACCTCTCTGCCATCAATCGCGGACCTTTCGTCTCCCGCGATTGTCGGTTCAGCGAACAATGTAACGTGCCCCTCGAAACTTCAGCTTACTAAATTTCTGAACTGTCGGTTAATATCCTTCTTACGCTGCCTCTAGTACCCACTACGGTTGGTGCCAAAGTCAGTGGGCCCTAAGGTCTGTCATTGAAAAGATGTAGTTCGTTCTAAGAGGCTACAACATGCCGCCTTCCAGCCGCATTGGGTCAGCACAGCAAAAGAAAAGCTGTTTTGGTGTTAAAAATGAAGAGAAATTGAGAAGTTCAGCAACGCTCCATCCGCACCGTGTACAAAATATAAAGTCAGCCATATGATTTCAAAGGGCTCTACTCCCGTGTTGGACCAAAGTAACACTGTGATTCAATTTCTAATAACAGACCGAAGTCGGGAAGTTCACGTATATATAGCTATCGGACCTGCGATATTGCTCTATGGACGGATTGCCGTCCCACCGCAATAGCAATAGAGCTCTTGTATTTGCGTACACACCTGTTAACTGTAATATTTCTAGCGCAGCGCAGCTATTGAGACAAGCCGTCTCAATAGAGATGGCAACTGAAGCCGACGTTCTTTAGATTAGGTTATGATTCGTAGGTTAGGTCGACGCGACGCGGTCTAGTGTTACTTTAAGCACTAAACAAATTTAAGAGAAACAATGACAGGAGACCATGTTGTCTAGTTAATAGAATAATAATACTATTTCATCCAAAAATTGCACCTAACAGCCACTGGTTAGCGCGAGCGTGTCCACGGAGTGGGGCCTAGTTGCAATTCAATGAGGGAACTCAGAGAAATGAAAATTGTTTTTGCAGAGTTGCTTGTTCTACTAAAGATGAAAGGAACGTCTAAAGATTTTCATGGTGGATGAAAGTAAAACGCTTTAGGATATGTGAAGTGACGAGGGTAAAGGAACAGTCGGAGCCTTGTGATCACTACCAATGCACATAAACAACTTTACACTCATTTAAACCGTACACGAATAACTAATCTATCACTAGAGTAAGAAATGCCACGACCCTGTTTATTACCTCGCTGATGTAAATGCTGACCCAAATTTTTCTGCAAGGGAGGAATGGGCCTTACCAACAAAACAACTACAACTAAATCTATGAACCTTCACGCCTGATTTCGAGGAATATACCCATCCCTTATAATATAACACAAAATTGTCTCTTTCTAATTATTTATAATATTAGTATAGTTAACAGTGAAACGTTTCAATAATGAGTGACATTGAACCTGTAATCAGGTATTGATAATTATAATTAGTGAAAACAAAAAGTATCTTATCTTATCCAAAACGTAGTAAGTAATTATTACCGAATAATTAGGAAAAAGTGTAATTATAACTGGAAATAAAATTAAAGTAATTTTGAGTAGGGAAAAGTATTCGCGACTATAAATAACATTTGTATGCCAGCAATTGCTGAATGATTTATCAAAACCTGAACATAGCGGTCGGAAATTTACTAGAACCTGTATAGTTGTACTATTTTTTGTTATTACTGAAATGAAACGAAATCGTGACAAAGTCTAAGATATTGTTATTGTTAATGGAACCATAAAATGTAGTGTTATACAGTGGGACGTGTTAAGCTTAAATTATTTAAGTCATAATTTGTCCAGGACGTACTAAGATCGACTTTTTTATACAAAAATCTATTAACCCATTTTTTTGTTATCCATACATTAGTGCATATATGCATCGAGGCATCCCTCTCGAGAACGTCCAGTGTACCGTGACATCAAGCGCATATAAACGGTTGCAATGGTCTAGTTCCACCACAGTGCCTACTCCAAGACCGTGAAGCGACCGTCAAAATGGTACCACATTACTTCATCGTACTGGTCTTGGCCGCCGCCGTTAGCGCCAGAACCGCGAGCCAGGAGCCGACTGGCGATGCGAGGTCCGAAGACACGGTCCTTGGAGACCTGAAGGTCGCGTACGAGACATACAGGGACTGCGGGGATAAGGACCTGTTCCACTGCCTGAAGAGGAAACTGGCGAAGTCACTGACGAGGCTAACAAAAAGCGACGAAATATCACTATTAAGTGGAGTGACGATCACCAAGAACAGAGATGCAGTCGAGAAGGTGGAAATTGAGGAGGCGATTCCGAGAGGTCTTGACGAGAGCTCCTTGGACAGCCTTATCTTGGACAAAATCGTTGGATTCATGCAGACTCATACCATCCAGGTAAATACCCTAGACTTTTGAAGGTAATTCCCTCATTTATAATCATTGCTACATTACTAGGATATCAGCGAACCATTAATAACAAATACTTATTGGTTAAAAGGTCAAACTTGTTCAATCACCGCTCACGAGGTCCCGCGTTCGTGTCCACGATCAGATCAACTTTTTTTTGTAATTCCTCAAGTTCTAACATTGGTTCGCAGTGGGGTTGTTGGCGGTGTGCACTACCATGCACCGGAGAGTGTGTTAAGGGAATTTTAAATTATTTAAGGGAATAAAGAGTGCACTTATGTCAGCACATAAACTTGTGCAATATATCCTGCGCAGTTGGTCAGTCTTTATATAGATGGCCGCTGTAGCCGAAATTCAGCTGCAAAGTAATCAGGACTTTATAGTATAGAGTTTAATTATAGGATAAGTAAGCTAAAGTTAAATTTGACATGAAGGCTGAAGCGTCTTTTCACCTAGTTTCCACCCAAAGAGCCAACTGACTCTCATAAAATACACAAAACGCGACTGCATAGCTATCCCTTGACACCCGTCTGGTACTAGCGAGATGGCCGGATCGGTCGTGCTAACCTAGTCTGGCAGCAATGTGGCAATAAAAGCCATCAAAGTACATTTATTATAAAGTTCCAGTTTTTTAGACAATCATGTTTTTAACGGCATATGTCATAAAAATTGTAATAAAAAAAACATAGGAAAAATCTATATTACACATAACTAAGTCACTACATATTGTTTGAATTAACTTTATAATTGTGTAACTACATAGAGAATTCTGGATCACCTAAGCTTAAAACTACTCCATATCTTCAACGCATCAGATCAAAAGACATACCCAGAAAAATGGATATAAAGTGAATACAAGTGAAAAAGTAAGAAAACTGCAATGTCGCGTTAAGTTTCTCCGCAATAATTACACGCAATATATGGCCTAACAACTCAACTACAGATTTTCTAATCAACCATTTTACATCGCCTTTTACAAGATCAGATCATCAATTCATTTCACCTTTTCCTTACTGTAGGAGCTGATGGAGATGGTAAGAATTACCATTTTAACAATTACCACTTTGATCTGATTACGTTTTTGATTGAGTCTTGATAATTGTGCAAACAATGGTCATTTTGATCCATTGACTATCTTAAGGGACCGTACTGGTCCTAAGATAATAACATTAGCAATTATTGTCATTTTGATCTGGATATTATTATTTAATGAATATCAAAAGAAGGCAGATGGGCCACTAGGGTTCAGGAATGGAGGCCTCGTTTAGAAAAAACTAGTGTGTTCGTTGACCGTTCACCAGGTGGGTAGACGATCTCCGTGCAGTAGGTAGTTCAGGATGGATGCAAGTAGCAGGGGATCGGCCGTCTTGGCGTTCATTGAGAGAGGCCTATGTCCAACAGTGGACCGATAATGGGCTGATAATGAAGGAATCGACGTAGTCAGTCTCCTAAGAGAATGAAGCCACCCCTGTAAAGGGACCATAGAACCACCAACTTCGGGACAAATCTCTCCATTATCCATGGTAAGATTATCCACTCGTGTTTATACGGGTTGATTTGTTGGAGTGGGTATCCTACTCGGTTCAGTACTATATTGCCCCTCAGCTGTTCGTGCCACGCCCCTTACAGGTTCTTTATACTCTATCCATTTCTACCCAATTCCTTTTTCCCTTTCAGGGATATCACAGTAACATCTCCAAGTCCTCTCTCGGTGGCTTCCAATTGGTCGTCCTGTTAACAAGCCTGGTTCTCTCCCAGGTTTCTGCACCTTCTTTCCTTTTAAATTTCAGACAGGCCTCTGACTTCTCATCATAGTTTCTTCTTTATCACTTCTTATTTGATGGCTATTTCGGGAGAAAATCCGTAGCAGACCTGAGTTCACCACAGTCGCAAAGATACCAGGACCACCACCACAATTTCGACTCCGCCTAAGTATCCTACACATATCTGAAAACAGCGTACACTCACACGTGCAGGATGCTGGTCCACTATGTAGTAACATCTCCCTACGAGCCACCAGCACATACAAGAGGCCTGTAGGCCTATTTTTCGGTTTCACGATAAAATGCATTTATGTTCTGTCCACCAGTTCTCGGTGGGATCCGATGTATATATGGAACTTGCGGATTGAACCGAACAACCACTGTAACCCCGCGCATAGCATCAGTGTCTGTCACCTGTCCTGACGTGCCGACGTCAACAAGGCACCTCAGTGACTGGCCTGTCTCTCGGGAGGGAACGAACTTCTTCGAAAGGCACAACCTAGACCAGACCATCCCTGATGTTTGGGACCGCTCAATTGGTTCAGGTTCCCATTCTGAGCCTTAGTCTGAGTTAGTGAGATGGCATAAGTTTCGCGCACCACCAGCATCCATCCATCGATAATACAGAGGCTAATCTTAAAGCTCCCATGACCTCAGAGCAGCTGGGACGCTGCTGATTCGAACCCAAGTTTCCTCAAGCTGCTCCTTAACGTCAGGGTAACCCCGATAATATAAGTCCTACTCTTGATTTGACATGTCTCAACGTACTTGCCGTTCGGCATGTGCGGCAGGCACGATGAGTTTGGGAAGTTCGAGCACTTCTTACTTCTGGAGCCGCGCATCGCCTGGTCTGCCTGGACGTAACACCTCGAGATCAGCGGACAGTACCCCAACACACGGACCGTACAATTAAGCCCTTGTCATGTATGCCAAAGCGGCTGCTCATGTTTTTCAGCCCTCTCTTATTTTGAGACGGACACGAAAAGCCATCCCCTCCTCCGCCCTAGAACTGGTTCATCTTTAGCTATGGACCCTACCACCGACAAGGCTTCAGCCATTTAGAAAAGCGATCAATGGCCCTGAACTTGATAGCAGGTTAACGGATTAATCAGCACTTAACAAACAAATCACACAATTTAATACATAACGTGACATACATAAAGTTAATAAGTAATAAGTAGTAATAGTAGTTAATAATATATTTATATTCAAACGTGGAACGCAGTGGTAATTAATAATGCGAATAGTAACTTATATGCATCCAGCGAGTTGTATTTAAGTTTTTATATTAGTTGATGCATCATTATTCCTAGTAGATAAATTTCTCTCTTCCTACCACATTATGGAACTCGCGTCAAAATGTGTGTATCTGTCTGTCTAACTTTTACACTCCCGAGTACCTATGTGTTTTAATGACTACAAAGCAGTAGCAGGACCGAGAGGTAACTCTGGCTCACATGATACCGCCGTAGAGTGACAACAACGCTGTCGCGTTTTGTGCGGTTAGCCCGTGGCTCGTGGAGTGGAGTAGGATAAGAAGACAGCGTATCTGCATGGCATTTATGCGGATGCCTATGGGCGTACGTAGACATAAGAAAAATCTCTACTGCTCACTTCTCAACCTATGATATGTAAAAAAGCTGGACATTTGGTTATAGATGTGCCATTCATCGTGGGAGGTTTTCAGATATATATCACCACGATACGATAACCGCGTTATGATACTGTCTTCACCGTGTTTTTGTGAAGGGAGTAATGCACTAATTAATGTGCAGGCAAAATTGGTAAGGATCATGCCTTCAGGCACTCAGTTCTCACTGGCAGCCGCAAGGGATCTGGCGTTAAAACGAGTAATTGTTATTTTGGCATATATATGGTATATATTAAGTTTGTGAGTAGTATAATAATATTGACGCTTCTACGCCACTGGCTGTTGAGTAACGGACTCCTCAAAGTCTTCAAGGAAAAATAGAGGATAACAATGGGTATTAGGCCACTAGGCTATAGTTGTGCTGGGCCAACTGAAAAGTTTCCTTGTCGTATCCGGTCAGTTCCCATAGAGCATTTCTCTTAGCATAACAATTGGCATTGATCGTGTCAGATTCATATGAAAAATTGTAAACTACGGTTCATTAGTAGTTTGAGTATCTCTACACTAAGCCGTCATTGTTTTTTTTTATATAATATGGGAAAAACGAGCATTCGGAGCTTTGATAACTGCCGTCGTCCAAAAGCATCCGCATAGTAGTAATGCCTATGTGTCGTCCTCACTTTCCTCTCCACTTCGATGGACCACCTGCTACTCACAAACCACATGAAACACGACAGCGTAGCGGTGGCAGCGGCCCCACTCCACGGCAAAAAATCATTGCTCTAAGTCTGTGCAAACAGAATGCCCTTGAATATCATCTTAGAGTTTAGATTGTCTATGAGAAAAAAAGTAGGAAATGAAACTCACGTATAATTGGGGGCAAAGAAGCAGTCAGTTTTGACTTAACAACGTCTATAACCATCCGCATAAAGGTTTCAGACACGCTCTAATTCTTCCCTTTTTTTTCTTCTTCACGTATTAATATATAGATTTTTATATTGTAGAGCCAATTGTACGCATAGTCTTGTCGGATGTCATTTACAGACTCTTGAAGTATAATTTTAAAATTATTTAAAATTATTCTTCAAGAGTTGAGTCTGTAAATGACTTTTTAGATAAACTGTGCGCCTAAATTTAGTAACGAAATACTATTATATGGGCATAAATTGTATTTATTGTACCAATATTGGACCAATAGGTCATTTGTGCTATGCCAATGTAGAAAAGAAAACTAACAAAACGTGACACATAATTTGAAAAAAGAACAGGGTGCAAACTTTTCTATAACGAATTTCAATTGATACGACAACAGATAATTAATCGACCCAACAATATCACGAACATATTTTTTTACATAAACGTTACAAAACATAAATGTATAAACAAATATATCTGATTTGAAAAAAGAACCTGAGCATATTTTTTTTATAATTTCAACGGACATGAATACAGATGATTTGACACAGTCAACAATATTGCCAACATTAATTACACATTTAAAAGTTAGCAAACTGTTAATACACAGTATAATAAATAATGTAAATTTTATATGTAAAACGCGATACATAATGCGAACAAATTATATACAACACTTTTACAATTTCAATGGATATGACAACGAATGATTTGAGCTGATATAACGCGCGTACACTATTTTATACAAACTTTAGAAAAGTAATGAGACTTACAAAGTACATTTAATATAATGAAATAATAAAAAACCAACGAGACGTAACATATTCTTTCTAATTAGAAAAAAGAACATAACCATATTTTTTTATAATTACAAGGGACATGAATACAGATGATTTGAGCCAATCAACATCAATTATTCATTTAATCGTTAGAAAACTGTTAATACAAAATGCATTAAAATCACATACCGCACGCCGACGCAGCGTGACGGCTTTCACGTTACATCTCTTTAATTGCACGCAATTAATTTATCTTCACGTGTTTCCTTGTTACAGTCTATTTAACAGTTTTCTTTCGTCCTACATTTATATAATTATCATTAATTATTTCTTCTTTTCTTTAATCATCTATGGCGTCGGCTATGCGTCATAAATTTTCTTGATTTTTATTACAGCTGTAAAAAGCTTCGTGTACTTGTTTTAGATTTGTTGTAAAAAAAACTAGAAAAGATAGAAAACACAACATAGAAAACAAATCATATACTTATCACTTAATAGAATGACTAATAGTAATTTAGCATATCATATTGATTCAAAATTGAATTAAAAAAAAACTACTTTACAAAAGAAAAAGCTTTAAATTGACATCTTTGGGAAATTACTTTTAGTAGATACTAAAACATTATATGATACTGGATAGTAGGTATATTTCCTACCTACCCCCTCAAACATTTTATTTCAAAAAACAATTCACCGTGTGTCTTGTAAGAGGTATTGCCACGTTGCATTGCAGCTGGATTGAGTCATGCCCCTGATGAGGTACATGACACCATCGTAACAGCAATGCTATCTCCTTTCTTGCGGTTTGCGAGTAGCCAGTGGGCTATTAGAATTAGTAGGAGGCATGCATCTGCATGACAATAACGCGGATTTCTATGGGCGTTGGTAGTCGTCAAATGCTCGATTGCTCATTTGGCCCCATGTAATTTATAAATAAATCCACTTAAATCTGCAGGTGTATGCACTCAAAAATCTTTGTGATAAATAATGGGTCTTTATTTTTGAAGTTATGGTCTTGAGGTCCTGACCGTACGTTGGGTTTTGTTTTTCTTTAAGCTTCTCTGAGACTTTACTTGGGACTTTTAAATCGAGTAATGAATATATTTTTAACTTGCCCTTACCGTAGGTTAACCTCAAAGTCTAAAGGCGATGCGTTGACCGATCAATTAGAAAACAGTGATCAGGTATTATTATAGGTCAAGGTCATGTCGTCCTTTTTTTCTTTTGTTGACGCGGGGAAACGCAGTTACGCGCCTTCACCGGCCCTGGGTGGCGTCCAAAGGTGTGTGGAAGTCGCGGCACATGCTAGTGGCGAATACCTACAAAAACCACAGCGAGTGCCATCAGTGCCGCCCTTGGTGAGGTGCCCCGGAACAACAATTATCAGAGCACCGCGACGGCTAGTCAGCCCGCTAGGGGTCCAACTCCACCACCAGAGATGGGGTAGCCCAGCACTATAGGCCAACACCACT
The DNA here is from genome assembly GCA_017140195.1 of Eumaeus atala. Classification (NCBI taxonomy): domain Eukaryota; kingdom Metazoa; phylum Arthropoda; class Insecta; order Lepidoptera; family Lycaenidae; genus Eumaeus; species Eumaeus atala. The sequence goes on along the minus strand of JAFELO010000414.1, from coordinate 561,424 downwards.
GATTTTAGCACAGTGCAAACGCCCCTTGCCCCGTGCGCAAAAGCGCCACCTCCTGTTGCTCTTAGGTCTCTTCTTATAAGAGGGGTGCAAAGATCCCCCTCGGTTCAATTGGCTTCGCCTGGGTTCACTCCAGGCTACTAAGCCCCACCGCCACGACAAAACTTGAACCATGGTGGGGAAGTAATGTCGTCCTAGCCGAATCTCGGCTATAGCAGCGATCTCTATTGAGAAAGGCCATCTTTGCTGGACATGTCAGACAAAAATGCACTCACAGTTCCCACATTCCCCTATTCCGATGGGACGCTTCGACACGACCGGAGAGTATTCAGGTGCGGGACCGACGGCTCTCCAAAGCAAGGGGTGTGACACTGCCTATTTCTTCCCAGCACTTATTAGAATTAGAAAAATCCTTTTCGTATGGTCTGACCCGGGACTTCACGTCTGTGGCTGTACAAGCCTACCACTAGATCACGAGGCGGTTGTGTACGGACACATACAATACAGCTAGTACAGATAATATTAGCCATAAAACGACTTACAGACAAGAATATTTTTTTTTATTAGTTATCCTAAATATTCCAGGTCAAATTCCCAAGTAGTGAAGAACTGCAACGCAGCTTCCCCGAGGAACGTGGTAGGAGGAAGAAGTTGGCTCCCCTCCTGGCGATCCCACTCCTCATCGGAGGCATGATGGTGCCCTTGGCCTTCGGAGCCCTGGCCCTCCTCGCCGGCAAGGCCCTGATCGTGTCCAAATTGGCCCTGGTGCTGGCCGGTATCATCGGGCTGAAGAAGCTGTTATCTTCAAGCAGCGGTGGCGAGGCTCATGAGGTGGTGGTGTCAGCAGGACACGGAGGAGCTGGTTGGAGCAGGTAACGTTATTACATTTTCGTAATTAAATAATTACGATTAACTTTTTACGGCTGACTGACAAGACTTCAAGTTGAAGCAAAAATTTTCTAAAATATCTCATTAACCACCATCATCATCGGCTTCCTTTTGTTTGTTCACTACATAAGGCTCTTTTAAAGTACGCCAATAGTACTGTATTCCTGTGACTCTCTGTCTTTTCGTCTGGCGAATAGTCGATCCAACGAGGCCTTCCCTCTAGAATCTTCTTGGTCCCTCAGATTTTACATTAATCAATCATTATTTAGCTACCGTCAAAACACAGTGAAATTCTATAATTTGCGAATCTTTTTATTAATACCAAGATATATAAAATACCAGGATATACAGTGAGCGTCTCAAAACCGTCCATATAAAAGATGTGCAACTGTCAAATTGTGCACGTTGTGACACAATGACAGTTGAATATGAAATCTTGTATTTTAGTAAACCATTCATTAACATGAGAAAAAACATCCCATTCCTTTTTCAAACAATTGCTCGAATGAAGGAATCTGAAATTTGGTACACTTGAAGACTGTGAGAGATGATGTGCGAAAAGGAAATATTTTTTTTGTTTTACTGAAAATCACAATAATAAATTGAAACATTTATACATTTCAATACAATTTAACGACCGGCTGGCTCAGTTGGTAACGTGGCGATTAGTGCGCGTGTACCGCCAGAGGTCGCGGGTTCGAATCCCGCCTAGATTGTGGATTATTACACATGTATTATATGTAATTCTATAATAAAAAAAAATTAAATATATACATTTTCTTGAAATTATAAAATTATTAGATACATTTCCATTGTCTGGTACATGTCACACTAGTACATACGGTACTTAGCACATGACTAGGCTGACGTGGTGTGATAAGTCCACATGTATTATTATGATTATTATATTATAATTATTGTTATAACAATTATTTGAAAACATTAAATATTGCCATTACATTCTATTACCACTTGTCCCAAACATCATGAGTTTCGGCAGGCCGTGATAACAAATATCTACACAAACTTATGGCGCGTGAAATTTGCATATAACATACATTATTTAATAATATTTAAATGAACCGATAGGCACGCTAGAACGCGAACGAACGAACTAATACTCAAATTGTGACGCGTTGAAGTGTATGACATTTAGTTTCTCTTCAGTCGGTTCTATGCGTAAATAAAAAGCTGCGTTATTTCTATCAGTTTCGGTTCCTAGTGATGGAAAGCGTAGTGCCAGGCTCCTTGTCTGTGAGACCATAATGACGATGATGGAATTACGTAACGAGAAGAGTTTGTGCAATGTTAAGAGATTACTCAAAATACAGAAAGGCAGTTGCAAGTTGATAGCTATAATAGTTCTACATTAGTGGTACTCTACCTTCACCATTCTGTTCCTCCTGGTAACAAAAAGATTTTTGATAATTTTCAATTTCTGATAACGCCCCGAACTTGGGTAGTTGGCGGTGTTACATCCCCGTGCCTCGGGAGCGCGTTAAGCTGTCTACATTTATCTACGCTGTATATCTCTCGTATTCAAAATCATACTGGATACTGGCCTTGGTTCGCATGTATATTTAAAATAAAACTCTTATAAAAGTCTTGAATGGTTTCCTCCTTCTCGAGCTGTGCTCTCCGCTGATGATCGTGATAGTATAGTTTCCACTTTCTGGACAATTCCATTTTGTTTGATCTCCAGCCGGTGTACAGCTCATAGGCCTCCGTCCACGTCTCCTGCTATATTTTCTGGTGACCTTTAACATCTCCAAATTGTCATCGTTTCTCCGGGTTACGCGAGTGAAAAAGATAATTCGCTTCATGCAGATAATAAATGCTTGAATGATCTAGTAAATAAGTCCAAGTCTAGTATTTAGGGCTTCGGACTTCCCGATAGTCCAACTTTAAACCTCGCCCATGTACCGATGAGTTTTTCTCACTTAAGTACTCTTTCTCATTATCCTTACGGTGAAGGAAAGTGTCGCGAGGAAACCCGGGTTCATATATTTGAATCCAAACTAATCTAGGATTGGTCCTGGTTTCCCTTCTGGGCTGCAGAGGTCAGGTGTCAGTCACTGTGTGTTAAAACTGGCGCCCTCATTGAGTCTCCTACATTATATGGTCGAACCCGATGTTATCTAATTTAGAAACGGGATAATGATAGGAAGATAAGTTTTAAAATATTTTAATTGTCACTTCAGGTCTATGGAAGCGGCCAACGACCTAGCCTACAAAGGACACAAGGCTCAATAAGGACACAAACATCATAACAAAACTTAAGAAGACATACCACCTAATTTATTTATTTATTTATTAACTGGTCATAGTTATAATATAATAGAACAATAAATTCTTATATACATATATATGAAAGAAGGAAGTGCCACCTTTTGTAAAGGCAGATGTAAGCATCAAAATACATCCTGAAAAAATATAAAACCATAATATTATGGTGAGTACAATAGTGGCTAGGAAAACAGTAAGAATATATTTATATATCTATTATTATATTATAAAATAATAATATATGTTTATTAGAATGTAATGTAATCGACAAATGGCTTGAAACGGACAATGATATAGCTAAAACGAATGTATAATACTTATCCTGAAATAGTTTTAAAAGTACCTCAATACTCTAGTGCTTTGATATTCATAAATTATAAATAAACTATATGTAAATATTTATGTAGATATATAGTACGAGACTTTGGAATTTGCTTTAATTCAATGAATTAATTTTATTTAATTAAAATAAAAACTTATAATATAAATGTACATATATAGTGGACATAACTACATGTATCTAATTGTATATATGTAATATATTTATTAAATTATATAAATATGTAAGTACTACATGTACATATAATATGGTTTATTATTATTTACATATAAAATATTGCATTTATATATTATAAATCCAAAAAATAGTAAATATCGTATACAGTATATGTTTGTCATATTTTATTTATATTTATATGTTTATAGATCTTAGTATATGTTTTATATATTTTACTTTCTTATCAAATACATGTTACACCCGTTAGTTTGTAAATAAAATTTGTAACAAATTATATTATTTCCATTTATTGTTTTTGGATACTATTAAATTATTAATACTTAAAATCAAATAAAAAAATGGTTAAAGTTTTACTTTTACTTTCGATATCCTTAAAGTACAAGAAAAGGGTTTCAACAAGAACCCAAAATAATTGCTGATGGTGTCCATTCTTTGTGTTTTTTTTTTAACACTTCCCCAAGACCACACACTAATTCGCGCGAGATCGGAGATCGTTCGGATACTTTCGGATCGGATACTTTAATAAACCACTCCAAATAACAGTTAAACGAACTATTAAGTCAAATATATCAATAAGCCCAACTTCGATCACGGCGGCCATCTTTCTTCCATCTCTTCAGAGACTAGCCAACTGCGTAGGAATTTTATTGCACAAATATGCGCGCGCTTTCCCTATTCTGATGGCTACCATTCCACACGACCGGAGAAGAAATCAGGCGCAGGACCAATGGCTTTGTAGTGAGATACTTAGGGTTCGAGTCGCGTGCTGGCCCAAAGTGTTACTGGGATTTTTCAAGGCTGGCGAGGTTGCATCACCGTGCCACGGGGAGCACGTTAAGCCCTCTGGTCTCCATAGATGATGCCGCCGTGGCCGAAATTTGGCTATAAGGATGACTCGACATCTCCATGTGCATGGGCCCCGAAATACACTTACCATAAGATAATGGGCGGTCATGCAAAAAAAATGTCTTACCCAATGTGTAACATTATTCAAATAATGTTTTAAATATGGATATGACTTTCACCGTTATAAATATAATACTTATTAATAATTGGGACAGTATGATGAATAATGGATGCTTTGTCAAAAACGTGGCATCGCACGCAGGCGCGCATCGTGCATGCGAAGTGTAACTGTGTCCACCGCTCGCGTAACACTGAAACAAGAACGTACACTATATCCGTACGTATCTTTCTTTTAAAGAGGAACAAGAGTAGTGAACAGTCGAAAGGTAGTGATGACTATCGACACAATAAACATCCGCATAATTGTTGTCCTCCCTACGGTCATCTCCTATTATGGGCCACCGGAAACTCACAACGCGCATAAAAAGCTACAGCAAAGCTGCTTCTTTACGACGATTTCACGTAAGCGAGAAGTATGGCCCCGTGGGGGGGGGGGATGGGAGGCAACGCGTATGCATAGTAATTATGTGGATGTTCATGGGCCAGTTCCATGAGCCATGGGCCATTTATCGGTAGTCGTAAAAAGGCTCCGAATGCACGTTTGCCACCTATTTTATAAAAAAATATTCCGGTCGTGCAAGCCCAATTGGGCTTTAATGCAGCACGGCATCTCGTGCTATACAAAATATTTAAAGCTGATAATTATTGCGCAATCGTGAGGCCGACAGTGATCAAAATTACAGGCTGGCCCACAAATAGATGTTAATTTGACCCAATGACTTGCAGGAAAAAGTGAAAAAAAAACGAGATTACACCACATTAGTTATTGTTGTTTTGTAGAAAAAAAAAGAAAGTCCGACATTCCGCTTAGACCAGTTACAAAATGATAGTCATCTTAGAAATCGAATAAAACCTCGGACGCCAGTTTGTGCCTGTTACACGTAACCGAGCCGTTTTTTATTTAGACCAATATTATGAAGAGGAATCATTTGATTGTTAGTTTGTTTGCATTGTATAAGGCCCGTAACCAATGGACTGATTTGAAAAATTCTTGTACCAACCTACGTTATCTCTGATGGACGTAGGTTATGACATTTTCTAAAACTTGAGAGATTCCTATGAAAACTACGATAATGTAATTTAAGATGTGAAAATAATGTCAAAGTAAATCCTCAACTAGATGCAGAAATTATTGACAATTAGCTTTCCCGACAGATGTTGTACTGTCATTAATTGAATTTGTTGTCATGGGAACGAGTCTCATATTTTCTTTTGTAGATCAATGAGTTTATGCCATATTTTGTGAAATATCCGTATGAAGCCGTGACGGACTGCTAGTTGAATAATTATCCGCAGACCTCATTATTGGTTTCACTGTAAACGAAGGCAAACGATCGGGACCATTTGATAACTACTGACGTCCACAGACATCCGCCCGTTGTGTACACAGGTTTTAGGGATGACCAATGTAACTGAAATTTGATTAAGGCGACATTATTATTATAACAAATGCAAAATATAGTTATCATCATCAGCCTGTCTTCGACCATACGCCCTTTAATGAACAAATCTTTCATTTCCAAGACAGGCGTTAAACTTCAACACGTATATGTTTTTAACTAGGCACTAGGCATATATGACTATCGATACCCAGGTACGCATATAAGGATTTACTTTGATATTTTTTTCATACCTTCGGTTAGATTATCGAAGTATTCATAATAACAAAACCGCTTTTTAGAAAATGCTATATAGCCTATATTCATCACAAATAACGTCCGGTTATAATGGAAAAATAATTTCCCGAAACGATCCAGTACTTTCTGAGCCTATTTCACGCAAATAGACAAACGATCAATTGTTTCCTCTTCATAATGTTAGCATAGATAAATGTTTTATGGAAAGAGTTTGGGTGTATCACTTCAGTTGACCGCACGATATGGTGCTATTTTTGCTAATCGTGTCGTCAATTTGTTCTGCCCCTGGCAAATTAACATTTGGTATAGATGTCGTGGACGTATTGTACAAGTGGCCGTATAACATTACGGCTAGCTATTTTCAAAAACAGTGCCGTTTTGGTTTGTGGCGGGTTGTCATTGCGACACGTTGTTCAACATGGCGGCAGACGTTCAGCCTCATTAAATATATTGATTTTAGGAAGTTGATCGATTCAAGAATATTATAAATTAGGCCAAGGTTCTTGAGTGCAAAAAAATAGAAACCTAACCACGAGCTACGCTCCCGCCTAACCATAGTCTAGACATAGTTTTTTTATTTCTCTATTTTTGATAATCGACGCCATTGTTATTGTCATGTCAAGCAATGCCGCGAGTGTCGAAATTAGGAACTAAAATGTATCAAAAAGGCGCATAACGATCCACTTTAATTCAACAAGGTTAGCCATTTTAAATAACACATAACGCTGAATACTTTCTGGCGGAATTTCACTCAGCCGTATTCAATGTGGCTACGCGTTGGCCCGCCTCAAAATGAAACAGCCATGTTTTTGAAAGTGGCTGGAATGTAAAGAATGCAGTAATGAAATACGGCGATTTAGACAATCCGACTGCGACATAGACACATCAAAGGAAAAGTGTATGTATGTAAAAGTGTATGTATGTAAGTCAATCGAACAATTATTAAAAGGGTTTCGAAGAGTGAGGGCGCTTCCAATACAGTCACTTAAAGATTATCGAGCGCTTGTAGCAACGAGTTAGAAAATAACGGATGCGAACTGGCTTGGACATCCATACACATGTGTATGTATTTTCTCATACATACACATGTGTATGTATTTTCTCATACATACACATGTGTATGTATTTTTCTCATACATACACATGTGTATGTATTTTCTCATACATACACATGTTTATGTATTTTTCTCATACATACACATGTGTATGTATTTTCTCATACATACACATGTGTATGTATTTTCTCATACATACACATGTGTATGTATTTTCTCATACATACACATGTGTATGTATTTTTCTCATACATACAATCAGGAATAGGCTTTCTGTATAGATTTTATTTTTACGGTAACGAGCCGGATTCGGAGCCTCTTTATGACTACCGACGCCCATGAACATCTGTGTACCTCAACTCCTCAAATGGGCCACCGGCTAAACACACACCGCACGAAACGCAACACCGAACATGTCTCTACACGCGTAAGCGAGAGGCACTGCCCCGGTCGTGCCGGCCCAATTCCGCATGGCACTACCTCGTAATATCTACCTCTATATTAATAAAATATATAGAAATTTCAAAACGTATACTGTATGTGTAATGTTTGTAGTCGGTGTGCCATTCCTCCTTCATTTCCTGTTCCTATTACCTGGGGTCGGAGTTCCTCGTGTAACCGTTTTGTCCTGGATTGTTTCAGTAGACCCTTGAGGTATCTCGTGATCACTGGAGATGCTTGTTCGTCATGTAGCGGCGGGACGAACACCAAATGTGGAACACCTTGTATTATGTGCCTGTGTGATATACATAATGTCGTCCTAGCCGAATGGCGGTCTCGGCGTCCATGTCTATGCAAAATGGCTAATCTGGCTTGTTGGTTAGTCTTCTAAGCTCGCATTTGTGTTGAACTTGTACAAGTGTACAACTGCGTGGGTAGGCGCAAGTGCACTCCCTGTTCCCTCCTCCTTATATTCCAATAAGACGGGAAAGCGAGACGAGTGGAGAGGAATCTGGCGCAGGGTCTGACGGCTTAACGCGCTCTTTATTACTTCTCCAATTTTTTCTGTGTTTAGCGTTACGTGTACATTCGCTGAGGGAACATTCTGCTGTCGTTGTAATAAGGTCTTGTGGAGTATCGGCCCATTCTTCCTTGCACTATGTGGCGTTTCAAGGGCGGTTCGTTTCGGATAATGTGACCAAACACTTTAATTATCAGAACTTGCCCAATTGACGAAAGCCTTTGTTTAAAACGAAGCTATCTTTGGATAGACACGTTAGTGCGGTGGCCACTCCACTTTACTCTTAACAGCGTCAATATTTTTGCGCAGTTTTTGATGGACCTTCTATATCTAGTCTTGCCGTAAATATTGTAACAAAGAATTTTTTTTTAAATGTATATAACACTTATTACTTCTGTGTGTTAGCTTAACACACAAATATAAAACAATAAATAGCTTTCCATGGGGACATTCTTCACTGTCAATATGGATTGTTTTAGGGGCGCAAAATAATCATGACGTTTCGAGTGAGCGGTACCTTCTAAAGCTTATCATAATTCATAATCCAGCGGATTAAGATCGGGATTAGATGACTGCCAGTCTTCAGCTCTGATGAAGTCCAAGACGTTCGTTTCCAACCAAGACCGCGTGGACCGAGATTTATGACCCAGCGAGTATTGTTGGAAGGACCATACTTGGTTCTTGAACATGTCTTAAGTTTACGCGAATGTTACTCATTACAATAAATATACTTTTACGGATTTTATCGCGGTTTATTTAATTATTTAACTAGCCCGACATGAATGAATGAATACAATGAATGCAAAATCAACTTAATTCTTAATTTTTTTTATAGAATAGAGGGGTAAACGTGCAATTGGAGCCTGTTTACGACTACCGACGCCCATGAACATCCACATAATTACTATGCCATTGCGTTGCCCTCCTTTCTTCCCATCCCAATGGGCTACCGGCAACTAACAAACCACACGAAACGCGACACTGAAGATATTATTTTTAGGCCGTGTTATGTGCGCGAGATGTACCCCCTCGGTCGTGCCGTCCAATTCCGCTATCTATTACTATCTCCTCCTATGCAGCAAAGCACTTCCTCAAATGTTTATGACTTTGACTAAAACCGGGAGTGTTAATGGCGACGCGGCAGACCCCGTCGGCGGTGGCGAGATGAGCTGGACTCTTTCTGGGATTGGCCCAGTCGAGCTCTACACAGAAAGCTGTGGAAAGTAGAGAAAACTTTGCCCAGTCGTTTTTTTTTATAGCATAAGGGTGCGAGCGAGCCAATCGGAGACTTTTGATGACTACCGACACCCATGGACATTCGCATGATTGTGGCTGGCTATCAATAGTAATAATAATAATTTATGGTTTTTATATCTCGTTTAGATTTCTATTATAATTTATTATATTTGTGTAACATTTTGCAGCATGGTTAAGTCTTCTTCTTCTGTTGTATCCATACCACATTCAGTAAACATTAAATTACAGTTATTATGCTACTGTAGCATCACGCCGCGGTTTCACCCGCCTATCTCCGGTCCTGTTATTCATTTATTTTTTTGTAGAATAGGGGGCAAACTTGCAATCGGAGCCCTTTACGACTACCGACGCCTATAAAAATCCACATAATTACTATGCCGATGCGTTGCCCTCCTTCCTCCACCCCACCTAATGGGTCATCGGCTACTCACAAACCGCATGAAAAGCGACACTAAAGGCTCACTTCACGTCACTTTACGGCGGTATTAGTACAAAGCCTTCCTCGATAAATGGACTATCCAACACAAACAATAAGAACGGATATATATTATTAGTATAGATAATAGCGTTTATTTACTATAACATTTTTAAAATAAGAACGGAAATATATTATTAGTATAGATAATAGCGTTTATTTACTATAACATTTTTAAAATAAGAACGGATATATATTATTAGCATAGATAATAGCGTTTATTTACTATAACATATTTAAAATAAGAACGGATATATATTATTGGGATAGATAATAGCGTTTATTTACTATAACATTTTTAAAATAAGAACGGATATATATTATTAGTATAGATAATAGCGTTTATTTACTATAAAATTTTTAAAATAAGAACGGAAATATATTATTAGTATAGATAATAGCGTTTATTTACTATAACATTTTTCTTAATATTGGAATATATTCTGAACGTGAAAGCCGCATCTGTGACCGGGACAAGGAGTCAGGATGATAACTTGACCCTTGTTAGTTTAGCCTTTTTGGAGAATCTCTTATAAGGTCACTGATGAGGGTCTGGCCGGTGTCCTGACAGATCCAGGTCGGCTCATTGGCGGCGCTGCATCCGTTGGGTGGTAGAAGGTACTCGGTTCGTCTGCGTGTCTCGCACACCCATCGGATCCCATCCAGGACCGGTAACAGAAGCCGCGAAACCAAGAAAAAGACAATAACTCTTTTGGCCTTTGGCCCATTGGACGTTAGGAGGAAAAGAAGATAGCACCCCATGCATTGACGTCCTTGCCCTATGACAACCACTCGGGTAAGGGCGTCGGGAGCCATTTAAGGGTTCGAAATGCAAGTTTCCCCTATATGATAAAATGAAAACTTGAAACCTTTCCAAACAGGCGTTTAAGCAGATACAATTAAGCGATTTACATGGTTGCCCAAACATTAATGCTGTGTTTAGTTTACACTACACTTAATGTGAGGCAATTATCGCAAGAACAGTGAACGCATAGAAAGTGTTAAGAGATGAAACGATAAACACACAGACAAGCATTGTTTTTCGTTCTAGTGAAAATATTGAAAGCTCACCGGCAATATATTATTGCCTCATAGCACAATAATTATTTACAATTATTGGTTTCTTTAAAAAATACACTATTCACAAGTTAGAAAAAATCAATAGAAATTAAAGTTCGCAAGTTAATTTAATTTCACTATAGATTTCGCTTCACAATATAAATACAGATTATTGGATCATGGTGTCACAATAAAATTATAATTTTACGTTACGTGCATTACAATAATAATGTAATTATTACGAAATAAAGTTATCGCAGATTAGAAAAGAGGAACAATCGAATCGAATCGAATTTAAATTTGCATGTTTGAAATTAGAATTGAATAATGTGTTAATTATTCGATTCACACTTTACATTATATATTTATTGTAATTTAATAGAACCATTTTATTAATTTCTAAAACATTCCAAATTTAAACGCGTCGTTTTTAATTAGATGCAGTGGTCATATTGCGGAGCACGTGTGCCAAACAAGTGAATGAACGACCAAAACATCGAGTGCCCGTATTAAAATCCGTACCAGTTTACCCGTCCGGCTCGAGTTCACTTTTCTTCGCGGAGTGGGGTGGAAGCCTTAAAACACACCGGCTTACTGACGACCGGCACATTTACACACAAGCTTTCCGTAGGGGTGGGAATCATGAAGTATTACGCAATCCTATTCCTGGTGGCACTAGCCCGGGCTATGCCAGCCCTGGAGAAGGAGAATGACGCAGGCATCATGAACAACGTTCTCGGTGTGTTCAAGGAGTGCGTCGACGGAGACGTGTCCCTGTGCCTGAAGGTGTGTGATAGTGTGAAGAAGAGACAACTGTGATATGTGATAATGGACCTTAGTACTCAGTGATAGTGTTCCGTGTTAATTTATATTTTTGGTTGCAGGAGAAGGCTCTGAAGTACGTGGAGAGTATATCGTCGGCGCGGGAGATGGACCTGACTGAAGGCGTGACTCTCCTCGGCACTGGCTCTCCACGGTCAGCCAGGGCTTTTGAGCCTCTGCCTGATGAACCCAAGGCCAGGGAGGCGCAGATTGAGTCGAGACTGGTAGAATCCGCTGCTGACTTCTTGGAGAATCATGTGATCCAACTCAGATTCCCGCCCTCATCTGTCGAAGGCATGAAGCGTTCTCTCGAAGAGGGTATGTATTACTAATCTGTTCGACACGCTCTTGTAAGCTACAAATTGTCACTTTAGCAGATTTTAATATATAACAGCAAATTTATAATTTGCAAGATGGTAAAGTATTGAAAAGCATAAAAATAACCCAGCTTATAATTCCGCTACATTACATTATGTAGCTTGTAAAACTGTGTGCAAATTTACTATCTCAATAAAAGCTCTCAATCTCAACTACATTTAACGGAACTTGGTACTAGGATTATATTAAATCTAAATTAAAAATAATAGACGGTAAAATAAATTATAAAACATTTAAAAATGTCTAACTGAAATAGGAAATATTTAAAAACTCTAATCTTTCAGACTATTTTAAACGTTATTTTGGATAAATTGTGTACCATTTTTAAATATTCAGGTGAACTTAAACATTTGAATGACATTAATTCTTCTAAATTATTGAATCATTTCAACATCCCATGATACTCACACGATAATTGATAAACTAATGTGTGAAATATGAATCGAAATGTACCAACTTTCGTTTTTTTTGGTACTAATAGAAGTGTTACATAAACCGTATAACATCGATTGCAAAATAACGTAATGATGAAATATTCACCTATTTATACGTTTTTTTTTTTTTTGCTATGAAGTTTATTACTAATTCCCCGAGGGATCTAATCCAGTAGGGATGCATTTTAACGCGATTTTCACAAGTGGATAGAACAATCCCCAAGCAGGTTTTACTGTTAATTTGTAAATGTACGGCCCGAACTTTTAACAGGCAAAGCCCGGACGGATCTCTAGTGGTAAAATAATTTTACTAATAACTTTGGCTCTCTTATTCATTATTTTCGTTATTTTAAAACCAGACACGCTCTATGCATTTAGATTGTGCATTTTTTTAAAAATGTATTATTTAAAAAAACTTTCTTTTCGGAATGTAATTCATATTTGGTATATTTTGATGTTATATTATAGAATAACATTTATAAATATTTCTCTGATATAAGAAACGTTATAATAATCGGTATGTGAAACAGTGAAAAGTTTAAGTAATCTAAACAAATCTATGCAAATTAAGACAAAGACAAAATTTTTATTAATTTAATTTTTTTAAAAGAGTACTTATATTCTTATACTTGAGCAAATTTTATTTTCTTCATGTAAGAAATTTTCAACTACATTTAAAGTAGTGTAGTATAATATTTAATGACAAATGTAATGAATGAATAATACAAAACCATTTTCAAGTTCCACAAAATCTATCAATCGTATAGCACTAATTGTGAAAAGTAGGCTTCGTATGATGAACAAGACGCGTGAGAGTCCAAAATTAAAACCGGATTCGACGAACTTTTACGTCGAATGTAACGAATTTACGAACGACACAAAAACAACTTTTACTTTTTAGATCACTATTCAATATGCAATATGATATGATATCTTTTTTATCGGTGAAGTCTCGTCATATAAATTTCGAAGAATTTTAATGTTTATTTTAATCAATTCTAACGTCTTTCTACTGTGTAGTGAGAACTAGAACATATGGCAATAAAAAAGTCTGGATGTCTTTTAAGTCAGACTTAGTGCTACGCTGAATTGCAATCGAATAGGGTACGACCGAGGAGGTACCCTTCACACGATCACCGTCGCAAAGTGACAGCAATGTTCCACGTTTTATGGGGTGTGTGAGTTTCCGGTGGCTCATTGGATGGGAGCAGGTAGGTAGGACAACGCGTGTGAACTACAAATGCGGATTATCCAATAGGGAGGACATGCCCCTTTGTGGGACACATAGAAAAATTTGCCTTTATGAGCCAATCAGTTAATTTAGCCAAAGAGAGCCAAATAGATTATTATCATTAGTATTATTATTATTATCATCGTAAACTCTCGTGTTGATTTCGTAAGATTCCATAATGCATCGCTTTCTGTGCCTCTGTTAAGCCGGTAGGCCTAAAACAGTTTGCTATCCAATTTCTAATGTACAAGAACCTGCCCGTACCTGTTAGCTGTGTACGTGCACTTGTCTTGTTCCCATTAAGTACCGGTAAACGGTCTATCGAATAAACCTCATTCGTGCCGGAACAACACTACTTATAATGATCGCTTATAATTAAACTTATAACAATAAACTATTGTACAGTTTATAACAATTATAAGTTTCCACACTTTGTTTTATTACATTACTTTTTAATATATCATTAGAAACATAAACAATTGCAAAATTTTTAAATTGTTATAAACCTATTTTAGCCAGATCTTCGACAGAACGTCTTCACGCCAGCTCCGTAATGGAGTAGGTCTAGGAAGAGGCAGTGCCATGTTGCCTAGGAGGAGGCAGTGTCATGCATAGTGCATGACACTCAATTCTCCTGTGCCACGGAATTGCGCCGGCACGAACGGGGAGGTACCTCTCGCTCACATAATACCGCCGTAAAGTGACATCTGCAGTGTCGCGTTTCGTGCTGTTTTTGAGTAGCCGGCGGCCTATTGGAGGAGTGGAAACGGAGGGCAACGCATCCGGCATAGTAATTATGTGGAACGTCGGTAGTCGTGAAAAGGCTCTGATTTCGCGTTTGCCCCCCCCCCCCATTCTAAAAGGATGCAAGGATATGTGGCGGTCAGTTCCCTCAGCCTACTCCATTAGCGAACTGGCGTGAGGATGTATGTGCAAGAGCATTGATGAGAACCGCTTAAAAAACAATAGAACAGATAAAAAATCTTTAAAGTTTGTTACAGTCTTTCTAAGAGTGTCATATTCAAATGTCAATCATCATTATCGGTAGAGATAGAAAAGCCCAGCTTCGTCTGAAAATCATGCGCAGTTCAGCATAACGTGAGATATTTGTTCCGTTTGTATTATCACTATTTTTGTACCTTACTTACTTTAAGGAACGCGCTAGCAGATATTTACACTTAACTATAAATTACATGGATGTAAATCCAGTTGATAAAATTAGTTAAAAGTGAAATATAAAACGATTGCTATTTTGTTCTGAAATGTATATATTTATTGAAATCGTTTACGGATACATCCAAAGCTTAGTAGCCGAAGAGAGAACTATAATTTTATATTTTCACTTTTCGCAAATATTTAGAACGTTAGGGATTTCTACCAAGAGCGCGTGGGCTCAATTATCTCTATGCCCATAAGTGTTTAGGTCAAGAAAGTAGACACGCCATAGACTTCCTTACATCCTGTCGCGTCAAGCTTTTACCAAACCTGTACACTTGGCCGACGTGAAAACAAGACCGAGCCCATGCTTGGAAAGTTGACTTGACATAACTCGGTTTTCGAGAAAATATCATTATAATACAGGGTACAGTTATTATTCTATTTTTAATAGAGACGACGTTAAATTGGACGGTAGAATATGCCCTGTTTTACAATGATCTGATTATTCAGAGGAAGCTTTTTAGGAAGAGGTAGCGCCATGCTAGGAGGAGGCAGTGCCGTGCATAGTGCTAGACACTACATCCTCCTATGCAACGGAATTGCGCCGGCACGACCGGGGAGTTACCTCTCACATAATACTGCTGTAAAGGGACATCTTCAGTGTAGCGTTTCGTGCGGTTTGTGAGTAGCCGCAGGCCCATTTGGGGGGGGGGGGGTCTAAAGAAGTGCAACGCGTCGGAATAGTAATATAAAAAAAAACAGAGTGACCATGTATTTTTTTATAGAATAGGAGTTCAAACGAGCAATCGGAGCCTTTTTACGACTACCGCACACGCGACGCAACACAATTACTATGCCGACGTGTTGCCCTACTTCCACCCACATGGGCCATGTAATGATAATGTATGGACAACACTTTAACTTGTTTTTTTATTACTTCCAATGATGACGATAAAATAAATTATTGTTATAAGTTGGATACGACATAGAATTTAGCCAATCATTCTCCAGTAATAACTGTTTACGATAGGAAGACAGTCGAAATAAGACCGGACTGCTCGAAATGTCTAGAAAATAAATTTTCAAAGTAAAATTATCTTAAAACTTTTTCTAATGCAGACTTTCATCAGGAGTAGATTTTCTTTAAAATACAATTTTTTTCGTTCCGCTACTAAGTTGATTGGTTACGAGCCATTGGTCAAGCGTAATTAGAGCGAAAAATTATTGTTTTAGAGAAGATAAATTATTGCGGATAAACATGATTAATTTTATTAGCGTTGATGCAAAGACTACTGTTATGATTCGCAGCATTCTTACAATTATTGTTTGTCATAATTATAATAGAAATTGTAATAAAATATAGCTCTATTTTAAATTTGTAAAAAATATTAAAATTGTAAAAATAGTTGTGTTAAATCCTATTTTTATGTATGATTCGTATAAATACTCAAATTAATTTAATTTTATGCTTTTTTACTACTCTACTTATAATGCAAAATGGTTGCATTTCAAATGTAGCTGGCTAGAAATAATTGAATTTTATAATTTTGAATCTGTGATTGCGTTCTGAATATGAAATAAATGAAGTAGGTTATCCAGTACGCATAAAAAATTATAATGATGGAATGCGACATGGAAATTCTTTCGATGAAATCAAAACGAGGACTGGCACCTCTATTATTTGTTAAAGCTGTACGCTGGTCACATAAATTGAATGACCCAGAACGAAAAAAAATCGAGACGTTTTGCCATGACTTTTGTTCGATACGTTATTAATTTTATCATTATTTGTTTCGTCGATAATGATCACTCTGTCCTAATATCTATTGATTAGTTTTATGATGGAAGTTGACCGTTACGATATTTTTATATATAGTTATTATTTTATTTAGTTATTATATTGAGTAATTATCATTCTATGCTTTATAGCTCGTGGCAAGAAGAAGAAGATTAAGCAGCTCCTGCCCCTGCTGGCCATCGCTAAGCTCAAGATCACGGCTCTCATCCCACTCTTCCTAGGTATCATCGCATTCGCAGCAACCAAGGCGGTCCTCTTAGCCAAGATCTCCCTGTTGGTCGCCGGTATCATTGCTCTGAAGAAGTTGCTAGCAAGCAAACACCACGAGACCAGCTATGAAGTGGTCGCCCATCCGCATCACGAAGAACACTATGCCAGCAGCGGTCACGGCTGGGGTCGCTCGATCGATGACGCCCAAAACTTAGCCTATTCCGGTCACGCTAAATCAGACTAAATATGGGGTGCCGCAAGGGTCTAGGTCCGTTACTCTTTATTATTTATGAAACGACCGACTGATATCGAAAATGAGTGAATAAGTATTTATTGTTATGCTTAAGAGTTATTTATTTGTGTGTTTATTGCGTGAGCTCCCTTTATGGGAGAGATTGTTGTTATTGTTTTCCCAAAAAAATAATTGTTCTGCGTTTGTATGACCCTTTTTGTTATACTATATTAGTATTGTTTTGCACACCCTATACGGTATCCGTATTTGTGTACTTTGTTTTATACGAACTCTCTAACATTATGTCAAATTTCATTCTAGTCTACATTTACGTATTTTTATTATATCATATATTTTTGTTTATTTAATCATCCCACCTGATATTTAATTTATTAGTTTATTATATTAATCATCGTTATTATTTTGTATTTATTTATTATAATTGTACATATAATTATTATTATTTGTATTTAGTAGAATTTAATAGTGTGATAATATTGTGTTTTTTTTATTTTATTTCATTAATATTCATGAATAATGTGTGCTCATAATTATATTTATAAACCATTACAATTTCTTTTTTCATCTTACAGATATTTGTATTGTTATTCTTAATATTATGATTTATATCATACATCTTCAAATTCACAATAATGTTTTATTTGTATTTATGATATTTATTTATCTATTTATTTTTACATAATTATCTTCATAAATTTTCATTTAGTTATATGATATGACACCTCAAATCGTACAAATAAAGGGCATGATAATATGATATGCGGTTTTATTCCATGCAGTTGTTAATCTAATTCTATACTTATGTATAGTTTACAAAAGTTCAACTTCACGATTTCATTGTGAACTGTCATTCTAAAGCGTCGTTGATTTTATTGCTTAAATATATTTTTTGCAGTCAACCATGCGTACAACATGTAAGTTATTTTTACAAAGTAAAAGAAGGGCACAATTTTAAACATAAGATTTTTGCACATAGGACTAGTTCTTTAAAATACTCAGATACCTTGTTTCACCATAATCATCATCATCATCAGCCCGACGTCGTCCACTGCGGGACGTAGGCCTCTCCCAAAGAACGACATAGGTCACGGTCATGAGCCACTTGTTTGCCCCCTATTAATAAAAAAAATAATAGTTTAGCAAACAGATACGCTGTCGCGATTCATGCAGACGTAATGAGTGAATTTTTTATAGAAGAAGGATACGCGCTATCGGAGCTATTTAATGCTACCTTAGCCCATAGATATTCAAACGATTGTTATATATACTTTATTCCATTCTCTCCTCCTCCCATCATATAGGCCACCGGAAACTTACAACACACGCCAGCAAAAGTTGGTATAACTTTATAAATACGAGGGGTGATTGATATCCGAAACGACAAGGAAAGTCTTTAGTAGTTTCCTTCCAGCTCGATGCATTTATTCCAGTGCTTCTCCAATGCCGTTACACCAGTTTGATAAAATGTTTTCTCAAAACCCTCAAAATACTCGTCTACGGCGACAATGACTTCATCATTTGATGAAAATCTTCGGCCTCCTAACCATTTCTTAAGATTCGGGAATAAGTGGAAGTCGTATGGGGCCAGTTCTTGCTTAATTTTCTTTCTTCGGTGCAGGCTTTTCGTTCTCAGTCCAGTGCTTAGATTATTCTTTTGTTTCAGGAGTATCATGATTGATCCATGTTTCATCTACTGCCACATAACGCCGCAAAAACTCGTTAGTGCCACGCTTAAACAGCGCCAAACACTCCGACGAATCCTCCACTCGACGTTGCTTTTGGTTTACAGTGAGCGAACGCGACACCCATCGCGAGCGAAACTTTTTCATTCACAAATGTTGGTGAAAAAGTTAAAAACGCGTTGAGAAGTAATTCATATCATCTCTGCTATCTGCCGCAACTTTAAGCGCCGATCATTCAAAACGATTTTTTGTATATTTTTGATCACGTGCAGATTCGTGACTTCATTTGGACGGCCAGACCTGTTGGCGTCTTCGCAGCTCTGGTTTCCACGTTTAAAATTAATTACCCAGGTATGAATTGCACGCAACGCAGGAGTAATATTTACCTAAAACACTGTCTAGCTTGACTTCAATCCGGGTTGCTGTTTTCTCTTTTAAAATGTAAAACTTTATCACCGCACGAATTTCGTTTCCTTCCATTGTTGAGAAAATTTACGGCAGAGAAATTTCTAGGTCCCCTCACAGAACTTCTATCAGTTCGAATAAATTCAAATTTGACGTTCTATTTTCGAAAAGATGATGGAATATAATGTAATAAATTTTGTTTGCCTATCTTTTTTTTATGTTCTTCGTTTCGACCAGTTATCGATCACCACTGGTACATAGAATTCCAATCTAAATATATAAATCAATGTCTCCTGGTGCATTATAAGTCTGTATGTAATAGGTAAGTTATGGTGGGTCTCAGAAAGACCCACCATAAGTTAAGACATGTTTTCATCCTTACAAAATATTATGGTTCCCTTGGGATTTACGTCGTGCAGGGCTAGTTTTGAATCAATAATGTTGTTTTATTTGTCAAAAACACAGTTTTTGTGAGGGACAATGGCGTGCTGCATTGCATTCGAATTGTCGCGTTTCCTGCGGTTTGCACGTATCCTGGCCTATTGGAGGGGAAGACATCAAGCGAAGAGCGTATGCATGACAATAATGCGGATATATATGGGTATCGGTAGTCATCAAAGTGCATTACATCTACAGACGCCCATCAACATCAGCATAATTACCATGCCGATGGGATATCTTGCAATTCGTCCCCCCCCCCTCCCACTAATGGGCAAAAGGCTACCCTCCAACCGCACAAAACGCGGCACCGAAAATGTCACTGCGCCGGTATCGTGTGAGCGGGAGGCGCCACCCCGACCGCACCAGCCCAAATCCGCTGCGATGCGGCATGGCACTAACTCTTACTAAAGTTAAAATTTTTCATTAAATTCTATAATCTTATTTTTTTTTATAATGTTTCCATCTGTACTTTAAGATGTAGAAGGTATTGGACACACTTTACATATCATCACTTTAAGAGCAAATACCCCACAAAGTATAAGCAAACATCTCACAAAGTATAAGCAAAGTCAAAACCTTTCATATCAACTACCATACCATTTAGAAAGAACTATCCAATGTGTGTCCGTTATTTACTATTTTGCTACGGAATCCTATAAATGAAACCACTTATTTTTTGTAAGCCATTACACGAGAACTGTACCGAATATAACAATCATTTAGCGTGCGTTGTTGAGTGGACCAAGTCCGTACTTAGGAAAATGTTATTTATGGTCCGTAAATCATTAGAAATGGCTTGGAGAATCTCAATGTTGCAGAATAAGGTAGCGTTTGAAGCGGGCGGGAAGACGCGCATGTCGGATGTTCCTTTGTCCGATAGAATTCGTAACAAAGTCATAAGGCAAAGAACTAAATCCGACATCAAGCGATGGGCTGGTCACACACTCAGAAGATCACAGGGCAGATGGGCCAGAGTAAGGTTCTGAAGTGGAGGCCGCGTTTAGGACAACGAAGTGTTGGTCGACCGTTCACCAGGTGGGCAGACGATCTCCGTGCAGTAGCCGGCCCGGGATGGATGCGAGTAGCAGGAGATCGTATCGGTGTCCATTGAAAGTGGCATATGTCCAGCGGTGGAGCGATGAGGGCTGGTTATGATGATAATGATGAGTGTAGCGTTTGACAGGACTGCTTCGTAACATTTTGCGTTACCATGACGACACATTCTCCTATTATGAATAATTATATATTTTATTGTTTGTTTGCAATGTATACGCTCCGAAAATACCGTACCGATCTGAAAATAATATTTTACCATTAGAAAATATTTTAGGAAGTGGTAGTGCCATGTTGCATAGGAGGGTGTAGTGTCATGCACCACGCATACGGAATTGGGTCGGCACGACCGGCGAAGTACCTCTCGCTCACTTGATACCGGCACAAAGTTACAGCGTCGCTGCGCGTTTCGTGCGGTTTGTGAGTAGCCGGTGGCCCATTGTGAGAGGGGGATGATAGGAGAGCAACGCATCTGCGTAACAATCATGCGAATGTCCATGGGGCTCTATATTTCTATATAATATTATCTTCATAGCTTTGGACAGTATGAAAACTTTGAGAATGTAACCAAAATGTGAATAAAATATCAAAGTAAATCCTTATTTACAACAACACATCATCACGCCAGTTCCCTAAAGGGGTAGGCAGAAAGACATACCTACCTGCCTCGCCTCCCCCACTTTCATAACTCTCTTCATTTATAATCCTTATTTAGCTGTAGAAAATATTTCCCGACTGACGTTGTCTTGTCATAAATTAAATTTGTTATCATAACGTGTAATGTTCACGATGTATTTAAAAATTCATAATTTTTATATGTTTGTAAATCAATGAATTTTCGCCATAATTCGTGAAATGTCCGTGCGAACGGGACGCACTGTTAGTTGAAAGTTTAAACTGTTCATAAAATGAATTATTAAGTTCTACAGGCCTAAAATTAATTGCATGTTACGCAATAGTACCATTAACGGCGCTTTCTACCATTAACGGCCATTTCGGCCCTGCCGTCGTGTTTGTGTGGACCAGAAAACTCTAATGGGCCATTTATAGTCATAACCCGCTTCGCGAAAGTGACGGTTATGTGGAATTTAAACTCGTCATTACAGCTACATGGTGTTCTTTTAATAGTATAGGGGGCCAGCGAGCAATCGGAGCTATTTTACGATTATCGATGCGTTGCCGTCCTTCCGGCCATGGGCCAGCGGACACTCACAAACCGCACGAAACGTGGCTCTGAAGATGTCACTACGGCGGTACCAAACGATCGTGCCGGCCCAGTGCCGCTGCATAGGAGGATGTAGTGTCATGCACTATGCATGGCGCTACCTCGTCCTGTCTCTCTCTCTCTCTTTCTCTCTCTCTCTCTCTCTCTCTCTCTATATATAT
>JAFELO010000414.1:525177-539039 GCA_017140195.1 Eumaeus atala | reverse complement strand
GAGAAGTATATAGTATACACACAGTAGAAGCGGGCTCATGGGCAATTTTATAATTTTATTTTTATTGAATTATTATCTCTGTTACAAAAAATCCTGGCAAATGCAAGTTGGACTGGCCTATGGACGATTCCTTACCAGCAAACAGATGTACAAGTGCAGACGAGCAGACTGACGGACGTACGGATGGACGGAGGGACATGGCGAAAGTATAAGGGTTCCGTTTCTTGCTCTTGCTTTGCTACGGAACCCAAATATGATCATTTCTCCATATGTACTATTACTGCACCTCCAACCCCCAAGTGCGATAAAATATGGAAAGGAGCCGTTAAATTATTATTGCCAAAAGGCTCGCCTTTGGTAATTGTGAAGCCAGCTACTCAATCGCACCCGGAGAGGTTATGCGTTACCCTTCTTTGCTTTATCCATCAGCGAGACATCCGAATCACAAGCAGCAAGAAACGCGACGGCATAGCCTATAAGATATAACATGGCATACAACTTTACAATACGAGGAGGTACGTCCTGGATCGGCCCAGATCACCTGATTGCAAAAATGAGATATTCTTTAAGAGCTTTTATAGTATACGCATCTCGAGAAGATGTGTTCCCCACTTTCAGTCATCGCTTCCAATAGGCTACTGGACTCCATAAATCACATGTCTCTGCAGCATATCTTTTTATAGCATAGCACGTCTCCTGTGCTTACCTCGTCAGTTAAGGGACCACCAGAGAAAGATCCACGAAGATGACATTTAACACGTGTGCATATGTGAGTTAGATACTATGCTTCTATGGCGTGACAAGAGAAAAACTGAAATGCTGGCTATAGCTAACTTCAGGGTGTCGGTTATTCGTGATAGTTTGCGTGCGCATCGTAAAAATTTACTCTCATAGTTTATCTCTAACGCGCCACAAGAAGTATAACCTTTCAGAAACCTTTTAAGCCGCTCATCACTCTCTATTCCACGTTGTATATCGTGTAATACCTAGCTAAACATTTAAACACTAGATACATTGTTTGAGCTAGAACATAAGAATTGGTGAGAGTGTGTTTACACACTCACTCTAGATACATAGCGACCTTTATCACTTTGGCATTGGGTTAAGAATCGTTTGCGCACATCTTATATCACTTTCCTGTTGCTTAGGAGCTTTCTGGACATCCACAGAATAGATAAGGAAGGGAAATCTCCAATGATGTAAGGGGCACTTTCGCTCATTGATTTATTGGATAATTAGCAGTCGCTCATCATGAGGACGGGTAATGGGATCTTGTTATGTTACACTACGCTATATAAAAATACTAATGTCTTCGTAGCCGAATTTCGGCCACGGCAGCCATCTCTGTAGGGACTAGCCAACTGCGCTGGACATATTTTAGTGTATAAGTGTGTGCACAGGCACGAGCGCAGGACCGGTGGCTTAACGTGCCCTCTGAGGCAAAGGGCGTGTAACGCAACCAACTTCCTGAGTTCGGACTCTTATTGATAATCGATAACAATTACTTCAAACCTGCGGCTCGACCCAGGTCGAACATGCTCACCACGAGACAACCACGTAATCAACTAAGCTATATCACGTTAAAGTGTATGTGCAGCCGATGGCTATACCACGATATTCAAAAGTATGCAACGTAGATCGCGGCTAGTACTTGGATTGGTGACCTCCTTAGTATTGAAGACAGATCCGGTGCACTACACTATATGCCGATAACACCGGTTTCAGTGGCTCATTCCGGAGTATTCATGTATCGTATTCACCTGCTCCAGGACCGGTATTAGTGAGTAAATTTATTTCCCGCGAAACCAAAAGAACCTTTTATCTGTATTACGGATGTCAGTTTACGGATGAAATCTTTTTACGTTACAAGTGATCTGCGAACGCGTCGCCCGATTGGCTGAGGGAGACGACCTGTTACGCTCTCACACTTGCAGGCGCCGCCCATTCGGAACATAAGTATAACTTGGAACGTTATTCTGATGTCATACTTTTTCGAGCTAGCAGCTAGGGCTATCGATTTACAAGACATTATCACGCCAAAAACTGTTCATAATTGCCGTCATATACGAACGCGACAGGCGTTTATTCCGTAACAGAATTGAAGAATAATTAATAGAACTAAATTAAAACTTCCAATTAAAATTGGCTTGAATAAAATCAATTTGCTATTTTAAGATTTTATTTGTTTTCTACTACTGAAGCCATCATAGCTATTCGTCTGTGTGACGTCAAAAAAAGACATTCTAGTGTAGGAATGAGAGGGACAACCGACCTCAGTCCCTTGTATTTCTCTTATTAGTCTTAAGATGACAAATATATCCCAAACAATACAACTAATCACAGCGCATCTCTGGAGCGGTCCGAATATAGGACGTCAGTAGATGACCATTTTTTTTATTAAAGGCGAATATTAGATTATCCACAGATAAAAATATCCGGGATAGATTAAAAAAAGTTATCAATTGCCAATAACAGTAACAAGTCAGAAAACGCAACAGCGGTAATACGCGAACTGCACTTGTTTCAGAGCGCGCACCTGTTAACACCAGTTGTATCGTTCCGTGGCTATCGCAACGATTTGAACTTTTACCGTAAAAATCCTACATTTTTACGATGAACGTCGGCTATCTAATAGTTTACGAAAGGATAAAAATCATATCGATATCGATATGATCATATGGTAATTAAAGGTGAGAAAAATCAAAGTAAATACTTATATAGCTGCAGAAATTATTGACAATTAGCTTCTGTTATTAATTGAATTATACGTCATAGTAACAGTAAATATTGAACAGGCCGATTTCAAATTAAAATTGTAACCCTTTAATTGCATTCTTGCAAATCAATGAATATTTGCCATATTTTGTGAAATATTCGTGGGAGGCAGGGACGGACTAGCATACTATAAACCTACGCAATGGCCAGGTGGTCGGCTCATTTATTATATAAAACCATCAGTACTCGCCTGGACAAGATTTAAATAAAACACTTTTGCTAATATGTTAAAGTAAAATGAAGCCAAGTCCGAGTAAGTAACGTCCATAACACATGAATATTAAAAAAAACGAAAGTATTTTTTTTATATAATTTATATATTTGAATAATGACATGGAGAGAAGATGCAGATGCACTGTACAATCTAATGTCATTATTCTGCAAGAGATAGTGCCATGCTGCATTGCATGTGCATTTGACAGGCACAATCGGAGAGGTACCTCTCGCTCGCATGATAACGCCTTAAGAGATAGCTATTTCACACTTCGTGCGATTTGAAAGTACCTGGCCCATTGGGGGAGTGGAGAGCAACGCCAATGATTAGTGGATGTTAATGGGCGTCGGTGGGCACCAAATGGCTCCCATTGCCGATGAGCCCTATTATACTGTAAAAAGGTGAATGTCAAGAACTTTCTGCGATCGGGAGGGCCCTTTTGAGCGTCCCTAGGTTAACCCACTGATTGCGAGGTATAGTTTTTAAATCAACAACGACATATCTTCACGCCAGTTCCATAGTGATACCACGTTCTCTACTCTGTTGACACAAACACGCCAATTGCGAAACCTCTAAAAAGTACTGACCGAAGATAGTGTCAACAAGTGTTGTCTGATTTTTGAACTTGATGCCCTTAAATTGTGTAATTGATATATGGCGTCGAAATGCAAGTTTTCAGTATCGAACTTGGCTTTATATGTTCACATTTATATATCCTTATTTCGTAGCAGAAATTATTGACAACTGGTTGTCACGACATACGTTGTTCTGTCATTAATTTAATTTGTAGTCAATACCATTACATCGAATTATCACTTCAAATCTTATTTAATTAGCAATTGTAAATCAATGTATTTTTGGCATATTTCGAGAAATGTCCGTGCGAAGCCGGGATGGAAAGCTAGTCTACAATATTTTATTTTAAATTAAAACTAACCAAGTCGATAAGATTAATTCTTACAAGATAAATTTATATTGTTAAGAGTTAAAGCGTGTTAAGAGATTCACTTTTCTTTCAAATAGCAACTTTCGCAGCATACATCAACTCAAACGCATAATACTATATTAATCAACGGAGTTTCAACTTTTCTTTGTAAGCGTTGCGAATTTAAAAGCATGTTTAATATTACGCATATGATTTTAACAACTCATCAACAACGCTACGCTGCGTTGGTGAAATGATTACTCATTGTAATACTCGCTTGAATAATACAAAATACAATACATTTAAATGATTGACTTGCCAACTATATAAGAAAAGAAATGGTGCTTTATTTTTATCACAAGCTATATCATTGATTCATATTTTTTATATGCTTTTACTGCTCAATGTCTCCGTAATAAATAAAAAAGTTCCCGAATTACATGTTAAGCATGATTCAATTGGTCAGAATATTTGTGAAAATTGCATTAAATTGGTTCTATGTTGAACATTCAAAAACGTGTATCAATAAAAAAATAAAAAAAAATTGTTAAGAAAAAAAATATTTGCCGCACGACTTTGCTCCCAAAATCTGACATTTTGTTTTATTTTTAGTGTACCTTTCATCACTTACATTAAAGACGAATCTGACGACACCATATTCAAGTCCGTCAAGCCATACATGCT
The DNA here is from genome assembly GCA_017140195.1 of Eumaeus atala. Taxonomy (NCBI): domain Eukaryota; kingdom Metazoa; phylum Arthropoda; class Insecta; order Lepidoptera; family Lycaenidae; genus Eumaeus; species Eumaeus atala. The sequence goes on along the minus strand of JAFELO010000414.1, from coordinate 534,441 downwards.
TTAGGAGGGACGATACCGCTGTAAAGTGACACCGAAGATGTCGCGCTTCGTGCGGGTCTTGAGTAGCCTGTTCCCCACTGGGGGGGGGGGGGGGGGGNNGGGGGGGGCAGGAGGGCAACGCATTTGCGTTTTTTTTTTGCTTCTTTATGCTACAAAAAAGTACTTTTAGAGTTTTCTCGTTAAAAGTATACCAAAAACTAATCTTTCCTGTTTATCTCTCTCTTTTTTTCTCTATTTTTTGGGAACAGTGTGGCCCATTATTAAGGTCCAGTCTAGATATTTTAAAGTCACGTGAGTGTTAGTCATCTCATTAAAGTTAGGTACCATCATCATCACCGTCATCATTATCAGCCCTCGTCGGTCTACTGCTGGACGCGGGCCTCTTTCAATGAATGCCAAGACGACCGAAACCTTGATACCGGTCCGGGATGGATGCGAGTACCAAGTACCAACTATAAATAATGATTTTATGAATTCGCACTAAGTATTGATGCTTCTGCTTGTATTAGGAAGAAGTTGTGCCATGCATAGGAGGAGGTAGTGCCATGCAATGTGTACCTTGCTACCTCCTTCTATGCAACGGAGTCGGGCCGGCACGACTGGGGCGGTACCTATCGCTCACATAATACATCCGTAAAGTGACATCTTCACTGTCGCGTTTCGTGCGGTTTGTGAGTAGCCGGTGGCCCATTGGGGAGGGGAAGGCAACGCATTGGTATGGTAATTATGTGGTTGTTCATGAGCGTCTGGTATGGTCGTACAAAGGCTTCGGTTGCTCGTTTGCCCCCCTATGTATGTATATGTCTACTTAGAAAACGTTTTATAACATTCAGACATTAGAAACCAGTGAAGCTTGCAACCAAGATAAGGGTTACTTTGGCCTTATTTTTTATCTCTTGACATTCATTAAGAAAGATCTATGGCCTGTACCCCATCATCGTTCAAGCCTTGTCGGAGTGGTTGGGCTCAGTAACCCGGGACTGAACCCAGACGAAGCCAATTGACCTGAGAGGGTCTTCTTATAATAAGAGGGGGCTAGAGAGCAGGAGGAGGAGATGCTCCTTGTACCCCTCTTATAAGAAGAGGGGAGGAAGGAGGAACAGGAGGGGGCGCTATTCGCACGGTGCAAGGGGTGAGGATGGTAATTGCACTGTTGATAGGACCCTATTGCACTGTTCCCAAAGTTGGTGGCGTTGTCCTCTTGTGAGGGGCAAACCTTCTGAAGAGGCGTCGGTCCCTTAGGGCCGTCTAGGTGCCCTGATGATTGATGAGGCACCTCTTCAAAGACGACACTGGTGGCACCCGCGGTGGGTTTTGTGGGTAGTCGCCACTATGATGTGCCGCGAGCCTCGCACACCATTGGAACCCACCCAGGGCCGGTGGAGGCGCTCAAATGCGTTTCCCCGCGTCATCAAAAAGAAGGAATGTCTATGTTCAGTAGTGGTCCGACGCCTTATTATTAAGTGTCTGGTCAAATAAAATGGTATCCGTTATCGCAATTATCTCAGTAGATATATTAACATACTTTGCAGATGTTGAGCTCGAAAAAAATATGAGCCCACGGAAGTTAATAATAACAAAGGTAATAATAGGCAGTGTAATAATAATACATGCTGTAACTAAGCTTAACAAGCTGCTTGGATAAGCTAGTAGGTGCATTACAATCAGCTTTAAAATAGCTGAGAAACAAAACACGATGAGGATTGTACATAGAAGAGGAAACTTGAAACTTAACTTACTACTTTTATGGCATGGGAGACAAGCGAACAGTCGAGGAGAGGCTTGTATGGTTTTATTTTTAAACACTGAACGAAACACGACACTAATACCGTTGCCAGGCATGTCATGCCTGAGATCTTTTTGTGTTAAAGGGGATAAATGTATAAAACAGGTGGCCTCGGTAGTCATTAAAAGTCCGAGCCGGACTACTCCCCTCGAACGGGCCACCGGCTACTCATAAGTCGCACGAAAGGCAACAGCGTAACTGTCACATTACGGCGGTATCATGTAAGCTAGAGGTACCTCCTGGTCGTGCACCAGTTCCGCTATAATACAGGATGGCACTGTTACGAGACTATTCTAGTGTTATATCAATTTTTTTTCTAACTGGCCCGTAGTCTATTGATAAGCATGTACAGCCACAGACATGAGGCCCCGGGTTTGAATCCCGCATCGGACCACACAGAAAGTGCTATTAGGCTTTTTCAAATTCTAATAACTGTCCGGAATTAGGAAGTTGGCTGTGTTAATACGTTAAACCGTCGCTCCTGCGCCTGACTTCTTTCCGGTGGTGTCGGATTGTCGTCCCACCGGAATAGGAGAATGTAGGAATAATGAGTGCACTTGTGTCTGCACAAACACTTTTGCACAATAACATGTCCCGCGCAGATGGCTCTCTCAATAGAGATGACCGCTGTAGCCGAAATTCGGCTAGGGCGACATTGTTGTTATGGTTATTATATCAAATACTACACTAGTACTTTATCAAGTAGAGGTATCTAAGTTTTGAGGGGACAAATGAGTAGCTAGATCTCCTTATAGATCCGAAAAAACAAATGTGCGCAACACGACAGGCTTCGATGCGTTGCCGACCGCCGTCATCGATCGTATCGCTCCGGAAATACTAAAAAGGTTAGTTTTGCAGGAACATTTCAACCATCGTATTATAATTTTTTAGTTTTCTTTTAATTGGGAAATAGTTCTCGGCATTTCTAGACCAGTACCAGTTGAGGCTTAACATTCTTCCAGTTATCAAATAAAAGAATATCGGAACGTAACCTCATAGCTCTAATATTTTTATTCAAGAGTAATTACTTGTTTTACTACATATAATTCTCGTCAAATTTCGGCCACGGCGGCCATCTCTATCTTTATAGACTATGTGTCCTAGCTGCTGGTCTTTACCAGCAGCTAGGACACATAGTGCGCAAGTGTGAACAGACACAAGTGCACTCTCTGTTCCCTCATTCTCCTATTCCGTTGGGACGGCACTCTCGACCGCTAAGAAGTCAGAGCGACGGCCTAACGTGACCTCCGAGATAACAACTGAGGTAGAACATGCCCACCACTCGATCACGAGGAAATTAATGTGTCGATACAATAACGATGACGCTAGAATACCGAATTGTTATGACACTTATAAAAAGTTATGAAGCTTTGTGTATGCCTTAAATAACAGATGTGAAATTACTTACGTATATAATACACGAAATTTCGCATCTTCATACCAAAAAAGTAAAATTTATAAAATCGTAATTTGTTTATAAATAAAAATATTTAACCTTTATACAGTTTTTATTAAATATTTATACATCTCGCAAAATTTATTCTTGTTATAAAACAAAGTCCCAAAAGGTTACTGTATGTATGCGATCGTTTTTCCCAAAGTGTACCGAACGGATTTTTGTGTGGTTTTCACCCATGGATTGAACGATTCCCGAGGAAGACTTCAACGTATATACTATTGACGTATATATATATAATTTGTATACTTTTACGCAGTCACATAGCCGTTAATTGAAAAAAGAGATGTAAATCATTTGACTAACAAATCAAAGAAAGTTGTGTTTGCGTGAACAATGAAAAAATAATCTCTTAAATTAATTTAATTAAAAATATCAAAAGACAATGCGATGTCGAACAAAGTAATGAATGAAACTTATTGAATATTTCATTAAAAAGATTTATTATTTAAACTGACTCGAAATCACACGAGCAACGATTAAAACGAAAAACCATCACTTAATTTCATTAAAAATTCGTAAATGCATGCTAATACTCTCCTAGCCGATTTCATCACCGTTGACACACGAGAGGGGGGCAACCAAATAAAACACACGGTGTAACATGCTTCCTTTACAATTGAACTTCGCTCGTGAGATGAAAGCGTTCGTAGTGTTGTGTCTTCTGGCGGCCGCTGGGGCCATGCCCACGGGGAAGGAGGACGGGGTCATGGAGAAATTCATATCCACCCTCAGGGATTGCATGGAGGCCGACACCATGCTGTGCTTAAAGGTGTGTTGTGAAGTGATGTGATAGTGCAAAAGAATAAGTGTTTGTGTAATGTGTTTAAAAAAAAAAACATCGAACATTATTTTAAACCTCGAACATTTAAACTTGTTCCAATAATTAATTTAAATTTAACTTCATTTTTAATATGAAACACAAAAGAGATTCTTTTTTTAAATAATTGAATTAGGAGAAAGGTCGATCCGTTAATGAAATAGATTACGAATATGGAATGTGCCTTTATGGCGCGATTATCTAACGATTACCGAATTAGTATCGTCAAATCTAAACCGGTTTAGTCAGTATAATTAATTAATAATTTGCGAGTTCCTTTTTCCTTTTTTATGTTGATATAATTTGGGGAATTTATATTTGAAGTTTAAACCTTAAGCAATTTTTTAGAGACAAAAATAAATTAAAAATACCAGATTACTACTTTTCTTAACTTTCTTTTTTATTTCAGGAAAAGGCAATGAAATTTACTGACAACCTAGCAGTAGCCAAAGACTTTAGTGTCGTTGATGGCATCACCTTCTCCAGAACCGGATCGCCCAGATCAGCTCGCAGCTATGAACCTCTCCCAGAAGAGCCCAAAGCAAGGGAAATGCTTATGGAAGAAAGAATTATGGACAACGTCGTGGACTTCTTGGATAGCCATACCATGCAACTGAGGATGCCTCGGTCTCTGCTGGATGAAGAGAACTCCATTGATGAAGAAGGTTACAAATACAAAGCATTTGTTTTATTACATTGAGAAATAATTCGAACCATTCAACTACTTACAGAAATGTAAAAAGAAATTAAAGTCACCAAAATTGTCTGTCTTTATGTGAACCATTTTCTTTATGTGAATAATTATAATTTTACGAAAAATGATTTCATACACGCCTAAATTGTGTTATAGCATCTTTAAAATAAATAAAAAAGTATATTTTTATAAATTTATATTAACTTTTAATTTGTAATTAAAAAAAAAGTAATTTATAAAAATAAATTTAAGATAGATTTTTAAAAAATATTAAGTTACAAAATCAGAATGCGCGGTGAAATGTCAAGTTGCTAATATATACATTATATGATTCACAGGCCGTGGCAAGAAGAAGAAGAAGCTAAAGAAGCTGTTGCCTATCCTCGCCCTCATCAAACTGAAGCTGGCCGCCCTCATCCCCCTGTTCCTCGGCATCATCGCCTTCGCTGTCTTCAAGGCATACATCCTTGGAAAGATTGCCTTCATTGCGGCTGCCTTCGGAGCTATCAAGAAGCTCCTGGAATCCAAGAAAAGCAGCGGCTGGTCGGAGCCTCCTCATGAGGAGCACGGCTGGGAGAGCGGCGGCGGCGGTGGATGGGGCCGATCCCAAGATGCCCAAAGCCTCGCTTATGGTGCCCATATAAAACAAGATTAGCCTATTTATTTATTACATAGGTTAAATAAATTATTTAATTTATTATCTACCCTTTAAGTATTATTTGTTTGATTCTTATTTAATCTGTTGTACTTGACCACCGTTTTATGTGTGTGAGCGATTTTATTTTTGTATTTCTTTATTTCTTATTTTATTGTTACGTTCATTATAATTTATAATATGTACTGTGATTTACATTAATAATTAATTATTATGACAGTATATTTATATTTGTATATATTATTTCTATTTTAGTCTAAATATGTATATAAGTATTTTTATTTTTAATTTTAAGTTTTGACCATTTTACTTTTAAGTTTTCTTTATTCCAAAGATATGATTTATGTATATATGTATTATATTTTGTGTGTGTGAGTAAAACGAGTCATTGCATAAATGCTAAGAAAATCCGCAAACAATAAAATGTTTATCAATTCATTTGCCTGGTTTTATTTCCAAGTGATATTAATTTATATTCATTTATCAGCAGCATACATATTTAGTTATTTTTAGTGTCGATATATAAAAACATCGATGAGAAAACACTCCCATTTAAGTAGGCGAGCATGGTTTTTAATGTAAACTGAACCATAGACAAGTTACTTACAGTTTTCTAGTACAGAACAATAAGTTCTACACACCAAAGAGTTTTTGCTGTGGATAGACTCTCTACCTCTATTGTCTGTAAAATGTCGGTCATACATGACAGTTTCGACAAGTTCATACATAATTGAAGCTGTGAGAATCTCAAGTGCTTAATGCTAATAAGCGAAAGTAACCGTTTAAAGTTCTCACTTTAATGTATAATTATGCCGTACTAGAAAATTAAATGTTTTTTTTTAATTGGTACCAGATGAAAGTTTCAAAAAACATGATGTAATACATTTTTAACATGGACGTAATTAATTGCGCTCGAAATAATAAAATTTCAAAATTAGAATTACATAAGCATTTAGGGTGTGTGAATGTGTTAAATTTTATTCATTATTTTAAAAAATATAATTTATTACACGACATTAATAGAGTAAGATTAAATTTGTTTTCCTTAAAAACGGGTCTTGATGTCAAATTTACTTTCACTCTTATGTAAATACGTGTAGGCCCAAAATCGAATAATTTCGCAAGTGCGGATGTTTAAAAAAAGAACTTTCGTTCGTAAAGGAATTCCGTTTATTGCACAATATGACCGTTACAAATGAAAGTTGATGACCCGGGTGCGGTTGTTACGTGCAAACGTTATGTGAAACTCAAATCAGGTATATAAATTATTGAGTTAAAGTTGAGAGGTGTCGAAAAAGAAACTTCTTTTTACGTAATGTCATAGAATGTGTTCCGCACATTTTACAGTTGTATCACAAGAAATGACCAATGGCCACTGATTTTACAAAAATACAAGATACACTATTTCATATTGTACGGTAGTTCTAAAGCATCCGTTATTATAGATGGACATACACTATTGGGAAGTCAACGCGGATGATAAGTGGTTTTTACAAAGCAGCTTCTATCTGAAAGAAGTGCATACTTTTAAATGTTTTTGCAAAGCCAACTTTACGCGCATGACTTACAAGTTGTTTTAATATTGCATAATACGACATGTGAACATCTTTTATGTGGACGGTTTGAGACGCTGACTGTGTATCTTCGCATTACAATCAAACTATTCTACGGACTCTATCGCGGCTTATTTAATTATTTAACTAGCTTGACGGCGTTTTACAAAATCTGCGGTCTGTGAGCATGCTGAAGTTGACCCCTGCCATTACATTAGATTCGATAAAGCGCAAATCCTCACTAGAGAAAAAACATCCAAATTTCAATAGAACAGATGGCTGGGTTCTTCCCTCTGCTTGGGACCCAGTGGTAAAAATAATCAAATCAAAAATTAAATATGACAACCTCAAGACAGCAAGATATAATAAGTACAGTTTGCGCTAATCGGAAAAACTAAAATTAGAATTATTCGAAAACTTATAACATCAGAGCATCTGTCACCACAGTGCATCCTTGATCATGGTTGCTGTGAAGATTCTGAAATGTCGGGCAAGTTACATAATTAAATAAACCGCGATAAAATCCGTAAATGTAGTTTTATTGTAATGAGTAACATTCGCGTAAACTTAACTCATCAATATCTTCGCATCGTTGTGTTTCAATGGCAAATGTGAATGACCTTTCGGGTCTGTCTGTATTATTTTTTATTGTGTAGTTTGAGTGTATTAGTTTTTGTTAAGGACAAGATATTTCAGACATATTTTTGAAAAATTTGTGCTATGTTGCATTGCAACCTAATCAATCGGCACGATCTGTGAGGTATGTCTCGCTCACATAGTTCGCTTTCGAGAGCACAACGTCTGCATAGCATTTGTGTGGATGTCTATGGACTTGGTAGTGATCAAGCTAAGACTTCTCGTTTGTTCCGTTTCTCTTGGCTCATTTTATTCTTGGATCTTGTATTGATCCCAATATCATACGGTGCGTAGTCAAAAAATATGTTTCTGTTGAGGTAGTGCCACGCTGCATTGTATCCGAAGGGGCCGGCACAACCGGGGATTTGCCTCTCGCTCGCATGATACCACCGTAGAGACTTTGCCGCCGTATTTTGTGAGTAGCTGATGGCCCATTGAAGGTAGGACGACACAAGTCGGATGTTTATGAGCGACGGTAATTGGCAAAATGTATATATATATATATATATATATATATATATATATATATTGCACTACATACCTTCCCTCAAAGATTACAATATCTGCTTTTTTTGTAGGTTATTGTGAGCATTAAAGTACTGGTTTAAATTAAGTGCTTAAACATTTTATTATTAATGTTTTGCACGTGTTTAAGTTCTAAAAGTTGTAGTGTGTTTCCAATGCATGTACTTTTAATGGCTGCCTCCTGCTCGAGTGGACAGCGGACATTATCAGCCAATGAAAAACACACAAATATTGCAATTGGGACTTTTCAATTTCTAATAACAGAACGGTTCAGGAAATTGCAATGTACCCGACATTGATTGCTCCGTAGTCTAGTGGTACGCATGTTCAACCGACGATCTTTAGGTCTTATGGAATGGTCTCGGGACAATGTTGTTCCTTCTTTTTATCGTGTGGAGACACCCTCGGGTACCATCTCAGCAGAACCATGACTGAAATGATTATTTCGGACTTCAACCGACTAAAACCACACGGTCTTTTGGAAAGAATGATCCATAGATTACCAATCACAGCATCCAATCAATTAATAAAAAAACAAACTTTTCAGCTTCGTATTATTAGTAAAAACAAGGGGTCATGAGCAGTCGCACCCCAATTATGACAACCCATGCAGTCTTCTTGCCCTCCTGCCCTCCAATGGGGCACCGGAAACCCACCGCGTGTAAAGTGAACCCGCAAACTTGCGAGAGGTACCACTGCAGTCGTGCCCTACCAATTCGGCCGCAATGGCGCTACCTCCTACTAAAATCAAGCGGGCTGCTGTTCCACTAGTCATGATTATAACGACGCGTCGAGCACACAGGCAATTGCCAACGATACGGTCATTTACTCAGTTGTATGGGTTGTATGACTTGTGTGAACGCTGTTATTACGTCCGTAACAAGGCACTTAAAATATTTTCCAAGAAAGTGGACACACATCACCTTTAGCATACAAACCTAGGACTAGTAATGTGTATACAAACCTAGGACTAGTGATGTGTGCCGGTCGACTGGTGACGTATCGAATTTTGGAAAGCGTCGACTGTTTTTTCTCGGCCGAATGTGATTAGTGATCTTTTTCTACAGCTCTATGACGGATATGTCCAGTGCAGCTTCTTCGGTTACTATAAGATACGTTAACGACCGTTTAGGTGATAT